>CM059210.1:9513835-10068835 GCA_030347435.1 Clarias fuscus | reverse complement strand
TGGATTGATGGATGAAGAGATGAATGGATGGATATAGAGATTGATGGATACAGGGGTTGGTGGATGGATGGATGGATTATGGATGTGTGGATGGATGTGGCGGGTTAAATGCATGGATACTTAGATGGGATGGACAAGTGAATGAATCGAGGAATGGATAGATTGATGAATACATGGATGGATGGATTGATAAATTAATACATGGATTGATTAATTTATGGATGGATGGACTATTAAACATCAAGAAAATACTGGTAAGTTTCAGAAGGCACCAAGGATGCAACAGAAGAAAATATAAACACTTGTTTTGAAACTAAATGAAATAAAAATGTGAACAGATCCTCAGAACCGCAGTGTGAAAAACAGCACTGGGTTGGTGGAGGGGGGCGTAGAGTACTCGCGGTTTGAGAATATTGTGCCTGGTTTCTAATAATAGCACACGGTGCGGGCAGGAATCCTGCACCTGCACAGCGCTCACAGCCAGAGATCCAGCATTCCTACAAACTCCAAGAGAAACTGAAACACATACTGTGTAAATGCTACGTGTGTCATCAACTCTGTGGACGAAACAAAAGAACAGAGCAGATGTTTCGTGGATTCCTGATGTTCCTGATTCGAATCAGAACTCTAGTAACCCTGACTCATGCAGACGCTCAGTTCCTGAGCACAGCACGCACACCCTGTGTTTGTCAGGATGACTGTAGAGTGACTCGAGGGAGATTTATATCGTTATTACTGCGCAGTAAGTTCACTTCCTTGACCAAATGTAGCTCGGAGTTGTTTCCACCCCGGCGCTGATTTAAAGGGCTTTGTTTAGATCCTTTTCAGTAACTAATTAAACAAACATCATGTTTCTTATAGTTATGTTTAATGCTGTGGAACATCAATGAGGTTGCTTTAGTTCCTGTTATCATTAATCTTACAGCAGTGACTGATAAGAAAAGGTGTTAAATAAACTCCTCCTTACAGAAAAGCTCACAATATATATGACTAGAGCTAAGAACCACAGGTCGATTCTGTTCAATAAAATATTTAAGGCATTGCACATTGATTTTTAATTCGATTGGATCGCAGTGAACATTTTGTCTGGTTATTGTCTGGCTTGTCTCAAGCAGCTGTATTTATTACAGTTTGTAAAGAATTTAATAAACATTTAAATGCATCTGTTGTTGGTTGTTTAAATGTCATATCTCAAACAAAGTGATAATCATTTTTTCCTGTCCGTCTTCTGCTCCACACTCCCATCCAGTAGGTGGCAGTATTGCACTGACCGCACATAAACCCTAAAGAAGAAGAAGAAGAAGCGATAATCTAGCAAAACACGAGTATTTGTGGAAAATGGAAACGTTTTTGTTTACTGCAAAAGCCGTGGTGTATTTTTCCAAGAAATTTTTAGAATTTCGAAACTTTGTTTCTAAGTAAGTGGCACGGATAGCTCATTGGTTGAGACATTGGCCTACAGTCCAGAAGGTCCCAGGTTCAAGCCCAGGTTTTTCTGCCCTTGAGCAAGTCCCTTAACTCTCAATTGCTCAGATGTACTGTACAATGAGATAAAAGGATAAAGGTGTCTGCCAAATGTAGGTTTATGTAAATCATTTTAAAAGTGTGAATTTATTCTGAATTGAACTCTGTCCCATCTAGCACTGAACTGAATCGACCAATAAACGATCAGTTAAATTGCATAACACATTAAACCCATCCATAACACTACACTCGCCCTTTAAATCCGTTAAAGTGGAGTCTGCCTTACGAGTCCCTGTCAGACCTGTTACCATGGAAACCACGGATGACTTATGTCTGCAAGTGCTTCAATATAAACCTTGCATCTGTCAGAGCCACCGCTATAGAAATGAAATCAAGACTTTCTGAAGAATCAGAATCGAGTTTTCAGCAGCGCTGTGGTGTAAATATTTCTTCTTCCCGGGTCAGAAGAAAATGTACTAGAATTGTTAAAACAGAAACTCTGTTCTCTTTCCATCTTTCTCTCCTCTTCTTTCTTTCTTTCTTTCTTTCTTTCTTTCTTTCTACCTGGCTCTCTTATCATCTTTTCTGCTTCCTCTCTCTTATTCTCTCCATTCTCTTTTACATCTCTCTCTCTCTCTCTCTCTCTCTCTCTCTCTCTCTCTCTCTCTCTGTGTCTCTCATCATACTCTCTTCCCCCGACTTACTTTCTCTCCACTGATCCTCTCATTCTTCTCTCTAAACTCTAAATCTTTCTCGTTTTTACTCCTCTATCAGTCACTCTTTACCTTTCCTCTCTATTCCATGTTTACTCTCATACCTTTCCCTTTCCCGGGCCTCTCTTTCTTTCCTTTCTTCCATCCCTTACTTCATCGCGTGATCCCCTTATTCCTTCATTTTCTAATAACGTAATAACAAGCTTATAACAAGGTTGGAGTTTTTTGAGTGAAAATATGACATCACTAAAGAGGATATCAGATGAAATTAGGCTGATGATAGAGCTCCTTTGTTTCTCTTCTTCATTGTCTCTCTCTCTCTCTCTCTCTCTCTCTCTCTCTCTCTCTCTGTAGACCTTAAGATGGTGTGTTTTGAGTTCGGAGCTCATCAGGGGCTGGTTCAGCTTTTTAGTGCAGCAACTTGTGCCAAGAGCCACAGCACAGATGCTGACTGATAAACCACCTCTGACGTGAAGCTAACCAGCTACAGAGCGAGAAATAAATAGATAAAGAAATAGAGAGAATGAGAGAGAAAGAACAGGAGGCGTTTAAGGCTACAGGAGACGGAGACGCAGTAATTAGAGAGTGCAGATGGAACGATCCTGCACGTGTTAATGTTAGACAGTGCAGATTTAGGACTCCTCTCTTTGACACACGCGCACACACACACACACACACACAAGCAAGTATAGAGAGCCATGAGAGAAACAGAGGAATGAGTTTTTGATAAGAGTAGGTGGCTTTGTGTTGATTTTAGATCCCAGTGTGTGTAGTGTATTTTTAGAGCAATTCTGTATTTTTATAAAACCATTTTACCAACAGTCAGACAGAGGTCCAGGACACACCTCGCACACATGTGTGTGTGTTTGATTTGAGGAGTGGTTATGTTTTTGGAACCGTCTCTTTAGTCTCAGAGAACAAGTTTCTGATGTTTTTGCATCTACTGAATACCATCAGAACACCAGAATAATCTCTTTGGTGTTTAGATGATTATTCGTGAACTTTTTGGAGTAGGTATTGAATCGAGCGGCACGGTGGTGTAGTGGTTAGCAGTGTCGCCTTGCACCTCCAGGGTCTGCATTCGATTCCCGGCCAGGCTCGATTCCCGTCTCTGTGTGCATGGAGTTTCATGTTCTCTCCTCCGGGTACTCCGGTTTCCTCCCACAGTCCAAAGACATGCAGATTAGGCTAATTGGCGTTCCCAAATTGCCCCTAGTGTGTGAATGAGTGTGTGAGTGAGTGTATATGTGTGTGTGCCATGCGATGGATTGGCACCCTGTCCAGGGTGTACCCCACCTCGTGCCCTAATTCTCCTTGATAGGCTCCAGGCCTCCGTGACCCTGATTACAGGATAAAGTGGTATAGAAGATGGGAGAGTATTGAATCTAATCAAATTCTCTAGAGGAGCAGTGGCTAGAATTCCCCTGGCATCGGCAGTGTGAGCCATTCAATGATGTACAGTATCTCAGCGAAGGGGGAAGGGTAGCTCAGACGGCTAAAGCTGGAGGTTGTTGTTTTGGGGCCCCACTGTCAGTGGGTTGCTATATCCCATACCACCCAGCCGCTGCATGCAGTGCCAGTCCCAAGCCCCGATAAAATGGGAGGGTTGCGTCAGGGAAGGTATCCTGTGTGGATTGATGGTCCGCAGTGGCGACCCCTCGATGGGAGCAACTGAAGGACTAACAACAACGTAGTATTTCATTGTAGAATTATAAATAAATCTTGTTTAGGTGACTTTGATGGTCCGGTAGTTAAGGTTCTAGGTTACTGATCAAGCCTAAGCACTCAGTACGTTTACGTGCACAGTAAGGTTAGTAATGGTTACAGCTCGGCTTGGCCATTTTTTGGCTTAGTCGGTTGCTCTAGGTTGTTTTAGGTTGATTGTTGTTCTAGAGCTTTTGCTCTAGGTTGTTGATTTGGGGATCTGAGGATTTGGGTTCGAGCCCTGCTGTCAGTAACTTGCCATATCACATACTACCCAGCCACTGCATGCAGTGCCAGTCTCAAGTAAGGGTATCCGGCGTAAAACCTGCGCCAAGTTGTTTGGGGATCGGTCGGCCCGCTTTGGCGACCCCTCGACGGAAGCAGCCAAAAGAAAGCTGGGCTTCATGCCCCATGATACCAGGGGAATCTGTTTGTATTGACCGAAAATGTGTCTGACTCTTACACTGATTAAGTCACAAGCCAATCATAATGGAACCATATACAACTTTACAGCGCTGTGTATTTCTTGCGGGCTATACGCTTTGCCTTCCTTAGCGACACGCCTATATTGTTAGCAGCTTCTTCCATTTTGTTCAGCTTCCTGGAGCGTGAACTGTGGAGCATGTGCAGAGCACCTAAGCCGATTTGTCGTGTAAGCGTACTGAGTGGCACGCTGCCCCCAATGGATCTTTAGGCAAGACCCTTAACCATCGCTGCTCCAGGTATCGCGTTTAATCATGCACTCTGACCCCAGTTTCCTAATGACCTTAGTTATGCAAGAACAGACTTTCACGTCACTGTGCAGTAATGTATATGTGATTAATACAGGCTTGTTGTTCTACAACAACTGCAGAAGAATACACTAATAAGCAAGTTATTCAGGTACAAAGTAAGTGTGGAACAAATCAGGAACTCAGTTGAGGTCACAGGCAGATAGTTTCCAGGCCTCGGGACAAGAGGGATTAAAGTAAGAAGGGTTGCTTAGGCTTTGGCTCAGGAAACAAGAAAACACAAAAACAACGAGGACAAAAAAAACTAAAGCAGGCCACTTGAGGTGAGCACTGAGGTGCACTTTAGGAGAAGTACTCGAACTATTTTGTAACTATGAGGGTCATGAATGGCATCCTGTCTGGCCCAAAAAAGAAAACTTTGTGTTTCAGAAGGGTCAAATTAATGGCCTGCATCAAGCAAAGATAACAACTAAGGAAATTTCTGGGACTGGGTATAAACAGCTTGGAAAGCCATGTAAAAGGCTTCAATTTGTTTGACAATTTGTTTGACAAGATTGGACTGTGGGTCATGTGGTCTGATGAGTCGAGAGTGACCCTATTCCGGAGCGACGGGTACGTCGCTTCATTAATTACTCTGACACACCATCACCTATCATGCATAGAGCTCAGCGTTATGATCTGGGGTTGCTGTTGCTCAGGTCTCGGCTCAGCATCGTGATGTGGCAATAAAATGAAGTCAGCTGATGACCTGAATGTACTGAATGATCACATCTTTGGAGTTTTCCTTTCCTTATGGTACAGGGAATATGCCAGGAATTGCATTGTGAAAGAGTGTTTCTGGGAGCATGAGGAATCATTTTCACACGTAAACTGGACACCACATTACGCTAATGTTGGTTTTGTCAAGGTACATTTAGGCACTTACTGTACGTTTGAGAACCATTTGGAAGACACCCTCACCCAGAGCCACGTACTTTACATTTATATTTCATCATACATGCGAGCAGTTGAGGGTTAAGGGCCTTGCTCAAGGGCCCGACGGGGCGACGTTGGTTTTGAACCTGGCACCTTCCGAACCATAGTCCAATGCCTTACCCACTGAGCTGTCCCATAATCTAAGTAGTGTTCCTAACACATTATAACACCAGATACAAATATCTTAAGCATCTTGGTTTTTGAGCTCGTCAGGAAATTGTAGAACGTGACATGTTTAGCAACATGTGTCTACAACTCCAAATGATCTAAAACAAATGATATAATTGTTAGAGCACATGTACATACAGTATATAATGTCTTATGAGGGCATTGTGAATGCACTTACAGTACAGGTTACTATGCTGTACTCTACATATGGGCTGGAAAGTGTCTGAGTCTGGAGTGATGTTACTATTTTGCCAGGAGGATCTTAAAGAGTATTACTCTTTGCATATTTTCCCCAAATCCCTGTGAAATCGCTGGGTTTCTCCCACGTCCCAGAAACATCCCGCTTGATGGATTATCCTGATGATTCACAACTTATGAATGAGTGTGTGCATGATGATGAGTTGGGGTCGCACTCAGGGTGTGTTCCCACCTCATCCACTGGAAACCTGACCAGGATGAAACGCTTGATGAATCATCTTTAAGACTGAATAAATAATAGGTCTTGGAAAACTAACAATAATAATGAGTTATACCATAACAGGAGTTAAAATCAAATATGGCTTCTGCTTAGAATGTAGACAATAACAAAGGGACAGTTCTCACCGGTTAAGTTCAGAAGCGAGTTTCCTAAAAGTGACGACGATTATATTGAACAGCGTAATCAAATTCAGTGAATATAAAGTCGGTTTGTGTTTGCTCCAACTGCAGGGCGTCAGTAACGCGAAGGACGTTCGGACACAGCGGCATCGCCGTGCACACCTGGTACGCCTGCCCCGCCCTCATCAAGTCCATCTGGGCCATGGCCATCAGCCAGCACCAGTTCTACCTGGACCGCAAGCAGAGCAAGGTCAGTGTGTGTGTGTGTGTGTGTGTGTGTGTGTGTGTGAGTGTGTGCATGTTTTATATCTTAATGTGGACCTGAAGGAGTTGGATCTAGCATTTGGATCTCGCTGTAGTAATGATTGTGTATTCCCAGGAATAGTAACACAATTTGGGATGTGTTTCAGTTTCTTCCACAGACTGTCAGGAATGATTTCATTTGTCTCTCTAGAGCTTTTTTTTCTGTATATCACCGATTCCATCGTGTGTAACCTGAATGGTGGTAATTTATTTCACAAGTTCTCTAGCGCCTCACACGTGCACGCACTCGCACACTCGCGCACACACCCTCTCTGCACTCCTTGAAGCGAGCAGGAGGATTGAGTTACACTTTTAAAAGCTGGGAAATGTTCGTCTCTCGGAAAATCCTGTCACACACTGCACAGCTGCCTAGCACGTTCTCTCAATGTATCTCTGTGTCTCCCTGCTTTCATTTCCCTCTCTTTCTCTCAGTCGAAAATCCACGCGGCACGCAGTCTGAATGAAATCGCCATCGACCTCACGGAGACGGGCACGCTGAAGACCTCGAAACTCGCCAACATGGGCAGCAAGGGCAAGATCATCAGCGGCAGCAGCGGGAGCCTTCTGTCCTCAGGTTCGTGTGCGCGCGCACACACACACACACACACACATATATTATATAGCTGTATGTCTGACGGAATTTTTTATCCGCGCAGTTCAGTTCAGTGTGTGTGTGTGTGTGTGTGTGTGTGTGTGTTTTTGAAAGTGTGGGTTAAAGCGAGAACAGCTCTCCATGTTGTTGGTTTTGGAAACGCGCCTCAGTTTCAATTATCACGGGCAGAAAGCGAGAAAGAGCGCGAGAGCGATATGAGAGAAAAGAAAGAGGGAGGAAGGGAAAGACGGTCATGAGCCTTCCGCTTACAGGCCGCACGAGGCCAGAGACTTGAGGGATGAGATCACTGACACAGAGGCTCGCTCAGCCTGTGCTACAGTTCATTTTATGTCATTAACCCTTTCAGACCTACATCAAAGACTCTAGTTTTCTGTGCATGAACGATCTCTACTGGATCTGAACCTCTACTCTATTTAACTGACATCAGATTATCTGTTGGTTTGTTTTTTTGCTTCTAATTAGTAAGGGTTGAGTTACTAAAGAATGACAAAACTCACTGTTCAGCACATGATAATGTTAAATGATTTGTTTTTCACATATCCCGGTTAGGAAGCGAGGTCAGACCATAGGGTCATCCAGGGGACAGGAGATAGGGTCAAGGGCCTTGCTCGAGGGCTCAACAAGGGAGTCTTCAACCATCTGATCAGTAACCCAGAGCCTTAACCTATACATTACTGTGCAAAAGTCTTCGGCGCCATATTATCTGTAGTACAAATTTTGTTATTGTTTATTATGTCTGCATTATTATGTATAAGACTATTCCCCACAAAGATACACTAAAATTAATGAATAAATAACATTACAGAAGAATATTTGCATGCCTGTAAAGAAAGCGACATATTACATGACAGACCAGTTTTCAGATGGGAAAAAAAATAAATCAATAATGTCGTCTCCTGGGTTTTGCATGAAAACAGAAAGGAGCGAGTGTGACGAAGTTACCAAAAGAACTCATATTCTCCAGCATGCTCAGTAAAACCTACCAGCCGTTTTATTTACAGTACTGTGCAAAAGTCTTGGGAACATCCAAATAAAAGCCATATGATGCATTGATACATTTGAAAGCATTTCTACATTAAAAGAAACATCTATAAAAAGCACTAAGTAATAACATGAACAATAAACGGTCAATATTTGGTGTGGAAACTCTTTGCTTGAACATAAGCGGTAGTGTTCGATACAGATGTGTGCAGTATTCTAAGTAAAACAGCTGTTAGGTTTTACTGAGCATGCTTCATTAAGTCACTTAGGGGATTTATTTTTTCTCGAGTGGGCGGGGCTCAATCACTGCTTAAGAGCTATTTTGACGGTGTGATCTGGCAACCCATGTGAGCACCGGCCGATGTGAGAGAGAGCATTTAATCATATGAGAATACCATTTATACATATAATTTGTTATTTATTCTTTATACATATTATTAGATTGGTTTTGCGGGTACAAAAAGAAGGTGTGTGTCCTGTACTGCAGGTGCACCAATAGACAGCAGTAGAGCTTGGATTTGAATTGTACATACTGTAGTTTACAGGACAGCATGATGAGGAACGAGGAAACGCCTCACGTGGGACAAAAAAAAAACAGAACCAGTATGTGGGAACAGACGACTTTGCTTCATTCTCATGAATATGTCCTGCTATATTTACTGCTGCACTAATTAACAGAGGAATAATAATAATAATAATAATAATAATAATTCAGGATTTTAAAGGTTCTCTGGAGCTTTGGAGTTTTCGGAGTTCTGGGCCAGAGCGGTATCAATGATGGAAGATCATATTTGTGTGTGTGTGTGTGTGTGTGTGTGTGTGTGTGTGTACAGTATATATCCCAGGTTACACGCACAGCTGGTCTAATCTCAGCTCCCCCCAGTGTGTGTGTGTGATGTGTGGGAGTTCGGAGGCCTCGCTCCATGCTGTGTATTTACTGCCTGGGAGAAAGGGCTGATTTAGTGGGTGAGGGACAGCAGGCAGGGATTCGGCTTCGTCCCGACTTTCCAAAACAATAGGCCTCTGTTGCAATGACAGAATGTGTGTAAAGAGGGTGCGGTGTTAAGTGTGTGAGGGGAAAGATCGAGGGGGGTCTTTCTTATCCTGTAGGTTCACAAACAAACCTTAAAACCTCTCTCTCTCTCTCTCTCTCTGCGACACTCATGAAAACTTGATAAGTGAAGTTCAGCATGGTCTATCTAATCTAGAGCAGTTTCTATCTTTTTATAATACTTTGATTCAATAGCAAGTTCTGGTTTAAGGATCATTTATTTTCAAAATGCAAAGCACATAAAAAAAAAAGTCTGTTATTTATTTTTCTGTATGAACAAGAGCGAGTCAAAAATCATCCACACTCTGGTCATATTGAAACCGCCGTTCAAGGCTACTGCCTCCCCAGTCGCTGCTGTACAGGTGCGAACGTGTTCCATCAGATCATCAGCGGTGCGAGCAAAAATAGACGCCCCGCTCGTGATTTGCACGAAGCAAGCAGCGATTCTTTTTTTTCTTTCTTTCTTTCATTTTGAGATCTGAGGGTGTCGAAAGGTGAAAGTTTCTTAAAGAGAATCATTACTGGTGACGAGACACGAATTTATCACTCCGAGTCTGCGGAACGGAGAAATCCTCAATCGCAGATCGAGAAAAAGTTCAAAAGTCACTCATCCGCTGGAAAATTGATGCCTACAGTTTTCTGGGAATCTCAAGGGCCAGAATTGGAACATCATCAGGAAAAACGGTTCAACAATCAACAGCACTCGTTACCGTGAGACGCTTAATGAAGACCTGAGGCGTAAATTCTCCGCTTACGGTTTTGAGGTCTTAAAGTATCCTCCCTATAGTCCTGATCTTCCTCCATCAGACGTGTCCCCTGAAAGCAGTCCTACGAGGACGGAGAGACACTTGTGATGAAGAAGTGAAGACAGCGGACAGCATTCATGGCTTCAGCCTAAAACGATTTCAGTTCCCTGAAGGATTTGTCTTTTCTAAAAGTTAATTAAACCATTAAGCCAGAGTGCGGAGAATTTTTTTTTAAATCACGTTTGTAGAACATTTTCCGTGACATCAAAAGCTTTGGAAGCTTTCACACACATTCACATTCACACACTCTGCTCACACACCACGGCACGAGCCTGGTCCAGCAAATAAAAGTAAAACCTAGCAGTGTTATGGATTTAATACTTGTATTAAAAGCGCATTAAGGGAACAATTGCTGTTAAACTGACCTTATCAGAACATTCCACTCACTTCCTTTGAAACTTGTGGGCTCTTAGAATAGGGACACACGCACACACACACACACACACACACACACACACACACACACACACACACACACACACACACACACACACACAGAAACAAAATGTCCTGGACAACAATGAGTAACGCTGCACTTTCGAAGCCCTTAATGTCTACCCGGAAACACGCTCATGCACACGCACACTTTGTCCATTAATTGTTAGTCCAGGGTGCAATTTAACACACACACACACACACACACACACACACACACACGCACACACACACACACACACACACACACACACAAGCACAAATAAACAAGCACAAACTCTGAGTGTTGTAAAAAGGTCAGACTTCTTGTGTGCCCTTTATAAATATTCCCAGTCTTACACCACATTGTTTCTTTTGTCTTTCAACACAAGCTAGAATGCCGGATTGATGTGTGTGTGTGTGTGTGTGTGTGTGTGTGTGTGTGCAGGCTCGCAGGAGTCCGACAGCTCTCAGACGGCTAAGAAGGACATGCTGGCGGCTCTGCGTGCTCGCCAGGAGGCTCTGGAAGAAACGCTCAGGCAGAGGATAGAGGAGCTGAAGAGCATCTGCATCAGAGAAGCGGTCAGACACTCTTAAACACACACACACACACACACACACATATAAAAGCCTTTATTAAATCCGTAATCGCACCTATCTCTCTAAAAGGTACAAAAAAATCCGTAGGGTTGTACTAATCAGAACCAACAGGAACTGACGGTACCTGAGAGAACTCGCATGAATGAGTCTTCCTGTGTGTTTTACGTTTCAGGAGCTGACCGGGAAACTCCCCAAAGAGTATCCTCTCGAGCCGGGAGAAGAGCCGCCCACAGTACGGCGCAAAATCGGCACGGCCTTCAAACTAGACGAGCAGAAGATCCTCCCTAAAGGAGAGGTGAGTTCAAAACCGTAACATCTGACCTTCGACCTCAAGAGTAATGAATATTGCTATGCAGGACTTGGACTAGGATACGTGTTTCAAGTACGCGTTATGAGACGCTCAGTTACTATAAGCGGGGTTGTCACTCTGAGTGTGTGTCTTGGACGAGGTTTAGAGCGTGATATGAAGGGATGTGTGTTTTTTGGCAGGCAGCGCCGCCTTTTATGTGGTTCTGAACTTATGTACTCATGTGTGTCCTTACGTTCTGGGGGGAAAGGAGGAAGAGCTGGAGCGCCTGGAGAGGGAGTTCGCGATCCAGTCTCAGATCACGGAGGCGGCGCGGCGTTTAGCCAGCGACCCTCACGTGAACAGTAAAAAGCTGAAGAAGCAGAGGAAGACCACGTACCTGAACGCGCTGAAGAAGCTGCAGGATATCGAGAACGGCATCAACGAACACCGCATCCGCTCGGGAAAGAAACCCACGCAGCGAGCGTCGCTCATCATAGAGGGTGCGGAAAAACACACCCGCGAACGCTCCCGAGACCGAATATGTATTCCTAATCCGGTGTTATGCGCTAAAATGCCCCCTACCACGGATTACCCCCCTCCCCTTTACATAATCTCTATCAAATATTATATTAGATCATAAATTCATAGGTTTATTGTTATTATCAAATATGATATTATTATTATTAGAATGAACTCTAGGCACGCGAGACCGTTAATAAAAATTCTCATATAATGTTTATTTTGTGGCACATTTATTTTGCAGGGATTTGTAATACAAAAATGTTTACATGAAATAAATATTTATGATGAAAAACTACATGAGAGGATTTTTATTATAAAATAAACAATATAAAAAAATACATGTTGTATATGAAAAATATTTTTTTCCTATACAACATGTTTTTTTTAATTTTATATTGCCTATTTTATAATCAAATTCCTTTGGTGTCATTTGTAATTTGTAAATCATAAACCTATGAATTTGTGTTTTAATATAATATTGATAGAGGGGGGCAATCCGTGGCAGGGGGGCATTTTAGCACATAACACCGGTTCACTTTGACGAGCCATGTACACCCTTAATGATAGCCACTCTGCTATAAATGTGTGTATATATGCGCGAATGCGTGCGTGTGTGTGTGTGTGTGTGTGTGTGTGTGTGTGTTTGATCCCCTCTGAGCTCTTTCCTGCGCTTATAAAGCTTCATTAAGTGAGTTATTAAAGTGCGTAAAATCTGCCCTGCTGAGAGCAAGAGGAAGTGCAGTTACTGTAAAACAGCGTGTGTGTGTGAGAGAGAGAGAGAGAGAGTGTGAGTGAAATTATTTAAATTCCTAGACACACGTAAATAAGACTGACATGGATAAAGACATCCTCTCGTTCTCTCTCTCTCTCTCTCATGCAGAGGCGAATATCGGCTCAGAGGACAGCTCTTTGTCTGACGCTCTAGTGCTAGATGACGGTGAGTCTCGCACACACACAAACACACACACACACACACACAAAATAGTGCCTGATAAACTCTGCCTAGTAGCACATGCTGCATTCCGGTGGCATCTCAGGATGCTGTTTGTACTCACGTTTTCTTCTACGTTTCCATAGTAACAACAGTGTGACTATTAAATTTCACTTTATATCCATACAGTCATCTACATGTCATGCGGTCAGTCTGTTGTTGTCATCCATCAGCCTCTCATCGACAGAGCTGTCGAAACCTGTTAAAACTCCATTTAATAAGTTACTGTCAGGATGCGGTACTGTAATGTAATTAAATATTGACGAGCCTATAAATTCAAATTCAAATTTTATTCGTCACATACACAGTCATACACAGTATTATATGAAGTGAAATGCTTATACGACTGCTGTCGACCTGCAATATTACAACAAAAAGAAATAAGAGATTTGAAAAAAAAGGAACATTTATTTACATAATATACAGATAAGAATAAAAATGAAAATAAAATATTAGAATAAGATAAATATAAAAAAAAGTTAAAGAATATCTAATAGAAATAGAAAATATATATAGTAAGTAAATATGATAGAAATACCCAGTTATTGTCAGGATAATGTGCAAGAGCATGTAGTATTAGACAGGGTAAAAGTTAGCACTGCATTTTATTTAGATAACCTCTAAAGCTAAAAGCTTGCCAAGTGAAAGACTGTGAAAAAAAATTATCTACAGCAAAACAGCTCATTGATATGACCAGACAAATACTAAACTGTCTGGCTTTAGCACAAAGAAGTAAACACCACCTTGCCTACCATCAGTCATGCATGATGGTGGTAGCATCTCCTGCGTTACTCTTGTGTCTCACTACATAACATGTGTGTCTGTTTGCTTTTCCTCAGATGACCCCCAGGTAGCAGGCACACCCACCTTTTCTCCGGTGTCCTCCCCTCATAAAGGCCTGCCTCCTCGACCTCCGTCGCACAGCCGGCCTCCGCCTCCGCAGTCTCTGGAAGGACTCCGGCATCTGCACTACCAGCGCAGCGACTACGACAAATCTCCAATCAAACCCCGCATGTGGAGCGAGAGCTCCCTCGACGAGCCCTATGAGAGGGTGAAGAAACGCTCCTCCCACTCCAGGTGTGCACCAGTTTAAACACTGTCATGGATACTAGCATGGTTATATATGCGTTATGTCTTGAATGCACATTAATTTTGTGTGATTAAATGTGTCAGACGACGTTATTTGAGGTTGGTGTATGTTTATTGAAAGAAACACTAAGTGATATTGCATAGCAACATGAATGCATTATAAACAGTTATATTTATTGCTTGTTGTCATGGTAATATTGACACTATGTACCAGAACATGCATGCATTTAGTTCAGATTATCCATAAAATAAGGATGTAAAGAAAAACAAAAGTTTTGGGTAATGGTTTAAAATTTTGCTCAGTTTTCAGGCATCCAGTTTTTGTACGGAAGAGTCGACTAGGACGACCAGAGAAAAATATTTGAGTTATGACTTTTTTTCCTCAAAATTTTCCTCAGTTTTTTTTTTTTTAGAATTCTGACTTTAAATTAAGAATTAATTAATTAATCTCAAAATTCCAAGAAAAAGTAAGAATTCTAAGATTAAGGTCAGAATTCTGAAAGAAAGAAACAATTTTGAGGTGAACATCATAATTGTGATTTTAAAAAAGTCAGAATTCTAAAATTAATCTTAGAATTCAGAGATTAAAGTCAGACTTCTGAGGGGAAAAAGTCAGGATTCTAAATTAATGCCATAATTCTTAGAAAAAGTCATAATTCTGAGATTAATCTCACAATTCAGGGATTAAAATCACACTACTTAGGAATAAAAGTCATAATTCTGAGATTAATCTCACAATTCAGAGATTAAAGTCAGACTTCTGAGGGAAAGAAGTCATGATTCTGAGATTAATCTAAAATCTCTGAGATTGAAGTCAGACATCTGAGGGTGAAAAAATAATGATTCTGAGATTAATGCCATAATTCTTTAAAAAATCACAATTCTAAGATTAATCACACAATTCAGAGATTAAACTTAGACCTCTGTGAAACAAAGTCATAATTCTGAGATTAATCTGAGATTAATCTCAGCATTTACAGATTAAAGTCAGCCTGCTGCGAAAAAAGTCATGAAAAAAGTTGTAATTCTCAAATAAATATCAGAATTTAGAGATTAACATCAGATTTCTGAGGGGAAAAAAGTCATGATTCTGAGATTAATCTAAAATTCTGAGATTATAGTCAGACTTACGAGGCGAAAAAAAATAATGATTCTGAGATGAACGCCATAATTCTTTGAAAAGGTCACAGTTCTAAGATTAATCTCAGAATTCAAAGATTAAAGTCAGATTTCTGTGAAACAAAGTCATAATTCTGAGATTAATCTGAGAATTTAGAGATTAAAGTCAGGCTTCTGGGAAAAAAAGGAACAGTTCTGAGATTAACATCAGAATTCTGAGGGAAAAAATCAGAAATCACATTTTTTTTTAATGTTGTCTCTAAACATTTCTGTATGTTTGTATGTATGTAGCAGTCACAGGCGGTTCCCGAGCACGGGCAGCTGTGAGACAGGAGGCAGTAACTCTTTGCAGAACAGCCCAGTGCGCACTCTGCCTCATTGGAACAGCCAATCCAGCATGCCGTCTACTCCTGACCTGAGGACCAGGAGCTATGTCCATTCAGCCAGGTACACACACACACACACACACACCCATATTTGCAAAGTGACAAAGTTTTATGGTCATCTTCCTAATATTCAAACCTCTGTCTCTCAGCCTGTCTCAGCCTTTCCGTGGGCGGAGCTCCAGCCTGGAGTCTCAGGGGAAGTTACTGAGCCTAGAGGCGGGACCAGAGGCGGAGCTTAGCCCAGATCTTTTCCTGTCAGGGCCGCAGCGGGCAGGAAGCAACGGCTCGGTTGTGCCAGATGATTGCTCGTCATGCACCAGCCACTCGAGTTCCGAGCACTGCTGCCCGCCGGCAGGCGCCAACCCTAACTACCGCACCCTAGCCGAGGACTCGCCTTCTAGAGCACGCCAACGTCAGCGTCAGCGCCACAAATCCGCCGGCCACCTGGGCAACTCCAGCTCAGGCAGCATGCCCAACCTGGCCGCGCAGAACAGTGGGACACCAGGAACAGCCCACCAGGGCGTCTACCTGAACAGCCAAAGCCAGCCGTCATCACAGTACCGCATTAAGGAGTATCCACTGTACCCGGCAGGCAGCAGCCCCGGCGCTGTGGTGGTCCGCAGCTTGGAAAGCGACCAGGAAGGCCACTACAGTGTCAAAGCGCAGTTTAAGACGTCCAACTCGTACACGGCCGGCGGTCTCTACAAGGAGGGCTGGGGGTCGGCAGGGGAGGACGCTGAGGGCGGCAGTGCCAGTGGCAGTGCCAGGCTCACACCCTCCAGGTCTCAGATAGTGAGGACTCCGTCTGTAGGGAGGGAGGGAGGAGGGAACAGAGCGGCCGTGTCCGAGGAGTTACGGTGCTGGTACCAGCGGTCATCCGGATCGATCAAAGAGCATGCACGTCTTACGCACACCAGTTCAGGCACGGGGAGAGTTGGCACACTCGCTAAGGGCTCACCGGGTAAGACATCCTGTGGATTAGGTTTCTTCTTCATGTGAAATGATGTCTTCATGGGTGTAGATTTATACTGCCAAAGAGAAAAGTCATAAACTGTGCATTTGTTTTCTATTAACTTCGTATGAGGTCTCCGTTAAAAGCTAATCATTCTTTATACATTCTTTTTTTTTATATTCAAAATTTTAACAGCGGAATCAAATATATGTTTGGAATAAAATGCAGTCGTTCAGCCCTGAATCAAGCAACAAGGCCAAGGTCATGTGGCCAAGAAGCGAAGGAATATGTCTGTGTCATATGACTGGAAGCAGTATACAGGATAGATGTCGAGGTTGACAAAAGTGTTTATTAGTGTAACTTTAGCTGAAGACATTCCTCTGTGTGAGGGAGTGAGATGCTGTCAGGGTGGTCTGTACTCTGTGTGTGGGGGTGTGGATGTGTGCGTGTGTTAGGAGAGCTATAATGGATTGCCCTCTGGCTGACTGAAACACACTGGGATTTAATCCCCAGATCTGTCTTACGGGGGTGTCAGTGACAGGCTCATGCTATATCCGTTATATTATTGTGTTTCTGTGAGTGCGTGAATATATAATAACTGTGTGTGTGTGTGTGTGTGTGTGTGTGTGTGTGTGTGTGTGTGTATGTGTGTGTGCAGCCGCCTCACCGCACAGCCAGAGAAGTGGAACTCCATGTAGTGAGTCAGCAGCTACGCCACCCTGCAGCCCCCAGCACATCCTCAACTGGCAGAGCGGGTAAGAGGGGAAAGTCAGGGTTTGGATCATATTGGATAAGGTTTTTTTTTCTCTCTTTAAATCCACGTGTTTGCTTGTAATCTTTAGGATCCTATTCTAGTTAAGTTCGTGGCGACTTCGAGAAGCACAGGCTTTTTCTTCAGTGCGCTTTGAAACAGCAACCTGTGCAGTCGTAACCTCATTGTGAGTTTAGAGATTAACATCTACCTGGTACAAGTGTTAGGATCATCAATCTGGTGTGAGTCTATAAATCCAATTATGTTAATTTTTCGGCTGTTCCCGTCGAGGGATCGCCACAGCGGAACAACATTCGAACAACAAGTTGGCACAGGTTTTACACTGGACAACCCTTCCTGACACAAACCTCCCATTTTATCCGGGCTTGAGACTGGAGCTGCATCCAGTAGCTGGGGTTTGGGCATTGGCTGGGAATCGCACCCGGGCCTTTCGCATGAATGGATTTTTTTCATTACTGAACTGTAACTAGGCAGTCGGTGTGAACCAGGAAGTGTACAATAATGTAAGAGTGGATTATGGTGCGGTACCTGTGGCTTCAGATGTAGTAACAGATGACTTAGATGTAGTAGTAACATCTCATAGGGGCTGGGTGAGTGGCTATACAGAGGATTTGGGTGTAGTAACACAGGCTTTAGGTGTAGTAACACAGACTTTACTAGGTGTAGTAACACATGCTTTAGGTGTAGTAACATAGGCTTTGGGTGTTGTAACACAGGATTTGGGTGTTGTAACACAGGCTTTAGGTGTAGTAACACAGGCTTTAGGTGTAGTAGCACAGGCTTTGGGTGTTGTAACTCTAGGTGTAGTAACACAGGCTTTACATGTTGTAACACAGGCTTTGGGTGTTGTAACTCTAGGTGTAGTAACACAGGCTTTACATGTTGTAACACAGGCTTTGGGTGTTGTAACTCTAGGTGTAGTAACACAGGCTTTACATGTTGTAACACAGGCTTTGGGTGTTGTAACTCTAGGTGTAGTAACACAGGCTTTACATGTTGTAACACAGGCTTTGGGTGTTGTAACTCTAGGTGTAGTAACAGGCTTTAGGTGTTGTAACACAGGCTTTAGGTGTAGTAACACAAGCTTTAGGTATAGTAACACAGGCTTTGGGTGTTGTAACTCTAGGTGTAGTAACAGGCTTTAGGTGTAGTAACACAAGCTTTAGGTATAGTAACACAGGCTTTGGGTGTTGTAACTCTGGGTGTAGTAACAGTCTTTAGGTGTAGTAACAGAGGCTTTGGGTGTAGTAATTCTAGGTGTAGTAACACAGGCTTTAGGTGTAGTAATACAGGCTTTAGGTGTAGTAATAAGGTTTTACACTGGATGCCCTTCCTGACACAACCGTCCCATTTTTAATCCGGACTTGATCGGCACTTCATCCAGTGTCTGGGGTTTGGGCATTGACTGGGAATTGAACCCTAGCCATGGTACCATTCGCGTGGTAGACGAGAAACCCTACCAATGAGCCACCAATGCTCTAACTAAGACATAAAGCAAAATTGTTGTTTTTTAGATATTCGGTCTCAACTGCATGGACGTGTGTCAACAATAACAATAAATAAAATGTACATGTACATCTGTGTCTTAACCCTGCTAAGCTTAAACACTGCTCTTCTTTCACTCGCTATCTTCAGTCACCGTTCACACAGCTGCTAACCTCTCTCTCTCTCTGTCCCTCTCTCTGCATCTCTCTCTGATTGGATCCTCTCTAACCCACTTGTGCTCGGTTTGGCCTGGGTGTGTGTTCCTGTGTGTGTGTTTGGTGTTTTCTTCGGGGGCAGTGATACAGCTGAAAGCTCTCCTACCGAGGACCGCTCTCCCTCTCACCAAAGCACTGAGCAGTAGAGAGGTACTCTTAACTTCCTCCTTCTCTCTCTCTCTCTCTCTCTCTGTCTCACTCTCTTACTCACTCTTTGCATGTTGACTTTTGCACTTTCGTGCTTCTTGTATATGGATTGGATGCTGATGAGATATTAACCACATGACCTCGCTCGTGTAAGAGGAATGCCTCGTCTGTGAGCATGATTAACATCGTCGAACAGTTATCCCTGACCACCTCCTTCTGTTTCGAACCTCGTTTCCAGTTGTTTTGTGCAAAAGATGGTGGTCATGTGTTTATAAAATTATTTGAAGGATGCTACGTTGACATTCATGAACTGTAATGTTTTGGGAAGAGACTTGAATGGAAAGATGCACATTTATACATCTGGGTTAAACATCTGGGTGAAAATTATTAGAAAATATAATGTATTTGTTTAATTGGATAATCCCAATGTGAGTATAATAATGCTGATACTCAAGCTGCATGAAATGACGCCATGGAAACGCTTTTGCTCTATATGACTTTTATGCTCATAATGAATGCGCGAGCATAATTTGACAATGCATTTTTGTTTGCGTGCGTGTGTGCGTACGTACGTTTTTTTTCTCTCTCTCTCTCTCGCAGATCTTTCAGCGACAGCTGTTTCCTGAGCAGTCCCCTGTGCTCCGAGCTCGCCGACGTGCAGTGGTATGGACACGATAAAGCCAAGCCGGGAACTCTCGTCTAAACCTGTCCCTCCATCCCTGTCCCTTTTTTTCTTCCTGGAACAGTGTTCTCTGGATGGATCTGTCCTCAGGCTGGACCTCAACACGTAAATCAGACATACCTACGGCTGGAGCCAGCACCTCTTCATCTTCATCTCTCTCTCTCTCTCTCTGAGTGCATATCCAGCATTACAGTGGCTCTAGACTTTGGGCTCATGGAGGTCAGAAGGAAATGGACTAAGCCAAACCTCTAAGTTGCCCTTGCTGACCTTCCCACTGCGTCTCGTATGAACTCTGAACTGTGACCCAGTTAGCTGCCAGCCAGTTGCTCCGTATGCACAAAACCTTTCATCCAATCCCACCGCTGGAGTGATACACCAGGGGAGTGGCCTCTCTCTCTCTCTTTTGGAGATGTGTGCATTTCAGTGTGTGTGTCTGTGTGTGTGTGTGTGTATGCACATTCTCGTGACCCCATGTACCGTATGCGTACTCGAGCGCGCTCATCAGCCCGTTTGATAAGAAGCACACACGCTCCTGTGGAACATCGCCATCGGCCTTTTCTGTTTCGTAACCTTCACGTGCGCCGTTCTGTTGGAGTAAACAAATCATAAGCCCCGGTCCAGCAAATGAACCATAGATCCTGTTTTGTAATGTGCATAAATAAGTGAGACCACAAGACGACAAAAAACACCCTTTTTTATCGTTCAAGGAGAAAAGCATTATTGACATTTCTTTTTTTTTCTTTTTTCTTAAAAACATGGAATTTTCAGCCCAAAATTGAGTGATTTTGGAAACATGGTGAAAGCAAAGCACTGCAATGACAACAAATGACATTCAGGCAATTCAGTCATTCGAAATATAGAGATACAATAAATAATCAAACAAAGGACAGTTGTGACATTAGTACGCTTATGATTTTAGAGATGATCAGTGTACGAACTACAGTATGTACAAAGATTCAGGTAGAAAAGAAGCATCATTTCATCATGAAATCTCCACCTCTTTCATATTTAACAAGCATATTATGATCAAAAGGTTGGATATAGAGGTTACAACCAGCCATATTATATATAAGGCATTACTAAAATTACTGTTCTGCAAACATGACTAAACACCAGAATTTGAACTTTATTAAAGTTAATACAAATGGTTTGTTTATACTCTTGGTGATGTCATGACCAAGAGCTCTTGTTTGGATTTTGTTCTGATTTAGACTCGAGGTGTTTGTCAGTCCTGGGATCCTGTATGATTGTACAGGTCAGTTAGTTTAAATGAAAGTAGGTAGTTCATCATATAGTTTGAGCTCAATTCATTATACGATATGTTGCAGGCAGGAACAAAGTAATAACTGCATGAACAGGATTACCAACTCTAGTCTGTTGAAATTTAGGAACTTTTTGAGAGGTTAATTTTTCAAGGTTAAAGCAGGCCATTCTTACATTGGCTTTAAATCCAAATAAGCACTAGACAAATGATGAAATAAGTAACTGGCATTGTATTACACCAATATCATATGTGTTCACTAGGGATCGGGGAAAGATCTATTCAGATATGATTCGATCGATGATTCATTTTTTTATTCATATCTGCTTGTATTTGAGGTGGTGAGATGTTTTGCCGTTCCTCTATAATCACATCGCGTGTGCGAATCGCCACCTAGGTATCGTGATAATATCGTATCGGGTGGTCCCTGGTGATTCCCATCCGGGGTGTTCGCATAACAATATGTGTGAAATTAGCATTAGTGCATTAGTGGTGCACAAAATCATTTCTACTGATCCCAGTTAGTCTGTGGAAGCTCATTTCTTACAGGTTTTACTGGCAGAACAATATTATTAAAATGGGATCGCCTTTCCGTGTTCGTTGGTTGTCACTGCAGGGCCGCGTGTAGGGTTGAAAGTCGCAAGTTTTTTTTTTTTTTTTGCAATGGGTGATGATTCTGAGGCTTGTGGTCTCCATTTATTAGTTTTTTTATTCCCAATTTCCTTCGAAGCTCTATCAGCTGTTTCCTAAAAGCCATGTGGTGCCATAGTTAATCTGCTGTTTTAAGGGAAACGCGTCCCTGAGCGCTAGCTGGAGGTGAGCTGTGTGTTAGCGTGACCTTCTCAGACACTGAACGCTGGAGGTACTGTATGTGCCACTCAGTCTCTCGGGCAGCTCCACCAACCTGCTAGCTGCCATGGTGCTCTGAGACTCTACTGTACTGTACTGTACTGTACGCCGATGAATTATAAATCCTGTAATCCTGTCGCTCTGAGCTCACAAGTAATCCACTACCTGACATCTTCAACGTTTTTTAATTTTTTTATTTGCTTATCGACTGAGTTTTTCTGTACTGCATGCAGACTGTTTGTACTCGCTTAGGGATTGGATGAAACTATAAGAGCACAACATAAAGGGGCACACATCAGGCGGAACAGCCACCGGCCAACAAACTTCTCTCTAATTGACCTTACCTCTGTGCCATTTCAAGAGACAGCCTAAGCATTCCAGTATACGAGCAGAATACACACACACACACACACACACACACACATCCGGACCTCGTTTCTGAAGGCAGACAAAAAAAACCCCTCCACACTCACCTTAGGCTCTTAGACAGGGAGGAAAAAACACAGGGTGTTTGTGTTTTTTTTTTTCTAGGCAGCAAGATTTTTAACACAACGGTGCTCTTCTCTTCAATCTGTCTCACGTGACGGGGAAACACGGCAAGCCATACAGCAACAAACCACGTCTCTATACACACGCCGCATGGTACAACATCACACACACTCGAAAATGGACACCCTGCAGCAAAGAACTTCAAGAGATATCTGAAAGCACATAGTTTTTTTAAGTATATGTATTTCCATTACTACAGTGTATGTGCATCGTGTGCCATCAGACTCTTCATAACGGAATCCGAACCGAACACCCTGAAATGTGAAATCAGTCTGTTTGTGTTACTTTTGGGGGTTTCGAATTCAACCTTTTCACCCTGAACAGTGTAAAGCTGAATCTCTTCCCGGCCCGGATGGTGGACTGTAAGTGCAAAATATAGTTAATAAATAATATAAAAAGTGTATTTAAAAAAAAAAAAAAAAGGAAGGAAAAAAGAAAAAGCAAATCAAAGCACAACAAAATTTAAATCACAATAGCAAATCAGAAAAAGCAAATCTGAATTAAAAAAATTTAAATCACAACAAAGCAACAAACTTCAAAGCAATTCTAGAATTGCAACAAGTAATTAAACAAACCTAAAATTGCAAAATCAGCAAAACAAAAATTGGAAGAAAAAAGAAAGAAAGAAACTTCCAGCAAATCAAAAAACCTAAAATTAAAATCGCAACAACAAATCTAAAATCAGCAACACAAAAATTGCAACAACAAAAAAGAAAGAAAAATTGAAGCAAATCTGAAATCATACAACAAATGAAAATTAAACAAAACTAGAATTGTACTAAGTAAAAACATTAAACAAACATAAAATTGCAACAACAAATCTAAAAAAAAAAAGCAAAACAAAAATTTCAACAAATCTGAAATCAACAAAAATAAAATCTTACAACAAATAAGACAATTAAATGTAACTGTAGTCGCAACAAAAAATTTGGAAGCACAACAAAACTAAAAATGCAACGGCAAATCAGAAAGAAAAATAATCGAAACAAATCAGAAAACTAGCCTTAAAACTAAAATCACAACAACAAAACAGAAGTTTTTTTTTTTATAAAACATAAACAAAACTGGAATCAAAACATTAAAAAAAACGAACAACAGAAAATTCAACATAATCAGAAAACACTCCAGAATAACAGCGACAGTAAAATCAAATGAATATGACCCTCAAGGTGTTTATTGATCATCACATGCTTGTTTCTGATTGGACACGACCTGCAACTATTACACAGAAAACTTCCACGTTGGTTCTGAGGAGTTCAGTTTTTTTGAAGAAGCTTCCTTCCTTCAGATGGGTTTTCTGCACTTCCATAATCATATTCATGCTGCGCGGCGTCAACGCTGTACAGCAGTTTCCAGATGTTTTCCGCTCTGACTTGGCCTTGGATACGCCGTAGCCAATCAGCAACAAGCACGTCATGTTGCCTAAGGAGCTTCTGTCTGTTCTTGAGGATCATGTTAAGGTGTTTTCTGATTCGCTGTTGCCTTTTCTTTATCTTATTCTGTTTGTGTTCTGCTTTCTAATTGGTTTGTTAATGTGTTTTGCACTTTCAGCTCACCGTAGACTCGAGTACAAACTCTCTAGTGGTAAAATAGACCTGTAGAAACCGACCTGAAGACGATCTTAAACTTTTCGCGTGAAGATGCCGTCTCATTCCCGCAGTGCTGTGATTCGTATCTCTCCACTGAGAAATGAGAAAACGTATAGTCTCTCCTCACACCCTCTAGTTCCTACTTGTATTAAATAACAAGCCTAAACCTTTTATAACAAAAGAGTAAAACTAACACATTTATCAGCATATATGGAAAAGACTATGGAAACCTGTTTGGGTTATTTTACAAGAAGAAGAAGAAGAAAAAAATCTTAAATGTTCAGATGTTTAATTTTTTTTTTTTTTTTTTTTTTTATCAAACAGTATTTGTTTTATTTCCCTTTTATTTCTCGCTATGTCAGGACAAAGTAACCCTTTCAGGTGCTACAGGATGACCAGTTACTGCGTTGTTTCCTAGCTGTAGACTTTTCCTAACCGTTGTCAATAGTTTTAATACGAGTTGTGCAAAATGAAGGATGTTAGTTACTAAACTGTGTCGCTCACTCCCTCATTCCTGACAATAGAGCATGTTTTCATCACTTTATGGAGTTCAAAATCGGAAAATAACCGCACACGTTATAACAAACGGTGTTGTAGGGGGGGAAAAAAATAATAATAAAAAACAGTGTGGAGTCGTTGTGAGAGAATAACAATGAATTCCGCAGTTAATTTATTCTTTTTCTATTCAGAATTTGTATAGTAACTTTACATTTTTCAAAAACCGTGTTGTTGGCAACTGAATCTGAATTTTCCAGATGAGAAATGTGGTGGTTCTTGAGATTATGAAAATAAATTATTGCTGAATGTTCTCTAAACCTTAGTGTGAACTTCTTATTTGTCTTTCATTCGGATCCAAACGTTGTTCCGGAATTAATATGGGGCGGGTGTATTCTTTATGAATATTATGGATTCTGAACGTGTAATAGTCATTATTATTCGTCAGAGCACAGCGAGACGGAGATGACAGCGACAGCTCGCGCTCTCCAGCCTCTTCGGCATGTTCCCCAAGGTCGTCCCGAAATGAATTTCTTCATGAATATTAATTTGGGGAAATGGTACATATGAATATGGCTGGTGTCTGGATGTGCTGTTTGGTTTGAAGGGAATAAAAAAAACAAAAAAACATGCTTTGATCTTAATTGAAAATTTCAAACCCTAACCATCCCCCTCAAAGCAGTGTGTCACATTATTGGTCTTTCTTTAACAGACGTATTTTTATTTCTGTCAGAGTGAATCTGTGATGGTTTCTGTAGTAATATCATTAAGAAATGTAAATATGGTCATAAGGTACAGTATACACATACATAGCTGGCCAACAGAATCAAATTTACTTTTACACAAAGTAAGAAAGTCCATATAAACCAAAGCAACTAGAAATGCAGTAAAACTAGAAAAAAAAACTTTTTTGTTGTTGTTTTTATGTCCAATATGGAGTAAATTATTAATGATTTAGAAATGAAATTTCTGATTTTCAAAGAGGTCTGATTGTTGGTCCGTCTACTGATGGACTGTTTACAGGACAATTACCTAGAAGTCCTGAAATAGCCCTTTCTAGAGTTCTAGGAAATATTGTCCAATTTATTGAAAAGTGTAAAACATCAGCCGAATCGTGACCTGGTACAGTACATGTGATATGTCCTGATGTGAAGCAAAAAGATCTGGTTTATTATTGGCACAACTGCAAAAGAAACTGCAAAACCATCAGCAACAACACCAGTGTCATTGTTCACACACTTGCTGAGAGTCTCACATTCATCCAGGAACTGTAAATGTGACCTTCACGAGACAGCACAACAAGGTCAAAACATTCCTGTTGATCGGATTCCCAAGTCAGACTGGAACTGTTTATTGATTTTAATCGCACAGCGATGTCAAACACCAATGTTAATCAGCCTCATACTGAAGCTTCCTCATACAGGACTTTATCGTCCCCTTGGGGAACTTTTCTTGGGTTAGCGCTGCTGCAATACACGATCAGGTATCAGAGAAACATAAAAACTTTCACCAGGTGGCATGGTGATGATGTAATGGTTAGCACCGCGCCCGCGCACCTCCAGGTCAAGATCAAGGGTTCGATTCCCGCCTCGGGGTCTGTGTAGGTGGAGTTTGCATCTTCTCCCGGTGCTTGGTGGGTTTCCTCCCACAGTCTGAAGATACAGTATGGTGTTCTCAAATACTTCTGATTTTGTAAAATAAAGGAAGGAAACAAAGAGTCAGAGTTTCTGTGGTGACCCCACGCGAGGTCACGACCTCTAGCTTGGGATCCGCTGGATTTAGATTAGCCATTGACGATTACTAGTGCTTTCTTCTCCGTTCCCAGTGGCTTTGTCACTTCCTGTAGCTGCAGCGTCACTTCAAGCACAATAGTGTTTCGGGTGAGTCAGAGGAATTTCACTTTGTTAACCATTAGCCCTCAGAGGACACCACGAGTCGTGTCATTGTGTTCGGCCGCCTCTTTCTTCCTGTTTGTACGACTTCCTGAGGTGGGAATCTAAGCTTTACACCTGCCTAATTGTTGGTTTCAGTCAACAGCCTAGTGTACGGGACTGTACGTGTCCTACTAGGAGCGTTTGAGTCAACAGTCACAACGTCTCCTCCAAAGGTAGGTTTTTACATCCCGAGGTCACATTACTGGTTTGTACGATTTCTCAACGTCCACATGGATTTCCTTCCACCTCCACAAAACATGTGGTCGGAAAAACATGTACTGGATACTTCAAAGTGTCTATATTGGAGTTACCCTGTTAGCGGGACACCCTCCAGATCCAACACATCCCTGATCAGTAATGTATGGGCATTTACTTCAAATGAAAAATTTGAGGAGTGTTCAAGTCAAAGTGGGATTTCTTCCAGGAAAATTTTCAGGAATTTTTTTCACAAACTAAGGTGTGAAACCTATTGACAATAAACTAGGTGTCATGGTATGATGATGAGACTCAGCTGCAGTAAGACATTTGAAAGGTGCAAGCGCTTCAAAGAAGACCATATGAATGATGGTTTGGCCGTTCCCGTGAACATTGAGCCTGTTCAGAACGCCTGATCCTTGAAAATCCTTGATTTTGAATCCAAGATTACTTGACACCAGTTTGTTTAAGAGATGCATCTTCCTACGAGAACTCTGTACACACAAGCATTCACCAAGAACACTTGCATATAACAAGAACGCCAAGCCATTTCCACATGTTTGGGGCATTAAGCGAGTTCCTGGGAGGCCGGCGTTTCAGATGAAGTCCAATCACGGCTCTGGCGAACTGAGAAAACTTTCTACCTTGGTGGTGTCCAAGCACTAGAGAAACACTGGGTAAAATACAAGTGAGTTTTTCATTCTCATCACTGTGTTCTGTGCAATCAAAGGTCCCGGTTTGACTTGAACACCCCTTGTACATCAAAGACTTGTGGTGTCCACCGTGTCATTGAGTGAATAAATAAATATAGTGCATAACACTTTCCTTGTTTTGATTATGCGTGAACAGTGATGTCATATCGTGATACTGTGTAAATAAATGAAATTAAATACGACTCGTATCATTAAAGGGATTTACTGCTGGAAACAATAATTCCAGGAGTAGAAAGTCACAAAAAAAAAAAAAAAAAAAACCCATCACCACCAAGAAGGAAGCTTGAGTGACTCACAGCTTGCCTCAAAATCCTGCAATTCTCAGCAATTGATAACTCGCACATAAAACACACACACACGCTAATAAAGTCCAGCTCTTCCTGAACAGCGTTGCCATAGCAACAGTCCAGACCATTGCAGAATGTTTCCTTGCGGGCCTTCGACGGCAGCTGGAAGTTTTTCTCTCATGCAGTGAAAGTGTGTGTGTGTGTGTGTGTGTGTGTGTGTGTGTGTGTGTGTGTTCTCCCACATGCCGTGAGAACACAGTGCGAGAGTGTAATGAGGCTCTTTCAGGCACTGTGTGTATGTTTGTGCTGTTGCTGTGTGAGTGTTTTGGTGTAGCCTCTGGTCATTGGGAGTCTGGGCTTTCTCTCTCAGTCTCTCTGCTACATCGAGGCCTGGAGGAAGGTCAACACATCTGGCCCTCTGTGAATAATTTACATGCATCTGGTTGGAAGAGTCGAAGCTGATGTTTGAAAATGTTTGACGGTGAACAGGCAGAGTGAAAGACACCGTGACGAAGACAAGATGGCCTTTTTCTTTAAGGGGGACAGTAATGATGGGAAATTTTTAATGAGTTGGATCATTTAACGAAGCTCACTATAAAGAGTCGACTCAAAGTTCTTGGCATTTATTATATTTATTACAAATCTTACTAAATCTATCATAGGCTCATGTTTTATTTATATATTTTTTGCATCATATTTGTTATGGAATGCATTCCATAAATGTAAATACTCAAAACCAAAACCAACTCGTTTTATTCTGCTGCTCATAGTGCTAAACATCCATTAAAACAGAAACTATAGAATGTATAGGGTTTTGTCCCTTAACAACATCCTGGATTCCTAATCCTGGAAGGCCTGGTACACACTGGATGGGGTGTCGATCCATCACAGAAAACCCAAGCACACACAATCACTGCACGGGAAGAAACACACCAAGCACTGGGAGAACATGCACACAAACCCAAGGTGGTTTAACTTGACTTAATGCGGCGGCTCATACAGTTAACCGGATTACTGAACAGAAGCCACACTGCCAATGTTGACGTTTACGGTCAGCTGACACGCTTATCCAGAGAGACTTAAATTTATCTCATTATACATCTGAGCAGTTGAGGGTTAAGGGCTTTGGTTAAGGGTTTAAACCTAGGACCTTCCAATCAGTAGTCCTACACCTTCATGACAGCCCTATTGTTGAGCACGTGAGCAAGGACCTTGAGACTATTTGTCACAGGGATACATGAAATTCTGCTGCTGTAAAGTTCATCTGACAAATTATTGAATCTTAATCGTAAAGAAAAATGCCAAATATCTATAAAAGTTAAATGTGCAAAAAAAAAAAAAACTATTATCTTGTGTAAATACTGGATTTAACATGATCCCTGCTCAGTATGGCAAATTGTGTACTGGTTGACAAATTAAGGGGAAAAACCAGTGGCCGTATTGTGGCATGATTTGGGTCATCATTCTTACTGGGTTGGTTTCTTTTATATAAAAAATAAATAATTCTCAAACACACACACACACTCTCTCTCTCTCTCAGATACCTCAAGGGTCAAGAAAATGCAATTTAAAACAGCTAATATAATTTTAAAAGCATTTATTCAGACTGTTGATTTAATAATATTTACATTATATATATACACAGGAGCACGGTGAGTGTGTGTGTGTGTGTCACAGAGCGTTGTATTCCACACATTTCGAAGGATCTGTGGAAAAATGCTTCTGACAGATCGTCATTAACCTCTTCAGACCCTGAAGAAACAGAGAGAGCAAGTTAGTGTATGTTACACACAAACACACACATTACAGCATTAATTTTGACTGAAGTCTCGTACGTTCCCATCTGGAACCGACCTGAATGTATTTCCGCTGGGTTTCGTCGTTGAGGACGTGAGCGACGTGTTTGGAGAAGATTTTCTCTCGCCCGGTACGAGCGTGGATTCCCACCATGGTCACACCGATAGGCCACGGAGCGTTCCCTATCGCCATCTGCAGGTACGCATCGTTCGCCTGCGTGCAACAAAGCACAATCAGAACGTCATTAAGATTCAATGACTCTGTTTCTAATCAGGAGCCTAATAAACATTAGAACTGTTAGTTATCTAGACTTTGCAGCATTTTATATAATTTTTTTTAATGCTCGAAAGTGTTAGACTTCCTAATCCATCTGGCGCATACAGTCAAGACTTCTTTCTTGTAGATCCTGCGATATGTTTCCCATGTGTTTGGCTCTTCACAGCGCAACATCCTGTAAGTTTCATTTTCTAGCCAGACTAAGTTGAAGGTAATATGTACCACGTGTAGAAAGCACCTGCAACCTGCCAATACGCGTCGAGACCAGATTCGAGAGTCCCAACTGCCAACATTACAGTACACTACAGTTAGAGAACTTATCTGGCACTGCAGGTCCTGCAGACGCGGGGAAATCTTAACCAGCTGCTAAATGATGAAACTGAAACACTACCAAATTGGATCCGCTGCTCCTGGCGGTCTCCTCAAGGACTCGGATACAAAGCGTAATCCGTGATTCTTATCCTGAGTTGTGAAACAGCACCTCGTACTTAAAGGGGACCTTTTAGGCAAAATTCTAAATTCTTTAGTCATTCTAGATGTTCAGCTCGTCTGGGTTTAAACAAAATAATTGGATTTCTCCCTATAAGAGCCCCTCCCCTGGATTGTTGCTCAGCTCTGGCATGCGCAAGAGTGAAATAAAGAGAGATCGAAATATAATTTTTCTTTTTTATTACCTCTCATTATCTGAGGTGTGTTTCAGCTGGAGTATTAACACACGCACACTGTGGGAGATCTAATGTCTAACTTGTTAACAACATTGTAAAATATCGCATAATAATGCATCCTGGTATCACACTAGTTTACATCAGTATCAAACTTTGTCTCCTTTTCAAGATCCCAGATATGAAGCGGTTAAACTGATTTTGTTCACAGAAAGGTTTGGGAATCATCATGTGTTCTTGGTTAGTGGATGTTTCTGCCTTACTATTCTCCCATGAAGAGCAATCCCTTCCTGATTGCTGAGTGCCAGACCCTGACCGTAACCGAGGCAACAGAAGGCTGCATTTATTTCGATGCTTTGTTTTTTTTTCTTTCTTTCAGGATCTGTTGAGACTTCCTGGTTGATTTGGAGAGATGTTGGCAGCTCAGTCACTACTGGGCAGATTCCCTGGTGAAATTTACAGCTTATTACTTGAACTGCAGTCGTCTCTGAGCAGCACAGAGGACTTCCAAACTCTTTTTTTTTCCCGACCTCTTCTTTTATCGTGGTGTAAAATGCTTACTGGACCTTTGCACTGGGACTTGATGGTAAGCGTTTCTATAGTTCCTCTGTGTGAGGGTGGGCTCTAACGGGGCTCGTCTGTGCTCAGTCAGAAGCGATAAATATGTAACATGTTAAAGCATGATGTGGTGTGTTGTATCCTGTTCTCAGTGAAACCAACATTTTTTATATTCAAGCTGCGTTCGAGTCAAACCGGGACTTCAAGGACAGTACGTTGATGAGACTCTTATGCAGTAAAACACTTGAATGGTGCAATCATTTTAGAGAAATTCATATACAGTGGAACCTTGGATTACGAGCATAATTCGTTCTAGAAGTGGGCTCGTGTTCCAAAACACTCGTAAACCAAATAATCATTTCCCATAAGAAATAATGAAAACTCAAATTATTCATTCCACAGCCCAAAAAAATAAATACATAAAAATAATTAATACAATCTATAAATTTTTAATAAAACAAATTTTTTTTAAAAAAGTACAAATCGCTAGTTCGAATCCCGGGTGGTGCTGTAACCTCTCGCAGCCGGAGGTCTAGAGAGAGCTGATTGGCCGAGCTCTCTCAGAGGGGAGGGATGAGAGGTACTTAGTGCTCCCACATTAATCACGGCTCTACAGCCAATCAGGGGCGTCTGTGAGCTCGCGCAACAGAGGGAGTGGATAGCGCTGTCCTCCGAGTGTGTTACGCCGCCCCCAACGGTGCGCGAGCGAGCAGTTCGAAAAGATGCGGTCGGCTGGCGTCACGTGGTTCGGAGGAAACACGTGATAGTCTTCGGCCCTCCCGGCTGAGTGGTAGTAGTAGCCTTAATGTGGGAGCCCCCTAGTGACGGGGAGGAATTGGACACGACTAAATTAGGGAGAAAATCGGGGAAAAATCCAAAAAAATAAAAAAAATAAAAAAGTACAAATAAATCCCGACAGATAAGTGTTTCCGTTGGTGCGCGCAGGCGCCGTGTGTGTGTGGAATTAGCCCCTTCCCTCGCCTCGTTTTACACAGTAACACTCCTCCTCCCTCTCCCCACCTCGCTTTTTAAAGTTTCACAACACACACACGTACACACACACGTACACACACACGTACACACACACGTACACACACACGTACACACACACGTACACACACACGTACACACACACGTACACACACACGTACACACACACGTACACACACACGTACACACACACGTACACACACACAACGGAAACACCATTTTAACAGGAAATTACGAAATCTCTCTGACCTTGCGTGAGCGCATACTAAGAGAATCACTGCTGTAAAGTAAAAAACAAAAAACTAAAATAACAAATGAACCAGCACCTTACCTTTGAAAAGAATCGCGACAGAGCAGAGTTTCTGTGCGTTTGTGAAGCCGGGGAGGGGGAGAAAAGGCGAAAGAGCGTCTGTGCGCGTGTGTGTGTGTGTGTGTGTGTGTGTGTGTGTGTGTGTGTGTGTGTGTGTGAGACGAGCAGAGTTTCTGTGTGTTTGCGAAGCAAACTAATACTTGCTCGGTTTATGATTAAAAATGTATTAAAAATCTCGTAAACCATGTTACTCGCAATCCGAGGTTCTACTGTATTTGTAAATGAGGATCTTTCCACTGCAGTTGTTCCAATGAGCAGTCCACGAGTAGAACACCTGATCCTTCAAAATCAATTGATAACTTGTCGCCGGAGACGCATCCGTCTGTGTGAACTGTACACACAATCACTCACCAACACCACTTGCACATTACAGGAACTCGCCTGGAAGTTATCGCTTCATTCCCTGTACGGTCCGGACCTCGATCTAAGCCTCGATTTCTACATGTTTGAGTTCCTGATAGACCAGCGTTTCAGATATGAAGCAGACAGCTCGATCATGGCTCTGGTGTACTATGAAAACGTTCTACCTTGATGGTTATCCAAGCACTGGTGAAACACTGGGATAAGTGTATTACTGTAGCAGGGGATTATATGGAGAAATAAAGCTTGTTTTTTCTTCTCATAAAAGTCCTGGTTTGACTTGAACACCTGGGGTACACTTTCACTGAACATTCTGTTTATAAATCACTGCTCACCTTTACATATTCCCTCTGCAGCATGAACTTAATGATGTCTGTGATGGATTCCTTAATATCTGGAGATAAAATCTAAAACAAACAAAAAAAAAGTAAATTAAACTTGCTGATCTCCATTACCCATCGTTCCTCAGAGAACCGTCTACAAAAAAAACTAACTAAATTTAAAAGCCTGTACCTTCTTGCGCAGTTTTCTGAACAGGGGCTTTAGATAAGACTCGGTCTGTTTCTGCGTGGCGCTGGCCAGCTTTCCCTGTACGCTCCGCTTAATGTGGTCCTCTCTGCTGTTCAGGTCTTTAGCCCAAACACCCAGCAAGAACTGCACATGCAAATACACACAACGGCAATCAAGTGTAAAATGCTTAGAAATACCTCAAAATTCAAGGGAAATTGCAAGTTAAGAACTTAAATACGAAATCACTATTAATCTGTAAGCATGAACATGGATGTAAAAATCACTAAAGCAGCCATGTTAATTAAACTAATACTTTTTCTCTCTCCTTTTCACATATTGGCATCATAATAGTCCTTAAACCTCAATTCTCCAAGTTTAACTCGATTATGCTTCAGAGGGTTCTATTTTCAAAATACATCCAAATAAAGTCTCACTATGAAACTTCAAACGTATATATTTTCACATTATCCTCATTATTTCTTCAATTACATAACGGGAAACTTACAAAGAAAACACGACTCACCCGCATCACTTTGTCTATAATGTCCATGTCTTTCACGTCGTTTCCGGTGCCTAGAGATTCACCCAGTGCCTGTGAGTTACAAGACATGGCTTAAAACATCATGATTATTATATTAAATAAAATTCAGAATTCAATTCCAAACATATAATATGAAACTAGAAATGTGATTAAATCAGTACATGTACCTAAAAAAATTAAACCAATTTGTGATTAATTCCAATAGCTATTGTGTTTTCTGTGTTGACCCACAGCACCACCTGCAGGCTCAGAGGTGAAACTAATGAAAATCCCTTCAACCCAATTCCAACTTGAATGATTTTTTTTTTTTTTTTAATTCACAAATAAGTCCCGGCTGTTCCTTTGGTAAGATCATGTATCTGTAGTGATGCAGATTTTATAACTCATAAGGCTGTTGCAGATCCACCGAAGGTTTTCATGGCTCTTAGTGATAATCACTGATAATCATGAGGTGATTCATCACCTCACCTTCAAAAGTATCACTCCAGTGCTCTCTTCATGCTCATGTGATGTCTGGACATATTTGGTAAAGTGTGTCTGTGACCAGGAAGTGTAAGATTTTTTTATGAGAATGCTTCCAGCCCTGTGTTTCCCTTAGCCAAAATTTGTCCTTTGTTGAATGGATTTTTAAATGTTGAACATGAACTTTTGGCGGTCACGGAATTGTCTCTGTGTGAATGAGAGTAAAAAATAGAATGGACTCTGTTTGGCACCTCCAATCTTCCTAGTTTTGTTGCTGCTGGTCTTGATTCGACGGTCCCTGATTTTAGCCAAGCAGTCAAAACTTTGCGGACAACTTTAGACAACATTGTAAACTTTCAGACACACTCCACTGGTTTCCAGTAAAGTTCCGGATTCAGTTTAAACTTTTGATTTTTTTTTTTGTACAATTAACGAGACATCGCAACTTCCTACTTGTGTGAAACAGCAAGCTTTCGTCAACAAAGTCGAGCTATGCATTCCTCTGACCATACCCTACTAATGGTCCCTCGGTCAAGGTACAAAACAGTGAGGTTACGTTATATGCCTCTGTTTAAAGCAAAACTTAAGGTTCATTTATTTAGAATGGTTTTTTGGTATTCAACAATTTTATGTGTTTTGTTTATTTTATTGCGATCTTATTGTCATTTATTTTAATGCTATGAAGCGCTAAGGTTGCTGTAAGGTGCCATATAAATAAAATTGATTGACTGATTGATTGTTGATTTGAGATTTTTCTACCTCCAGCTCCTCGATGGTGGTGCCTTCCTCGTGCACTTTAAGGTCGTCCTGTGCGTCCGGATCTCCAGCCTCTGTTCCTCCTACGATCTCGTTTAAATACTGCTGATCGATCTTATCCATAGCCGCCTTCAGATCGTTCCTCAGACCCTAAACACGGCCATTCGATCATAAGAGTCAGAAACGTCACTGTATCGGTTTAATCTGCTAAAAAAATCAACCCGTGACGTCTTGCCTTGTTCACTTCCGGTGCGAGGATCTCGATCTTGCGGAGCCTCTGAAAGGCGTCGTAGTCGGTCTCTCCGAACAGACGCACCGGTTCTCCACGCTCCCTCAGACGCCGGATCACCTGCAAGCAAGTTACATTATATTCGATACACCGCTCATGACGTACGGCAAGGAGTAAAACGGAATGAGTAAACGGTTTACACGTACTTCCTGTCGAGAGAGGGTCATGGGTAACTTCTCCTCAGTAAGCTCAAGCTCTAAGACGGGGTTGGATGAAGCGGACGGCGTGGTTTCGTCCTGCTGCTGCTTTTTCTCCTGGTTAGAATAAAGAACACACAGGCACAAATGATTGATCAATCATGTTTTGCTGAAAATGAAGAAGAAGAAGAAAAAAAAAAAAAAGAGCCTGGTTTATGCTTCATTAAAGCTTCTCCTGAAATTTTCCTGTGTGTTTCATAGTCTTTCAGATCAAGATGATGATCTTGGACATCTGTGTTACTACTACAATACTGCTCTTCCCCTCACATTTTGTAATTTACATACCGTAGAACCCACCAAAGCGGTGTACGGCTTACCGCTGTTAGAGTAGACGTGGTGTTTACCACAAGTCTGTGCCTGGTCTGAGATGTACAATGTATGTCAGAAATACTGTGCATCTATATACTAGATCTACCTACCTTTTCATACAGGTCTTGTCTCACTCTGTCACCACCTCTGCTATTAGGCTGTACGCGATTCAACAATGACCCTGATTCCTCCTACGTTCCTTTTACACAGAATGTTCCTGCACTAAACCAGCTGTGTAAATGGCACTAGCAGCTCCAACACACTGCTACATTTCCTCCATCAGGTGGTTTAAAAAAAAAAATAAATAAAGACATTGACATGAAGTTAAACTAAAATTCACTATAAGTGAGACTGCACTGTGATAAATGTATTTAATAACAGGGTTTATTCTCAAAAAGCTTCTGTTTTTTTTCTTTCTATTTCACACATCGATCCGGCTCACTCAGTAAAGACCCAAGTGCCACTTCAGATGCAGCGCTTTCAGGGAAAGTAATCAAGCTGCCATGCTTCACTTTCTTCTGAAGTACCGTCTTTGGATAGAAGTATAAATCAGGCTTAAACAATCCTCTTCTCCATGCTCTTACGCTAACGCCCTGTAGCAATGCAGATCACACGTATCTCCAGAACATGCAGCAGAAAGTAAAATAACTGTGTAGAGCACACTTACCACACAATTCTACAGACATGAATATATACGCAACATGGTCAAAAGTTTGTGGACACCTACCCGTCACTCACCCTCGACACTTTTCCTGAACAATGCCTTCCAGAGCGTTAATGAGATCAGACAGTGATGATGTCTGAGGACGTCTGGAGTGCAGACACTGTGACATTAATGTAACACTAGGACACTAAGACATTCTAGACGATTATGTGCTTCTAACTCTTTCGCAAAAGTTTGGAGAAGAACCACATTACTGGTGCAATGGTCAGGTGTCCGTATAGTTTTGGCCATGTAGTGTACACATTGAGAAACAGTCGTACTTATTCCTGTGGACTAATTAAACCAAACTAAACTATTTAGTTATTTATTTATGTAGTTATTTATTAACTAAATAAATAAATAGAAAATAGAGGAAGATGCTGCTGTGGGCTTCATGCAACAGTGGAAACAAATACAACTGAAAGAAACGTGTAAATTAATTGAACACTGTTTTCTTTAATGCATTAGATTTTAAACAAGTCATGCATACTGGTGCGTTCTGCCTGTGTGCACTATACCTGCGTCACAGGCTGTTCATGAGCAACCTGTACACTCGCAGAAAGGAGGGAGAGGGGAAAAAAGGAACAGACATTTCAAAGAGAAAGAGGTTTGAAAGAGAATGAGAAAGTCACGCTTGTTTATCAAGGTTTAAACTAAAAAGGTGTTCACGCAGGGTTTGGTAACTCACGCTGTATCCACATCTTTTAAAGTATTCTTCTTCCTCCTTTTTGGCAAGTTCAGCCCGCTTGAAGTACTTCTTTGTGTTCTGGAAAAAACGCACGTGTATTAGTACATTTTATTGCTGGGCTGCCACCTGTAGGATTATAGAGGAACTGCAGCAATTGACAACATTAAATGCTAACAAATATAAATTTACTTTGATTTATTTTTTTCATTATACAAAAGAATCGATTTTGGAGTCAGTGTGAAAATATGACTCTGGAGACTGACTTTTTTGAGAGTCACAACACGCGCAAAAAAAAAAAAATCAGGATACGTAACTGAATTAATATTTTCTCCCCATTGCTAATCTATATAAACTGTATACAGGTCCTTCTCAAAAAAATTTGCATATTGTGATAAAGTTCATTATTTTCTGTAATGTACTGATAAACATTAGACTTTCATATATTTTAGATTCATTACACACAACTGAAGTAGTTCAAGCCTTTTATTGTTTTAATATTGATGATTTTGGCATACAGCTCATGAAAACCCAAAATTCCTATCTCAAAAAATTAGCATATCATGAAAAGGTTCTCTAAATGAGCTATTAACCTAATCATCTGAATCAACTAATTAACTCTAAACACCTGCAAAAGATTCCTGAGGCTTTTAAAAACTCCCAGCCTGGTTCATTACTCAAAACCGCAATCATGGGTAAGACTGCCGACCTGACTGCTGTCCAGAAGGCCATCATTGACACCCTCAAGCAAGAGGGTAAGACACAGAAAGAAATTTCTGAACGAATAGGCTGTTCTCAGAGTGCTGTATCAAGGCACCTCAGTGGGAAGTCTGTGGGAAGGAAAAGGTGTGGCAGCAAACGCTGCACAACGAGAAGAGGTGACCAGACCCTGAGGAAGATTGTGGAGAAGGACCGATTACAGAACTTGGGGGACCTGCGGAGTAGAAACATCCAGAGCCACCGTGTGGATGAGCTTAAGGCCGCTATCGAAGCATCCTGGGCCTCCATAACACCTCAGCAGTGCCTCCATGCCACGCCGCATTGAAGCAGTCATTTCTGCAAAAAGATTCCCGACCAAGTATTGAGTGCATAACTGAACATAATTATTTGAAGGTTGACTTTTTTTGTATTAAAAACACTTTTCTTTTATTGGTCGAATGAAATATGCTACAGGCGTGTGCAGGAAATGGGCTACAGGTGCCGCATTCCCCAGCACTGGACTGTTGCTCAGTGGTCCAAAATACTTTTTTTGGATGAAAGCAAATTTTGCATGTCATTCGGAAATCAAGGTGCCAGAGTCTGGAGGAAGACTGGGGAGAGGGAAATGCCAAAATGCCTGAAGTCCAGTGTCAAGTACCCAGAGTCAGTGATGGTCTGGGGTGACATTTCAGCTGCTGGTGTTGGTCCACTGTGTTTTATCAAGGGCAGGGTCAATGCAGCTAGCTATCAGGAGATTTTGGAGCACTTCAATGCTTCCATCTGCTGAAAAGCTTTATGGAGATGAAGATTTCATTTTTCAGCACGACCTGGCACCTGCTCACAGTGCCAAAACCACTAGTAAATGGTTTACTGACCATGGTATTACTGTGCTCAATTGGCCTGCCAACTCTCCTGACCTGAACCCCATAGAGAATCTGTGGGATATTGTGAAGAGAAATTTGAGAGACGCAAGACCCAACACTCTGGATGAGCTTAAGGCCGCTATCGAAGCATCCTGGGCCTCCATAACACCTCAGCAGTGCCTCCATGCCACGCCGCATTGAAGCAGTCATTTCTGCAAAAAGATTCCCGACCAAGTATTGAGTGCATAACTGAACATAATTATTTGAAGGTTGACTTTTTTTGTATTAAAAACACTTTTCTTTTATTGGTCGAATGAAATATGCTAATTTATTGAGATAGGAATTTTGGGTTTTCATGAGCTGTATGCCAAAATCATCAATATTAAAACAATAAAAGGCTTGAACTATTTCAGTTGTGTGTAATGAATCTAAAATATATGAAAGTCTAATGTTTATCAGTACAATGTTTTACAGAAAATAATGAACTTCATCAGAATATGCTAATTTTATGAGAAGGACCTGTATATAAAACAAATTCTGTTTTTATTTGGTGGGCAGGTGGTGTTTCGATGTTTGCACAGGTAATGCTAAGCAACGTCATCATTATCTTTACGTCATGCTGTGAGCGTGCCACAAGCGTTCCTCATCGACTGTAGCAGTAGACAGCATTGTGAATGGCTAGAACAAGTAGGCCATGCCGAACTCAACACAATACCAAACCAACACATACAATTCATGACAACTAATCAACACTTTGGAATAACTCAGTTTGAGCACAGATCTGAATGATATCAAATACCTGTAGACTGACCAGAAAAAGCGATGTTTACGAAACATCCTGCACAATATTTTATATCTGGAGAATAAAACTGCAGAATCAAGATGTGCCTGTATGTAATGTAAGAATGCAATAATTTTAACAAGGTGTACGAGGTGGTATTAGAAGGTTTTGGGATTTGTACGCCACAGATCCACATCCTCCCTCAGGCGCCTTAAAACCTGGCAGTAGAATTCGCTATTGGCCCCTGGGGACGAAATCTCGATGCACAATGCCATGGATTGGTCATGGAGACCGACACACATGCCATGGATGTTCGTCCACTATAAAGACAGTTGCTTCGTCTCAGGGTCGTACCCACTCACGCCTGTTTCATCATCGGTAAAGATCCTCGACATGAAGGATGGGTCATCCGCAGCACACTGATGGAGTTCTTAGCAGACTTCGACGCGTTGTTCCCTCTGCTCCTGTGTCAGCAGCCTGGGGACAAACTTGGCAGCAACATGGCGCGTCTTCAAAATCACATGTGAGGATCGTGTGAAGGATGAAACACCGACAATGGCAGCATGTTGTGGATTGTTCTCAGACGATCATGCACAAGTTGCCAAATGGTTTTGACATTTTCTGTGTTTGAGCTTGTTGACGTTATTCCTGATCTCTCGTCGTTTTTCAAGTGATGTTCCTCCAATCGTGTCAAACATCTCTGTAGCAGCTCCACATTCACTCTTTGTTCTGACATGGTAACGCACGTGGTCAGAATAGCACCAGTTTCACAGCTTCCAGTGTACACAGCATGATGCCTTTTGGCACGCTGACTTATGAGGTTTGGTGCTGTCTGTGATTGTGCGTGCAGCCTGGTAACATGTTACAAAACTAGTCTCGAAACTTTTTGATCCACCTCATACAGATTTTTATATCCGCTGTAGTTTATGTGACAAGATGGATAGCTGTGTGAGATGGATTTTTTTTTTTTTTAATGCACGACATTAGATGGGACTTTTTCCTTTACATGATATGGAAAGAATCATTTAGCAACCTGAGAAGATAGAAAATGTGTCCTGGATATTTACTGTTTCCTTTCCTCATCATCATCTCAACCGTTACTGCTTGAAAGAAAACATCAAAATATTCAGAATTCAGGGTTATTATTTCCTGCCCACTGAGCTGTAACAGCACATTAAAGCTAACTCCCTGACTATATAAAGAATAATAAATAAATAAAAAAAACACGCAGTCTAAAACCAGCAGTTTAAACCACTCACATCCACGAGCTCTTTCTCCTCCAATAACTTCCGCTTCCGCGCGATTTCAGCTTTCAGAATGTCCATTTTTCTCTTAAAGCGCGACCCTCTTAATTATATATATACCATAAAATGAAAAGAAAAATCCAGAACGCTTGCACTCGCTCAACAGGAAGTTACTGTTAGAGACTTCCGGGGGGGAAAATAAAAAAATAAATAACCGTTAAATTGCGCGAGTGCCCTCTAGTGGTTGAGAGCTAAAACAAGCAGTCGTCGATATGACGTCATTTCGCCGAAGCCTTTTCAATAAAAGGCGGCCATATTGAATCACTCCTAAGGAATTAACAACTAACTTATGGTATCCTAAAGTTCTGTGTTGTGACAGACAGTCTGTGGGAATTAAGATAAACAGGGAAGAATCTCTCAACTTTAAACTGAAGATTGAGAAATCTAAATCTTGTTTTGGTTGTTGGTTACAAAGAGAGCTTAATATTTTCAAATCAAACTGTACAATCATTCTCCCTTTCTGTCACAGATCACTTCTGCTGCTCTTCTCCACCTATTCCACCCTGCCTTCACTCCTTTAACACACTCCCCATTCACTCATCATCTATACCACTTGATCCTGTACACAGGGTTCCGGAGGACCTGTAGCATATCCCAAGAGACTTAGGCAGGCTATACCCTGGACAGGGTGCTAATCCATCGCAGGGCACACACACATACACACAATCACATGTTCATTCAGACACTGCGGGCAATTTGGGGAACGGCAGTTCGCGTAGCCTGCATTTCTTTGGACTGCGGGAGAGAACCAAAGCACCTAGAGGAAATCCACCAAGCATGGGGAGAACATGCACACTCCATGCACACAGAGGCAGGAATTGAACCTGGACCTTGGAGGTGCAAGACGACAGTGCTAACCACTAAGCCACTGTAAAGACTGCCTTGGATAGTTGACTCTAAATATTTAAACTGTACATATCTTGCTCCAACTTCACATACTGCATGACCTCCTCATGCAGTACCACAGTTCATCTCTGCACACCATATCTTTAGATTTACAAACACACAATGCAACTCTTTCTGACCTTCTTTATAACTTCTCCACCAGCATCCTTTAAGCAAATATAGGGAATTGTCCTGTAGTCGGAAACTAAGATCTGTTCTGTATCAAACCGATACGGGATGCTCTTGGTTCCATATTTTTGAGAATCAAATTGAAATCTATGGAAGAGAAATATTTTACTAAGAGATACGAATAGTATGAGATAGATGCAAACAGTCAATGGCTAAAAGGAAACCTCTTATCTCCCTCAGCCTGTCTGTCATGGACTCTAACAAAACAGAGAACAGAGACGGCGCTTCTCATTGCTTGTGACTCACAACCAAGGATGACATCTTGCCAGATGATGTCTTGCCGACATCTTGTCATCTTGCAGGGGCACAGCATGCGAGGACAAATAAGGGCAAAATTGAGAATGATGATAGCTTTTGGCCGATTGGTTTCCTATCATTCATTTGAACGTCTCAATTTTTCATGTCACCATGTGGATTAATTAATCTAATAATTACCCTGATTTTGAGCAAGGCAGGGGACTTACTGGGAAGCTTCTCACTCATAAGTACAAAATGGGAAGGGAGGGTCTAGTGGACATCACCTCAGGTAGACTGTGGGGGGAGCAGGAAAAAAAAAAGCGCATCTAACTTTATACAGCAACACAGTTAGTAAAATCACTCACACTGCGAATTGCTACCAAATAAACCACAGGTGCTCATTCAAATCATAAATAATACTGTGAATATACAGTATACAGTAATGTATAGTTTTACAGGCATACCTCATTCTTCTGTTCTGTGTAAAATAGTTAAGAATAATATATGAGCAGTCTTCTTCACTTATTACGCCCCCCCCCCCCCCCCTCCAACTGAGATGAAATGATTGTTGGAGTATCATGATGAACGCCAAGATTAAATAAATAAACAAACAAACAAACAAATAAATAAATAAGAAGAATAGGTCAACGCTGTTATGGTCACAGTTTTGAAAAGGAGAAATAAGCTATTCATCTATTCATAATATTGAATACATAGTAGAATATGCGAGTATAACACTCGTGTTAACTTACCTTGCTGTCTTGCTCGCTTACATAACATTAGATATTATTTCATATTTCATTTCATAATTTCATGTTACCAAACTCTTTGCAGTCAGGCAAATTAGTCTGCAATAACTTATCAGTAATAACTGTGATCATTTTTTACTACAAAACGTACTAGTACATGCTGCATATGTTGTATACAACTTTAAAAAATATTTTACCAACCCAAATATCTCACATTAATAAGTGGTGTTCGAGCCAAACGACAGCACTCACTCTCATGTAATGTTTCTTACAGAAAATAACTCTCCTTGTTTTTTCATTCCCAATTTTATAATTGATAAGTGTTAAGGTTTTTGCTTTCCTGTAATTTTATTCCAAATAATGTTTCTTATCAAGCTTGCGGACTTCCACGAACAAGCCTTTGACACATTCAAAATTGCCTTCAAGCACAACTTCTCTCCTTATACATGTATCTTATTGAATCATCAATATACATCCATAAACACAACCACTTTCTGTAAAGACTGATATGACAAAAGGCTTTATGTTTAGACTCTGGACTTCTCACTAAAACTGGGGATTTCATTAGCTGAGGATTGAGGACTTGAATACACTCCAGAGGCTTAAATCCCCACTATATCCCCAGTACTCCATAGTTGTTCAAAGCAAATCCATTGAATTACTGATTCAATTACCAGATTTTGACACTTATGCAGCAAAATAAAAATATCCTGGTGTCCATTACCGAAAAAAGGTCCTATTTTTAATGTTTTTTATTATTAGATATATTTTTTTATTTACACACAGACAAGTTCATGATTTAATAGAATTGTTGTGTCTCTCGGTCAGATACCACATTCACAAAGCCAGGTTATTCAATTTTTTCCTAAATGAGCCAATGTTTTGAAATAAACTCAAGTCATTCTATGATGCTGAAGTATATAAAAACCAAAATGCTTTAAAGACGTCATGTGTTTTCAGAACTGTTCTTACCAATATTTTTTTCTTATTATTTTAAAGTCTGCCTTTGTCACTTATTTACACTAAAAAGGAATAAATGTATTAAGTGTATATGTGCACATGAAAATACTTTCATACTTTGGTACACACACACACACACACACTCACATTCTCACACGCTCATTCACACATTACAGGCAAATTAGGAATGCCAATTTATCTAATCTGCATGTCTTTGGACTGTGGGAGGAAACCGGAGCATCCTGGGGAAACCCATCAAGCACGAGGATAACATGTAAACTCCATGCAAACAGAACCTGAGGCGGGAATCGAACCCGGACCCTGGGGGTGGGAGGTAAGTTTGTTCTTAAATAGTAAAATCTTCTGTGGGGGTCCGCTTTACTACATGCAAATTTTATATCAGATTTACAACAACAACAACAACAACAATAATAATAATAATAATAATAATAACAATAATAATAATAATAATAACACTTTTTATATAGTGCCCTTCTAACATTCAAGGTCTTTGTACACATGTACTGTACACTATATGGAAAAAAGTACTGTATTTGATCAAAGCTGCTAATTACTGATTATCCATTATCCCAAGTGATGGGCAATCTTAATGCTTCAGCATACTTACCCAGACATCTTGGACACAATGCTTCCAACTTTTTGGAGAAGGCCCTTTTCTATTCCAATATGACCGAGTGCACAAAGCAAAACGTATAAAGTTTAATTTGACGCGTTCTGTGTAGAAGAACGAACTTGATCGGCCTGTACACAGAACCGTGTGACCTCAATGCCATAGAGCACCTTTGGGAAGAACTGGAACGGAGATTGCAACATCAGTGCCTGATCTCATATAAATGCTCTACAGTATGAATTCCCATAGAAACACTTCACTTCCAAGAAGACTGGAAGCTGTTCTAGCTGCAAAAGGGGGACCAACTCTATATTGAGGGATATGTATTTGGATACAATGTCATTGCAGGATTGGCCTGTACAAAAATACTTTTGTCAATAAAGTGTATATTTAAAGAATTTTTTTTAAAAAAGAAGATTTTTTAAATGATTAAAAAAAATTGTTATCCTAAACACACGAAAGAAAGAAAAAACGCAGGTAGAAACGTGCAGCTCGTTTTGTTCTGTAACAAAATTTTTATTGTGAATAATAATAATAATAATAATAATAATAATAATAAAATGAGAGTCTGACAGAGGAATGAGGAATGGTGTAAGTCGGAGATTCTTTTGGTTAACAGGTGTGTGTGTGTGTGTGTGTGTGTGTGTGCTTCAATGCAAATCTCGGACATTCACATTTGCGCCCCACAAAATATTAGTGGCCGTCAGGTGGCGCAGAGGACCAGATGCGACGAATTAAAAAAAAAAGAAAGAAAGAAAGAATTAAGCGATTTATTTATTTGCATGAGAAACGAGCGGCCCCGAGGTCTCCCGCTCCTTCATGCCCGGCGCACAGACGCGTGTGTATCCGGGGAGGAGATCCGAGCGCCCGGCCGTCCTGAGCTCTCTGTACCTCAGCACTGTGCAGGATTAGGAGTGATGATGAGGATGATGATGATGGATGGACGGACGGATGGAGTGTGAGACGTTTCTGTGATTAGAGCCTCTGCGCGTCCTCTGGATCCTCTCAGGTCTCAAACATGGAGCTGGCGGAGAGGAGACGCAGCCGCAAATCACAGAGCTTTAAACTGATCAGCGACCCAGGTAAGAGCGCAGGGGCTTTCTCACCACCACGCAGACAATGAGAAATAAATCACATCCTGCATGTCACTAATCCCTCCAATCTCCTCAAATGTCCACTACAGACTCACTCATATATGTGTGTGTGTGTGTGTGTGTGTGTATATATATATATATATATACACACACACACACACACTGTATATATACAGTAATGTGTGTGTGCGCGCGTGTGTGTTTGTCTGTGTGTGACCTCTGAACAGCACCAGACTGCCTACAGGTGGGATTTTATCTGCGCGGGCACGAGCATCAAGGAGCGCGCAGACTGAATTGCGTCATGGAGTGCACAACATTGCTGGAGGGCTTTTTTATTATACAACTGCTAAAATCTGAAATGTATTTCTTTTTTGCATATACTTTTTTTTTTAAATAGTGTATATGGGCATTGGTGGCTCAGTGGTAGTTTTCTCACCTACCATACAAATGGCCCGGGTTCGATTCCCAACATTTAATGGATGTAGTGCCAGTTACATCAGGAAGGGCATCCGGCATAAAAACTATGCTAAACTGTTGTGCGGATCAGTTGGTCCACTGTGGCGATCCCTCAACAGGAGAAGTAAGAAAGACGAAAAGACTTATAATATATATATATATATATATATATACACACACAGTAACTTACAATGAAAGTTACAATCATGGCATAGTGGTTAGCACTGTGGCTTTGCACCTCCAACATTAAGGATTTGATTTCTGCAACTGGACTCTTTGGATGTTCTCCTTGTGCTTCCTGGGTTTCCTCCCACAGTCCAGAGACATGCAGACTAGGCTAACTGACATGTCCGTATTCCCTGTAGTGAGTGTGTAAATGTGTTAATGTGTTTATGTGCTCTGTGATGGATTTGCCCCCTGTATAAGGTGTACCCCACCTAGTGCCATGAGTTCCCTATGATAGGCTCCAGGCCTCCTGTGGCATTGTACAAGATAAGCAGTATGGAGAATGAGTGAGCGAGAGAAAGTAATTACAGTTGGCCTGAATGAATGAATCAATCAATACATTAAGTCAAGTGAACAATTTTTCAAATTCAACAATTTTACATAAAACATTATAATACTGTCATAATGTTGTATAATTACTATAACTTTCAATTAATTTTTTTATATTAGACACTTCACAGAGATATCATTGGAACTTATTTACCGGATTTTTTTCAGCACACACAGACTTCACTAAGACCTACTGTAAAGAAATTGGATATTATATTAATCACAGAATATCACAGAATGTATTTTTACATGTATTCCAGTCACCTCTCTGTAAGCAAACCTAAGTTTCATTATATGTGTCATGATTCATGTCCTGTCTGAACTTTTTCCCACGCTGTCACCGCTGACATGTGCCTTTGTTTTTCTTACCTGTCATGTGTTTTTTCCCACGGTCCCGTTTCCGCCCCTCCTGCGCACCTGTCTCCTATCCTCCGCTGATTACTCCAGCGATTTAAGCACGCTCTGCACGCTGCTTAAATCGCTGGATTATCTCGTGTGTTACGTACCTTTTCTCGCGTTTTCTTTTTCTCGTGTTCACGGTGCCAAGTTTGCTTTGTTTTTCGGTTCTCGATTTTTTGTCTCTCGCCTCGGATTTGTTCGCCTCGCTCTTTTGATCTCCCGGTTTTGATCTCGCGTGGAGGAACCACCAGATCTCATCAATGTCCCTTCAGATTACCATGATCTCAAGGAGGTCTTCAGTAAATCTCGTGCCGTCTCTCTGCCCCCCACCGACCATATGACTGCGCCGTCAACCTGCTCCCAGGCACCACGCCTCCCAATGGCCGTTTATACTCTCTGTCACCCAGGGAACGGGAGGCAATGAATCATTACATCTCGGAATCCCTTGTGGCGGGGATCATTCACTCTTCCTCCTCCCCGGCTGGGGCTGGCTTCTTTTTTGTGGGTAAAAAAGATGATTCCCTTCTTCCGTGCATCAATTATAGAGGCCTTAATGAGATCAAGGTGAAGAATCGATATCCCGTTCCATTAATGGCGACCGCCTTTGAACTCCTCCAGGGAGCTAAGATTTACACTAAACTAGACCTACGCAATGCGTACCACCTCGTCTGAATCCGGGAGGGTGACGAATGGAAGACTGCTTTTAACACCCCAACAGGACACTATGAATACCTGGTGGTGCCGTTCGGCCTGACCAACGCCCCGGCCGTCTTTCAGGCCCTCATCAACGATGTACTCTGGGATTTCTTGAATTCATCTGTGTTCGTCTATCTGGACGACATTCTGATCTTCTCTCGAGACATAGGGGAGCACCAGCTTCATGTTCGACAGATGCTGCAAAGACTCTTAGAGGACAATCTGTTTGTCAAAGCGGAGAAGTGCGAATTTCACACAACGACCACCACATTCCTAGGGTTCGTCATTGGTCCCTCAGGCATCAAAATGGAGCCTGCTAAGCTCCAGGCAGTCACGAATTGGCCCACACCCACTACAAGGCAGAGATTCTTGGGATTCGCCAACTTTTACCGCCGCTTCATCCGGGGTTACAGCTCCATTGCTGCCCCCTTAACAGGCCTGACTTTTCCCAAGACGCGTTTCTGTTGGGACATGAACACTGAAAAAGCCTTCTCTGAACTCAAGAAATGGTTCACGTCTGCCCCAATCCTGACCATTCCAGATCCGTCACGTCAGTTTGTCGTGGAAGTCGACGCCTCCAGCACAGGGGTAGGAGGTGTACTTTCCCAGAGAGCTGCGCATGACAACAAGCTACACCCCTGCTCTTTCTTCTCACATCGTCTAACCCCTGCCGAGGCGAACTATGGCATCGGCGATCGAGAACTACTGGCCATCAAGCTGGCCCTCGAAGAATGGAGACACTGGTTAGAAGGGACGGAGATCCCATTTTTGGTCTGGACCGACCACAAAAACCTGGAATACCTACAGAACGCCAAGAGGCTAAATTCTCGCCAGGCTCGGTGGTCACTGTTTTTCGCCAGGTTCAACTTCGTCTTCTCCTATCGCCCTGGGTCCAAGAACTCCAAGCCAGATGCGCTCTCCAGGCAGTTTTCCCCTACTCACGACTCTGCTGCCAACGAGACCATCATTCCCCCGTCATGCTTGCTCGCAGCAGCCGAGCTTGAATTTGAAACCAAGGTCCAGCAAGCCCTGTCTCATGAACCCGGGCCAAGTAACGTGCCGCCTAACCGCCTATTTGTCCCACTTTCTCTACGCTCTCAGGTCCTGGAATGGGCACACAGCTCCAAGCTCTCCTGCCATCCTGGTTCAGCTCGAACCCTGGTTCAAGTCCAGCAGCGCTTCTGGTAGCCCACGGTAAAGGAGGACACTTCCAGCTTCATGGCGGCATGCGACATCTGTGCTAGGTGCAAACACACCAACACCGCACCGGCAGGTCTTCTCAGACCACTACCAATCCCATCCCGTCCATGGTCGAACATTGCCCTGGATTTTGTCACAGGGTTACCCTCCTCCGACGGCCACTGGTGCATCATGACCGTGGTGGATCGGTTCTCTAAGGCCGCACACTTCGTTCCACTACCCAAACTCCCAACTGCTAAGGAGACTGCTGATCTCTTTATTATGCACGTTTCCCCAAAGACATTGTTTCCGACCGCGGGCCGCAGTTCACCTCTCAATTTTGGAAGGCATTTTGCAGACTCATTGGAGCCACGCCCAGTCTGTCCTCAGGTTTTCACCCCCACTGTCCAATGGTCAGACTGAAAGAAAGAACCAGTCCCTCGAGGTAGCCCTAAGGTGCATGGCTTCCCAAGATGGCACCTCTTGGAGCAAGTTTTGCCTTGGGTGGAGTACACCCACAACTCCCAGGTATCGTCATCTACTGGTTTGTCTCCTTTCCAGTGCTGCCTGGGCTATCAACCACCATTGTTCCCGTCGCAGGAGGAGGAGGTCAGTGTCCCATCTGCCCAAGCTTTTATCCGAAGCTGCAGAAGGACCTGGCTACAAGCAAGGAGAACGCTGTTACGGGTCGGCAGAAGATACAAGAGACAGGCCGACCGCAAACGCTCCCAGGCTTCCAAGTACAGGGTGGGGCAGAGAGTCATGCTCGCCGCCCGAGACATCCCCCTAAAGACCACCTGCCGCAAACTCTCCCCTCGGTACCTCGATCCCTTCACCATAACTAAAATAGTCAATCCCTGCGCGGTTAAACTCTTGCTCCCCTCAGCTATGGTTCCACGTGTCCCAGCTACGCCGTCTCGCCGCATGCCCATTTTGACCACGGCTTTTTGTTTACACGTTTTGGATTGTCGCTCCGCTGCCTGATTTTCCGGTTACCGATTTAACGCTTCCTTTTTTGACTACGGCTCTCGCGTCACGATTTGGCTTCGACGCTACGTTGACTGATCTCCCGGTATTTGACCTCCGCTTCCGCATTCCGACCGCGCTCCTGTTTAACGTTGCTGTCACTCATCTGCGCTTGGATTCACCTCGTTCCGCTCCGCCTCGTGACAATATGTCTTGCATTGCGAAAAGGTTTGTTGATTTTTTTTCATAATTAAATTTGAAAAGTTTAAATTCTAACTTAATTACACATACAGTAAAATATTTTGAGCCTATTTTTGTTTTCATTTTGATGATTATGGCTTACAGCTCATGAAAAATCTCAAAGTATCTCAAGTACCTCAAAAATATTAGAATATTTCATTTTGAGTTTGAGTAAATTCCTGTTCAGAATGTATAAACTACACTGTTGACTTGACAGTTGTCCAGAAGACGATCATCGACACCCTCCACAAGGAGGGTAAGCCACAGAAGGTCATTGCTGAAAGGGCTGGCTGTTCGCAGAGTGCTGGTTTAAAGCATATTCATCAAAAGTTGAATTGTCAAGCACAAGGAGCTTGTGCATCAAAGCCACCACGCACAGACATCTGCGTTTCTAGTGTCAAGCCACTCCTGAACCGGACACAAGATCTGAAGTATCTTTCGTAAACTATGAACAAAAATAACTGGACTGTTGCTCAAGGGTCCAAATTTAGAAGGAAATCACGATCCCAGAGCCTGAAGGAAGGGTAGAGAGGCACAGAATTTTCCACAGTCAATGTTGATTTGGTGCTGGTGTTGGTCCACTGTGTTTTATCAAGTCCAAAGAAAACAGCTGTCTACCAGTAGGTCTGCTGGCAAGCTTTATGAGGATGCCAATTTCCTTTTGAAAAGGAGAAAAAGCTTCAGTTTTCTATGGAGCATAAGGAATGGCCTTTGGAGCAATTGAAAAAGGTCAAATGGTCTGGTGAGTCCAGATTGACCCTATTCCAGATCAATGGGCAAGTCAGGGTAAGAAGAGACGCACATAAAACCACTCTGGAGGCAGGGGTATGATCTGGGGTTGCTTCAGTTGCTTCAGTAAGAATAATTTTCACACATGACCTGGCCACCACAATGGGTGCCACATTCAAAGCTAAAGGTGAACAAATGAATATTAGAGAATGTGCCTTTTTTTTTTTTTTTTGGCCAGCCAGACTGTATACTGTAAGTTACAGTAGGTCTTGTTACAGTTTACAATATAGAAGCCATAAATACCTGTTTTGTAACTATGAGCTTAATCTATAACATGATTTGACACAAAATTATTATGACTAAATGAGGTGGCAAATTTAAAATAACTTTAGTCAGAGATTAGCAAAAGCTGTTGAGAAATTAATTGTCTCTATTAATGGAAGACAAAAAAGAAGGCTAGCACCATCTGCCAGCTAGGTAATCAGAATATGCTGCCATCTCTTATTTTGTATTCACTGTAAAACTGCTGTGAGGATGTGAAGCGCAAGTAATTAAAGATTAACCTTTTGTAGACTGTTATACATTAACTCTCTGAAATGTATCAAAATGTAACTTAATTGAGAAGTTTTTCCAAGGTTCTAATCTTTTCCCAAGAAAATACTCACTGACTTTTCTATCTCTAGACTACGGACATAATTCCGACAGTGTGGAGCACATGGACACGGACAGCGAACCGCTGGATGCCTCTGAGAATGAAAGTAGGCTACTATACAGTGAGTGATATTGTGCTAGTTCAACATGTAAGCGACAGGTGCTGAAGTTCTAACCCAAATCTCTCTCAGCATGGCTAGGCGAGGAAGACATGGAGATTAAGAAGCAGATTACAGGCATGATGCGGCTGCTGAGTGATAAAGCAGGTCGGGTGTACCAGAGAGTGGGCAGAGAGGGAGAAACACTCAAAGAGGAGCCGCAGGAGGAGGGTTTGAGCTGGACTTCAAGTCACAAGCAAAGCCCTGAAGAGTCTGAACCTGGCTGGGACTTAGTGTCTCATAATCAGTATGATACACAGGCCAAGACCCAGAAGATGCTGGATCAGGACAAAAGCAGAGGTGGGTCAAAGAGGGAGTTATGATTTCAATGAATGGTATGAATTAATAATAATAATAATAATAATAATACATACATACATACATACATACATACATACATAGGATCCACTGTAATCCAACTAGCAACCATGGACCCCAATAGTGACCATTGTATTTATTCCCATATTGTACAACCGTGGTAGGACCTCTGGTCAACGTTCACACACTACGAGCAATTTGGAAACGCCAGTTAGCCTAATGTCTTTGGACTGTAGGAGGTAACTGGAGAACCCAGAGGAAACCCACTAAGCACTGGTAGAACATGCAAACGACATTGCACACAGACCCAATGCAGGAATCAAACCCAGAACCTGGTGCAAGGTGCAAGTCGACAATGCTAATAATTAAGCCACTGTGCTGCCACATAAATACAGAACATGCATACATACCAAATTAGAATACAAATTCCACTGATCTTACTTGAACATTTCCGTATTTTTTTAATGTATTTTGATTGTGGAATCAGATCAAAAATCAAATTCAATTCAGACAGTGGCGTAGTGGATAGCACTGTGGGCTCGCACCTGTGGGGTCGATTCTTGTATCTGTTGGAAATTTTTCCATGTGCTTGGTGTGTTTATTCGTTGGGCTCCATCTAAGCACAGCACTCATTCATATTCATTGATGGGAAATTACAGTATATAACATACATCAACCAAAAAAAGCTTGTATGGAACCAAACAAATGTTAAGTTGCTTATTGTATCATTTCATTAAATCACAATGTGCATTTAAAAGTCAACAACTAGTGGTTAAATATGTAAAATTTAAAGAGCAGTAGCATTGCACAAACAGCTTGATACTCACCAGATGCAAAATAAGATAACACAGCGATTTAATGCATTGAACCTGCAGCTGTGTAATTCAAATACCATCTAGACTGTCTAGACATTTCTCTTTCTGACTCACACCCACACACACAAAGTCAAGTAACCAGCCCATTGTCTAGTGTCCTTGCATCACTGTTCGAAAGAGTGTGGCGTTCACAGAAGAGTGTGTGTGCTCTGCCTTCAGACTCGGCTCTGCCCCGTGTGCCTGCCAGCATGACGCCAGAATCCAGCTGTTGCATGTGCAATTGCAAGAGCACTTTACAGGCCATTCTGCTGGAGTTACGCACAATGAGAAAACTCATGCAGACTCAGAGAGGTACAGCATCTCACACAGACACACATGTTTTCCTTGTACAATCACAGATTCACCTGTGACATGTGAAACTTTAGGCCCACCGGAGAAACAGCGAGCCGCGGCCAGCGCGTCTCCCACCTGCAGGAAGAGATCTCGCAAGCGAAGGACGGCGCAGAGAATCAAAGCGGTATCCCCGTCCATAAAAATTCCCACGTCCCTGCAAGCTCCCGCGGTGGCCGAATCGTTTGAGACGATTTGCCATAAGAAACCTGAAAATAAAGAAGAAGAAAAGAAAGAGAGGGCTGTTCCATCTCCTCCGTCAACACCCGTGTCTAATTCCCCACCGTCAGCTCAGTATTGTCTGAACCGAGATCAGAACTGCACAGAGGTACTGAGGAGTGTGTTTGTATGTGTGTGTTTAAAGCAAGAAGTATTTGTTTTGCATACGATTAGATCTTTATTAATCATCACCCTGGACATTTATTGTTTTCTCTGAATACTAAAAGCACTATCAGTCAGAAAGCTATTATAAAACATGCATATGAAATATCTGAGCTGCTTCTCTTGTAGCTGGAGGTGCAGTTGGCAGAGGAATATGAAGTGTTCATCCCGAAGGCGCAGCTGGATTCCATCCTGCTGAACTACACACGCTCGGGCAGTCTGCTCTTCCGCAAGCTGGTGTGTGCCTTCTTTGATGACGCCACGCTGGCTAACTCACTGCCCAACGGCAAGCGGAAGAGGGGTCTCAACGACCAGAGGAAGGGACTGGACCAGAACATAGTGGGAGCCATTAAAGGTGAGTAAACATTAGCACATGGGTGGACAAATAAACATAAACAGTCAAATAATTGATAGTATAGATGGCACGGTGGTGTAGTGGTTACCAATGTCGCCTTGCACCTCCAGGGTCTGGGTTCGGTTCCCGTCTTTGTGTGCATGGAGGTTGCATGTTCTCCCAGTGCTTGGTGGGTTTCCTCCGGGTACTCCGGTTTTCTCCCACAGTCCAAAGACATGCAGATTACCCTAATTTTTGTGTATAAAAACATAATAAGGGCAAGTAATAATAAGGGCAATTAAAATTTGCAAAACTGCTTCTGAACAAACCTGAAAAATATCCTATGGACCCATGTTTTGTCTAAATATTTCCAGTGCCGTTTTGGAAAAAAGCAAACAGCATTTTAGCAGATACACCTCATACCCACTGATAAGCACCGCGGTAGATGGGTGATAATTTAGGCTTGTATTGTGGCCACAGGACCTGGACACTTTGTAGTCGTTGAGTCAGCCATGATGGTTTAGGTCATCTGCATACCGCAGGATACTAGAAGCAAATGTGAGGCCATCTGTCCGACCAAAGCTTGGTCAAAATTCTGACATGCAACAGGTCAATTAATTCAAAAAACACCAATAAATCTACATTAGAATGACTAAACGATAAAGGACCAATGTTTCAGAATAGCCACGTCAAAGTCCAGACCTCAACCCAACTCAAATGCTGTGGCAGGAGCAGTCGATGCCCAAAAACCTCAATGAACTGAAGCAATAAAAATGAAGTGAGAGGTTGATAATCATACAGGAAAACAATTTCTTCAAGGTATTGCTGCTAAAGGTCTGGACCCGTATTAACGAAGCTGCTTAAGCCTAAAATTTCTCCTAGTGATAAAATTCTAAGAAAATTTTTAGAATTATGACATTTTCTTAAATTTAGGACTAAATCTTAAAGTGAAGATAAAAATGATTCATGAAACAACTTGGGCCTAAAACAGCATCTAAGGTAAAAATTGTTAAGAGTAGAGACAGGGACGTTTAAGAGGCCTAAGAGTTTCTATAGCAGAGGACAAAATGGCGGAAAGAAGAGATATTCTCCAAACACTAAACATCAAGCTAAAAGTAAACACTGCTATTCTGTCCAATCTGGTTTTCTTGTTCTTTTACTTCCTTCCATCTCTCTTGGATTGTTGGCTACATACCATCCAAAAGTGCAACTTAAATAAACTGTCCTGTAATCATGTAAATTGTAAAAGCTGAGACATTTTCCTCCCATCAATCTAAAATGGATTACAAGTAATAAAATCAGTATGGTAAATAAATGTAAGAACGTAAATATACTAACTACTGTGTGGAAATTGGTTGCTTCAAAAGTAGACACGTTTTCAACATTTAGCTGTTTAATTATCTTTAAGACCTTTAGCCTAGAAACTTTGCATAAAGTAGCCTGCAGTCATGATTATACAATTTCTTCAAACACAAAAATTATGATTTCACTATTTGTTCTATTATCATGCATTCTGTTTTAACAAAGAGCTCATTTCAAGACCTTTGCAGAGGTCAGAGGTTATTTTTTATCAACCAATCACAGTCCTTGAATTGCTGCATCATCCCTAGCAACGGGGTCGACCACACCCCCTCACTTAGATAAAAGTTTTTGTACTTTCCTTACTCAGAGTTGCTCTAAAAAGTTTCCTAAATCACTTTTAGTCTAGGACTCCCAGCTAGGACTTTTTAAGCTAAGATAGGAGCTCTCTGAGAGAATTCTAAGAAGCTTTGTGAATACGGGCTCTGAAATGGATCACAAGTAATAAAATCAGTGTGGTAAATAAATGTAAGAACTTTAATATAGTAACTACTGTGTGGAAATTGGTTGCTTCAAAAGTAGACACATTTTCAACATTTGGCTTTTTTCATTCACTTACAGCCTATAACAGAAACTTTGCGTAAAGTAGCCTGTATCCATGATTATACAGTTTATTTTTTATAACATTATGATTTCACTGTCTATTCTATTATCATATATTCTATTTTCACAGAGTCCATTTTAAGACCTTTACAGATTTTTTAAAATCTGTTTTTATCAACCAATCACAGTCCTTGAATTGCTGCATCATTCCTAGCAACAGGGTCAACCACACCTCCTCACTAAGATAAAGCTTTTTGTACTTTCCTTACTCAGAGTTGCTCTGAGAAGTTTCCTAAAACACTTTCAGTCTAGGACTCCCAGCTAGGACTTTTTAAACTAAGATAGGAGCTCTCTGAGAGAATTCTAAGAAGCTTCATAAATACAGGCCCTGATCTACAAGTTTCTCAATCATGTGGTGCTTAGTGTTGCCCACATGTTTTTTTTCTTTTCGGCTTAATTTTTGTTAAGTAAATAATGGCACAGTGAAAAGGTTGTATTCCCCTAATACTGAGACCCAGTTGTAACATGGCTGCCCACGCTAAGAGCAAACTTGCGGCCAACCACTCGAATTTATAGGCAGGCAGAGTGATGGACGGCCACGGCTGCTAGGCAACCCCGCCATGTTGCCAATCAGAGCAAACACGCTACACCTGTCCGGTGGGTTATTTAAACCACCAGAACCCATTACACTATGTGTGAACATTTAGAAAGCACCTGGGAGCATTGCACTGGTATAGGAGAAGAGAGGAGAAGGGGGAAAGATTAAGAAAAGAGAAAAATTGAAAGGAGTAGTGAAAAGATAAACAACATACAAATAAAGAAATAAATATTTGGAATAAATAAATAAAAAAAATTTTCACAAAAAGGAGAAGATGTATATTTAGGTTTAGAGGCACATGGTTCACAAGACATTCCCTCTTCTTTAGTACAAAGCAGCATACAGTATAAGCATCATTTCCATAGCACTGCGAGGTGCTTGCCCTAACTGATTAATCCCTGCCAAAGTACACCATCACCCCACGCCTCATCGCTTCCATCTAACTCTTGCGTTGGGGCTCTCACACTTAACAACATATTCTGTGGTGCCATATTGGAGCGCCCCCTCATAACACCAGTACGATAAGATGATTTTTATTATGTTTTTACGCATGACCGTACTGCCTTCTTTCTGCAATTTGTGTTTCACAATCCTGTCTGAATGTAGTTTTCACAGAAAAATACTGCATGGCCAACAGAATCGAGAAGCTTCCTGGTCCACGAGACTGGGTCCAGATCCTTCAAGACCAAATCAAACTGGCTCGACGGCGGTTAAAAAGAGGTCAGTGAACACCCACCTTGTCTTCTCCTATTGCTTTTGCAATTCATTGATGGACCTTATTGTTACTAATCAAATCGTGATGCATTGTATCGTGTGTGTGTGTGTGTGTGAACAGCGGAGATGACTACAGACTCTGATGAGATGAACAGGACATGTACATATAACACAGGTACAGAGTTTGAAGAAAAGGCCTGAAGAAGGCGTGTACACAAGTGTTTGAGGAAGAGTAATGTGGAAGCCTGGAAAAGGAAGGAATTTCCATTTACAACTATCTTTCAAATAAATAAAAGAAAACTGGTTGTTATTGCATTGTAAAAATTATAAAAGGTTTCTAACATTTAACAACTTCTTTAACAGGTTAACCCTGGTCTTAAAATTCTCCAGGTGAAATAACCCTCATATAATCATTTCTTTTCATACCTCAGACTCTGTCTGTTTAAATGAGCTACTTCTGTGCCTGCAGAGCTGAGCAACAAACCCAGCAACGGTTTCCCTCCTATGAGGTCACATTAGAGGGACAATCTGATTGGCTTGTTTAAGCCCTAAGCGAGACAAAAATGCAAGAAGGACAAAAATCAGGACATAATTCTCATGTTTTCTTTGTACACACACACTGGAGACCAGTGTTGAGTGTAACATGTAAAAAAGTAAGAGTAAGCATTAGAGTAAAAGTAAGCATTAGAGTACTTGGATTACTTTTCTGATCTAACGAGTAATTTAACGCGTTAGGTCTGCCATTAGTACTCAGTTGAATGACCAGGTATTTCCATCAGCGGATTTTTTCTTCCCTGACATATTCCAAGATGATGATGCCAGGATTCATCGGGCTCAAATTGTAAACGAGTGGTTTACAGAACATTAAAATATCATTTTCACACATGGCTTGGCCACCACAGATTTCAGATTTTAACCCCGTTGAGAATCTAAGAAATGTGCTGGAGCAGTCTGACTCAACTTTCATCAATACATGAGCTTGGAGAGAAATTCAAGTGACTCAGGACGTGCCTTAGTCAAAGCAAAGGATTGTCCAATTAAGTTTTAGATTGGGACTTATTTTCCGACTGGGTAGTGTGTGTAATAATAATAATAATAATAATATTGATAATAAAGTTAATAATAATGTCATGTTCGTTTGCTTTCTACTCTTCTTTGCAGGGGCTGATAGTCAATTAGCAGTGCAAAATGCTGAAGATGACTCCTTTTTTTCTCATGGAGTTCAAGCAGTTTGGACTGCACCATCTTCCAATGATGTTTAAATTCTTGTCAAATGCCTCAAAAGTCAATTTGTTCTTCATCCAAGGGCTCAACGGATTTAGGCAGAAGGGAATTTTCGAGAAAAGATGAACTTGATCCTTCAACAAAGGAAACCTCCCTGACTCTCTGACTTCCCGACATACATGATTATATATTTTTTGTTTCAATACAAATGCTTCTTGTTAACTGGTGTGATTTTAATTGTGCGCGAATGGCAGTTTGTTAATTGCTGAGCTGATGGTATAATGTACAATGTGTCTTTACTTGCTTTACCTCTTTGAGGTGCTTCACAAAACTAAGGTCTGATGTTAAGAAATTAATGACTTGCGTGCCTTTTTATTCATTCTGCTGTCTGAAGTAAATTCTCTGCAGCAGTGACGCACCAATCCAAATTTTTTGTCCTTTCAAAATACGAGACTGATATCTGAGCTGTGAGGATTGGCCGACGCCTGATACCAATTCAGTTGTAACTTCGTTTTAGTGAATGAGTTACCTTCAAGGGTTTTTTTTTTTTAAGCGGGTGATTTTCAATGTCAAGGCTCTGTTATATGAAGCAGCGGATGATAAAATGTGACAAGCTCAGATCACTATCTCATATCTGGATTGTGACATTCCTAATGTCACATCAGTTGAAATAATCATATGTTGTACCATTTTGTTCTAGGTTTTGAAACATCCTCTTTGCGCAGTAGACAGTATATCAGTACAGTAACCGTAAGAGCTGTGCCTAATGACTTGTGCTAAATTTCTTCCTGTGTAAGAGGATAGGTTTCGTATCGTGTGCAATTGTGTCAATTATGTCCCAGGACTTAATCACATGGATTTAAACTTGACTGGCTTAAAAATGTCATTGTTTACTGTACTGTGTGCACATATTGTCAGATGTCAAGTTGGTTAAAACTGTCTGAGACCAAAAAAAAAAAAAAAAAAACCTTGACCATTTTGTCTAAGGAATGTGTGGAGTTTGCATGTTCTACTCATGCTCGGTGGGTTTCTTTCAGGTACTCTGATTCACTCACACATGTGGGGATTTTATTTCTAAATTACCCCTAGTGTGTGATTGTGTGTGTGTGTGTGGACCCTGTGATGGGTTGTCACCCAATCCAGCCCCCAGCCGACTTGTGCCCTGTGCTCCCTGGGATAGACTCCAGACCCCCTGTGAGCCTACACAGAGTATGAATAAATGGATGAATGGTTGGATGGATCAATAAAAATTACTATTATTTCCTCCCTGGGAAAGGACACGTTGTCCAACTTCTCATGTTGCATTAGGGTAAACAGTAAATAAATCTGGTTGGTGTAGATTTAATTTTATCAGAGAAATTAAAACTGCAGACAGATCCAAAAGACAACTTTAAATAAATCCAGATGTAGATTTAGATGAGCAAACCAATGGGCACATTGGCAAGGAAAACCTCCCTGAGATAACAAATGAATGACTTCTTGAAGAAACCTTGGAAGGAACCAGACATAAAATGGAACCCCTCCTTTTCTGGATGCAACTCAATTTTGGGATTACTGTATTTACATGTGTAGAAAAAGAAGATGCTAATAGTAATGAGTGAATTACAAAGATTTTCACAAATTGATATGGACAAATTGAGAATAAGAGTTCTGGGATGAGCACAGTACAGTTTTTTATGATTACAGCAGCAGTATAGGTCCCAATTTATAGCATGCAGGTGGGAGTATAAAGTGAAGCACAGGGGAAACTTGGAAATAATATGGTTCTGACTTCCAAAAGTCTTTTGGAAATGCAGGCAAAGGTCGAGTCTGTAATATTTTAAGACATTTATTATCAGGAGATTTGTCATGCAATACAAATTAAATTGAACATTGCCATTAAAATGATTATAATGTATTGACGTATAATGTAAGAGAAACACATGTTTATCTCATGTTACATTTAGAATAATCAGAGCTGTTATGGTATTTACTATAACAGTTATAGTATATAACTGCTATAGTATATAAATATAGTATAGCATTTAGGTATTTAACGGAATGGGTTTAACTGAAAATTACAACTTCAAAACAAGTATGATATGACTCTAAGTGGAAAAAGATGAGCATGTTAATAATAATCTATATATTATAATACATATTATAGTCTGTGGATGAAACTTTAACAAATGAAAATCTCTCAGGCCCAATAAATAAGTCTAATATGACAGCACAGCGGCTTAGTGGTTAGCACTGTCACTTTGCACTTCCAGGGTCGGGGTTCGATTCTTGCCTCTTAGTCTGTTTGCATCCTTTCCCAGTGCTTGGTGGGTTTTCTCTGCGTACCCCATACTCTGGATTCCTCCCACAGTTCAAAGACATGGATTTTAGGCTATTTGGCTGCTCCCGCCAAGAGGTTGCCACAGCTGAACATCTGGTCTGCACAATTTGGGACAGGTTTTACACTTGATGCCCTTCCTGATGCAACCCTTACATTTTATCCAGGCATGGGACCGGCACTGCATCCAGTGGCTGAAATTCCCCATATTATGTGAATGAGAGCGTGTATATATGTGTCTTCCTTGCGATGAATTGGCACCCTGTCCAGGGTGTGCCCCAACTTTTGCCCTAAGTCTCCCGGGATAGGCTTCAGGCCCCCCTTGTATAGATGATGAATGAATGAATGAATGAATGAATTAATTTTAAACAAGCTTAGCAAATAATTTGCTCTTACAACATGGGATGCTGTGCTGCCTGCCAGTGTGTGGACTGTTTAGAGTGCACCACCTGTAGGATGATGGAGGAACTGCAACATTTTACCACCTGAAATGCAAACATATGAAATTTACACTAATATATGTTTTAAAAACGGAGGCATGGTGGCGTAGTGGGTAACTCTGTCGTCCTTTCGCCTACGAGGTCTGGTGTAATTTCCACCTTGGGGACTGTGTGCGCATGGAGTTTGCATGTTCTCCCTATGCTTGGTGGGTTTCCTCCGGGTACTCCAGTTTCCTTCCACAGTCCAAATGGTAATTTTAGTGCCACAGTAGACTAGTAAGACTACAAATGTTCCTAGATCGATGGATGTAAATAAGTCTAATGGGGTATGTTTGCATTTTTAAACAAGGTTTCTTCTTCGTCTTTTTTTTAATGGTTCTTGAGATCATAATGGGAGTCTTTGGGATTTAATGCAACAATTAACAAAAAAATAATTGGACACCAAATATAGAAGAATTACCCTGTTTTATAAACATCTGCCTGAACCTTATACATAATAGACAAAAAAAAGAGCTTAATTAAAGGTACATAGCGTTTTTGACTTTCTGTCGGCACACATAAAACCATTTTAAAGGGGAAGTCATGGCGCCAAAACGCCATATTAGGACCCTTTGTGCTCCACACTATTTACTGTCCGTCTTCTTGATCTCGACTTGTACGCGTGTGAACCTGAATTTAAAGGATATACTTCTCTTCTTCAGCACTAAACCTTATTGTAAGCGTCGTGAATGTTAACGTTATCAGTGCGGAATTCGCCACAAACGTTGTTTTATTTCTCATCAGGCGGTTGGCAAGGGCGCCCGTTTTGCTCGCATTGCATTGTGGGAGCGCTGCCTTTTCTTCTATCGGGAGGCGCCGCTAAAGCGAAACCGGTAAGCAGAAACCTAGCTGCACAATTAAAGGGGAAATGGGGTAGAAATAAAACTCTGGCACAGTGCTTAAAGTGCCAGGAGAGCTCCTTTAGCCGCTCACTGATGTGTCTGGATGCGTGAAAATGCCGCAAAACCTGACGAATGTCTGGTGTTTCGTGTTATTATGAGTGTTCTAGCGCACCTCTAATGGCGTGGGGTGCATTAAGGGTTAAATTTTTCCGCCGCCGACATTTTATAAACAGTCCAGCCTGCATGCACGAGATAAATAAAAGTTTTGGTTCCAAGCAGAGTTTTATTATTTTATTTTTCTCTATATATATAAATGCACGTATAAAGTGTAGTGCATCTGCAGAAAATGGGTATGCATTAATTATTATGAGTATTACGAGGATTTTTTTTTAAGTATGCCCAGGGGGGAGTGAGTGAGTGAGTGTGTGTGTGCGTGTTGCAATGGGACGTTTGCGAACACAATGCAACTTCTGCATCTCTATTTTACATCGATAAGATAAATAAAAAAAACAGGGGTAAGATCGAGTGATTGATCCGAACGCTAATAATAACACTGCTTTGTGTATGTGTGTGGTAGTCGTAAACAGACTTTCCCTATAGATTTATATATTGAGCAAGTGCACTGACGTGTAGTTGGATCCGCGGCGTTGGTATTCTTAAGCCCAAGTTTGTATATATGGAGCTCCGCGTGCGCGCGCCGTTTTAAAGGGGAGTAGTGTGCGCAGAGGTTGGACTGGATCTGTTGTTCAAACTATTTTTCTCTACACATGCGCGCGCGTGTAACAGACCTCCCACCTGTTAACACGGCGTGCACTTTAATCACACAGCATCGGTGTGCTTAATATACATGGGAATATTTAAATTTAAGGGAAAAATAAAACGATCTTTACCTGGATCGAGATTTAAACTAGAAGTGGGCGTGGCCTAAAACAAACGGAAATGTATTATTGTCATTATGGAAAAATATCTAGCACTGTTCTGTAGATATATTTGCAGAGCTGTTCATTTATTTGCTCACTTAAATACACATTTGTGTGTGTTTGTGTATAATATGAGACCAAAGCCATGCAGAATGGGCTGTTTGGCGTTCCTAAATTCCCCATATTGTGTTACTGCCTGTAATGTGTGAATTAGTGTGTATGTGTGTGTGTGCGCGCGCCCTTCAATGGATTGGCACCCAATGCAAGGTGTAAATTTGCCTTGTGCCCCAAGTCTCCTAGGATTGGCTCCAGAGCCCCTGCGATAAAGCGGTATAAACGATGAGATATATCTATATAAATAAAAGAGAGGTTTTGCTTGTAAGTTGGTCAGAACTTGTGCTTTCAATTATATCTTTACATTTCATACATTTAATTGAAGGCCAAGAAACCAGTTTCAGAAAATTGTCTGTTTGTATATATGTCTGAAAGAATTTATTGGCATTTTTGCAGTACTTGGATAACTACCTGAAGTTTAAAATGTTGAGTAAAAGTGACTTTATGAACAGTTATTAAATGTATTATTAAATACTTAATCAGCCTTAAAATGACCCACTAATAAGCTACTTGCTCAATGTAAACACCTGCACCAATAGATATTAATTAGAAAATCAAAACTGAATATTTTTCCTGCGATTAGTTCATATTTTCATCACTGAAATAACAGCGCTGAAGCGGTATAAGTGAATTGTAACGAATCATTTGGAATTATTTTAAAACAATTTAATCTTTATCTGATATACTTTTTCGATTTTCTCATCTGTGATTTCTCACTCTCTGATTACCGAACAGGGAGTGTTTTTGGCTGACAACCAAAGAAGTACAACTTACCGTAAACTTTTCTATATTCTCTTATTCCCATTGATTGTAATAAGGTGAAAATGACTGTAGATTTCAAATAATTCTTGCTGAAACTAGGTACATTGTGTGCAATTTGCTGATATTTAGTCCCCAATTCAGTGGAAACCAACACCATATAATAACATCTTGTGAAATGACAGTAAAAAAAAAAAAAAAAAAATATATATATATATATATATATATATATATATATATATATATATATAAAGGGGTTCATCTTTGTGGCAGGCAGACATGTACTTTACGTGGGATTCAACCTGAAATATCACTGATTACATTAAAGCTGATCAGCTTATTTTTAGCTTTAACCTTTTAACACTTTCTACAACTATTACCTGGGAAAAGAGTGCGCATTTTTATGCTGCTCCAATATTTCGGCAGCTCCAACTTCTGACTCTCGCATGTGCTGTCGCTGTGGGCGCTCCGCAGTCTGATCCGGGGTCTTAGTAACTACAGTATGTCATGGAAGCTGGCATTCACCTGTGACATGGTGTGTGTAATGCCGGCCAGCCCTGACAATAGCCTGTGACACGGCCATAGTATGGTATAAAGGGTGATTGTACAATGATTGTAACACGCCTGAGATAGAAGAACAGCCTGTACAAACATCGACCATACAAACAAACACAGAATTTTAGGCTTTATGTTCATATAAAATATAATGCTGTGTCATTGTTCTTATAGCATTACTGATGGTGAGAGCATCTTTGGTATGCTCTGTCGTGTTTTTTTTTTTTTTGGTATCAGTACTTTAGGGCCAAATACGGTAATAATTCACCATCTGTGTTTGCTCTACAGTACTAGAACAATTATACAGTATTATATTTTATATGGAAATGTAGCTGAATTTGTTAATATTTATGTTACAAAATTAGACAATTATATTGTTCTTAGATGTTTAGTGTTAAAACGCATAATAAAAGCCATGAAAAAATTGCGGAGGATATTTGCGGTTTCCGGGAAATTGCAAGGGTTTCTTTGTACATTTATTAGTTGGGTTCTAAGGAACAATCTGCAAGCGACTGAGGCCACAAACTCTGAACCATGACTTCATGGGGGTCGACTGCACTACACATTGATGCCATAATTCAATTTGAATTTTTAAAAAAGGGCATAGACAACAACTGTTAGAAACACAATGCTTTATGGTACTGTTAAATTGACAAAACATACAGTACACACAAATTTACCTTACAGCATTGTATGAAGTGTTGGCAAATATTTACAGTATTTATGCAAACTGTGTAAAAATCACGTTATTGCCAGCTTTCAACCTGCTGCCACTTTGTCTTTTATTTGCAAAATCTATATCACTGTTTACTTGTGTGCTCTTAGGTTTAACTCCGTGTTGGCCATCTTCCTTTGTCTAATATTATAATGATCTGTAGTCACATGACTGTACGCATTCGGAAATGTTTGAGGAAAAACATTTAGTCATTAAAATAATTATACATTTGTTGTGATTATTTGAGCTGAAAATATAGGCTGAATGCATAGTTTAACTACTTTATTACTTGCTTCAATTATTATAGCTACACCTGACCAGGATACTGTACTGATACATTGCCTTACAAACAGACTAGTGTCCTAATATAAATCACTGCATGTTCATATTTATACATTATTCCGAATAATGTTTTCTTGTTCAGATATATTTCTTATATGAATGTTAAAAGTTGACAACAATTGGGCTCGCTGCTTTAGGACAATAATCTGTACCTGTCAAAGGTTTGGTGTGACCTTCTAATTCAATGTTTTTTTGTTTAGTGATTTAATTTTTACCTTCAAGAAATAACACATACAGCATTAGGTAATTAAGTAACAACAATAAAAAAACATGATCAAATGTTCTGGAAAACAGTATTGTCAAGTGCAATTGCAAAACCCATCAAGCACCATGATGAAACTGGTTCTCATGAAGACCTTCCCAGGAAAGCAAGACCAAAACTTACCTCTACTGCGGAGGAGAAGTTCATGTAGAGTTACCAGACTCAGAAATCACCACTTAACAAACAGCACCTCGGATTAGAGCCGTTATGAAGGCTTTACAGAGCAGAAGTAGCAGAAACATCTCAATATCAACTGTTCAAAAGATGATATCATATTATTATATGTTTTATAATGTAGAAAGAAATACAAATCAGGAAATAGCATGGAATTTGAAGGTGTGTCCAAAATATTGACTGGTAGTCATTGATATCATTATGTGATATCATTATCTTATTACACAACGATGTTTTATTCAGGTAATCCCCAAATGCCCCTTTTAGCGATGTCTCTGTATAGTTATGTTTAACGTTGTGGAACATATGCAGGGTATTAACATTCCTGATGTTATTAATAAAGCAGCTACAGTATAATAGCAGTCATTAACTAGCTGACCACACTTTCTTTTTCCTTCTCGCTTGAAGTAAAAATCATGTTACTGAAAAACTACACAGTGTAAACTCTTCTGTCTTTAAGTCGCTCTCTCTCTCTCTCTCTCTCTCTCTCTCTCTCTGACAATGTAAAGTTAGAGCATGATGTGTGTTGAACAAAACTAACCAAAGCCTGTTAAAGCCCATGTGTATGTTTTGCTTGCTCATTTTGTCCATCTCTCTCTCTCTCTCTCTCTCTCTCCAGCTGCTGTTCTCTAACACGTCGTGTGGACTGGTGTGGGCTCCGTTAATCTCTCTCCACCATGTCAGTGCGGGAGGCTTTTAACCCAGAGAGTTACGAGTTGGACAAGAACTTCAGACTAACACGCTTCACAGAGCTTAAAGGCACCGGCTGCAAAGTCCCTCAGGATGTGCTACAGAAACTTCTGGAGTCGTTGCAGGAGAACCATTTTCAGGAGGACGAGCAGTTCCTCGGGGCAGTTATGCCCAGACTGGGTTTGTAATTGTACACATTACTCATTTGCATGGTATGTCATGGTAGTTTAGCCACTATTTGTGCTGTATAATATATATTTTCATAGGTTTGTAAATTTAAAACGTACTTGGTTAGCTGCAGGGTGATCAGAGCTAGATTATTCATGATGGACTATGCTCAATTGTTGTTGATGTTCAGTGTGATATTTAAATGTTGCCTTAGTTGTGTTTTTAGTCTTGTCTGTGTGATACCTTTTGTTTTTCACAGGCATCGGCATGGACACCTGCGTGATTCCTCTGAGACATGGCGGCCTTTCGCTAGTACAGACCACAGACTACATCTACCCTATAGTGGACGATCCTTACATGATGGTGAATTGCTTTGCGATGTATTCTACAAGAAATTCTACCAGATATCTAAATTTACAATTGTATACAATATTTTCAGTGTGTAAAGTGTGTGTGTGGGGGGGGGATTGGGGGTGCGGGAGAAATTCAGTTTCAATGAATTAGTTCGAGAGTACAGTGATAGAAAGTGGCTGTAAGTGGCTAATGGTGAATAATCTTGATTTCGTAAAATCCTCAAAAAAAAAAAAGTTCGAAGTCGAATACAGTGGAAGACAAAATGGTGTCCGGGATTGCCTTCCTGATTTTAAGCCACAGAGACAACAACACTGTTACATTTCAGTGTTTAGAGATTAATTTCCTTAGGCAAGATAAACATTTTTGGCCACATGATGGCAGTGTGGGGAAAGGGGACAGATTTAGTCAAGTGGATTTGTATGATTTACATTGTATATTCATTTCAAAGTGGTATAAAACTCACTTTGTCGGACTCAAGCACAAATCAGACTTATGAACGTGCTCAAACAACCTGTATCAGGATTTCTTCCTATAACTTTTATATTGTGTATATGTTTTAAAAACAATAAATTAATGCAATTGTCAAAGAAATAGTAGTTAAAGAGTCCTTTTTAAATGTAAAATACAATCTTAAAACTTGCACTGTGTATTATTTTTCCTCAGGGCAGAATTGCGTGTGCTAACGTCCTGAGTGACCTGTACGCTATGGGAGTGACCGAGTGTGATAACATGTTGATGTTGTTAGGCGTCAGTAACAAACTGTCAGAAAAGGTAAGACGTGGAAACACGGAATAACATCTCTGGTTATTCGAGTGAGTTTGTGCTTGTGCTGATGTACTTCCTGGCGTGTGTCGGTGTAGGAGAGGGACAAGGTGATGCCACTTATTATCCAGGGTTTTAAGGACGCAGCAGAGGAAGCAGGCACCTCGGTGACGGGTGGTCAGACGGTTGTAAACCCCTGGATCGTACTCGGAGGCGTGGCCACGACAGTCTGCCAACCTAACGAGTTCATCATGTAAGCATTTCTTTTTTGTCTCTTTCCATTTTTCTGTATCTGCCTCACTTCCTTTTTCATTTCTGTTTTTCAGGTGATGAGGTTTCTCATTATTAGATCAGTGCACTCGTGTTTCATGTGTTTTGTTTTTGCGTGTTTCTGTGTTAAAGGCCAGACAACGCAGTGCCAGGTGACGTGTTGGTTCTGACAAAACCTCTCGGCACTCAAGTAGCAGTCGCAGTGCATCAGTGGCTGGACATCGTGAGTCTGCTTCCGTTATTATCTCTAGGATGATGTGTGCTGTAGATATTGATGTTAGAGTCCTAGGTAGGCAACAGAGCGCACAGCGTTGAAGCCATTGCTCCATAAGTTTTGGCCCCAGCTAATTTAATTTGATGTTTTTTTTTGAGAAGGACATTTATTAATATAGTTTGAATGTTAAAGCAAATGTTGTTATTCAATACTTACTGTAAAGAATGATGTTATTAGCTGTCTAGGTCTTTCATGTATAGATTATTATGTATTATTTTTCAAGTACAAAGTTGATTAATTGTTTTTTTTTTTTTTTCTTACTCTCTCTCTGCCTCTCAGCCAGAGAAATGGAACAAGATCAAGTTAGTGGTGACGCAAGAGGATGTGGAGCTAGCCTATCAGGAGGCTATGTTGAACATGGCAAGACTCAACAGAACAGGTCCGTAAAGGGCACTTACTAATTCCAGCATTCACACCCTGAGTTCAATCACACCCATCCATGCTCATTTTCCTCCTCCTGTGTCTCTTGACTCCAGCGGCAGGTCTGATGCACACGTTCAACGCACACGCCGCCACTGACATCACAGGCTTTGGTATCTTGGGTCACGCTCAGAACCTCGCCAGGCAACAACGCAGCGAGGTCTCCTTCGTCATCCACAACCTACCCGTCCTCGCCAAGATGGCCGCCGTCAGCAAAGCCTGCGGGAACATGTTCGGCCTAATGCACGGCTCCTGCCCCGAGACCTCAGGTCAGAAATCTTTAACTTTCAGTTAGTAATCTATAAGGATGGGAATCACCCGTGACCAGCCGATACAATATTATAGAGATACCTAGGAGCCGTTTTGATTAATATTGTGATTCTGTATCACAATTTTATAAATGTTTTGAGAGGTAATGAGTGGGTTACAAGACCAATTAGGTGTTTTGAGACTGGTGTAAGTGTGTGTAATGAGTCGGTTTTGAGACTAATTCTTAGAATTTGGAGAAAAGGGATAATTGGAGGCTTTTTAACACCTTCAACTTTTGATAATGTAACACCATAAAAATGCGTTTCTGTTGAACCGTTCGGAAACTCACGCACTTGGCACAGAATCGGAAATGTCCAAGACCGATCGGTCATGAACCGGCAAGCTGAAAACCTGCAAATTCCGGACACTGCCTGATCGACTGGTGCATCTCTATTATAAATGTAAAAAAAAAAAAAAAAAAAGTGGTGATACATGAATCGGCACACAAACAAATCTCTTGTAATCCAAGTGCTTAAAGTTTAAACAAGTGGTTTTTCCATACAGTGTAATACTGTATACACCTTAGACCATAACTTGCGCATTACAGTATAAATGTAAAATATAATATAAAATATGTAATATAACAAACATAATATTTTTTGTTTGGGGGGGGGGTTAATTTCGAGAAAAAAAATAACAAAAAAATCTAGTGGAAAGCCATTCCAGGAAAGTGAAGCTTATTATAACAGCAAAGATGGAATACATCTGGAATGGGATATTTAACAAGCACATATGGAGGTAATATATAATAGACTGTGTATCATAAATCCGATTAGTGCTGTAAATGACTTTCAGGATATCTAAAGGTTTTTTTCAGTGCATGTGGATGAGTAATCTGGTATCTTTTTCTATTATTAAAGCTACTAGAGTTTGCACGAAAGAATGATTAAGTTCAAGCTGGGTCCAGTGACGGATCTTTACTCTTCTACGGGATTTAATTTTCTATGGGATTAGGGGGTTCTTTAGACAAACCTACACACATATTTTAGAAATCCTACTCATCATGCGGGCACACGTGTAAATCAACGTGCATGTAAGGATGTTATTGGAAAAATGTCCCCCAATTTCTGTAAACACTAGTCTTAGATCCCCTCAGCTTCTTTAAGAATATTTGTCAACAAACACTTACTCTACAGACACATGTCAGCTCACACATCTGTTTTTTTTCCCCCGCAGGAGGTTTGCTGATCTGTCTTCCACGTGAGCAAGCCGCTCGCTTCTGCGCCGAGATCAAATCTCCGAAATACGGCGAGGGCCACCAGGCCTGGATCATTGGCATCGTAGAGAAAGGCAACCGCACAGCTCGCATCATCGACAAGCCGCGCATCATCGAGGTCGCACCCCAGGTGGCCACGCAGAACGTCAACACCACCCCAGGAGCTACATCCTAAAGCTGAGCCCACGACCCCTGAACATTTTAGCACACTCTAGCTCCACCACAGCGTAGAAACACACACCACCTGCCTACCATGACATTATGGCAGATACTACATGGACACACTTAAGAGTTTAAAAAAAGTAACAGGGAATCAACATGTTTTTTTTTTTGTTTTTTTTTTCAGTACGTTTTCTGTTACTAAACGTTGCAGAAGCACCCGACTTTAAGGCAGCTTCTACAGTAAATGAAGAGTATGACGATAATCTGATACTGTTGATTCTTTGTGAATCTCTTCTGCTCCTCTTCAATTGGAAATCATGTCCCAGTAAATCCCTAACGACCCACTGACACGCGTACATTGTAGCAATATATATAAAGTTTTGAATTTGATGCTCCACGTGCCAGCAGTAGTTCAGACTGTAGCCGGTATGTCGAGCGATATAAAAAAAAGTGAGTATATATAGTTTTTTTTTTTTTTAAATAAACTTTGTCTTTTGTATGATATTTCCCTGGACTAATCTAAATAAAGTGACCCTTGCCTGTTTTTTTGGATGGGCTGAAAGAATCAGAAGTAAACACCGTCCTGTATCTTTCAAGGTGTGCCGTGTCTACCCATGATGGTAGTGTGTTGACATTTTGTCAGCGAATGTAAACAGTGGAGATGCAGTTTATATATTGTAGGACGTTCACCGTTTGGTACAGACGTTTCTGGGATAGAGTTGAGGTTTTATATTCTCTTATGAAAACCCCATTATTCTTTCTCTGTCTCTTTCTCTCTGTCTGTCTGTCTCTCTCTCTCTCTCTCTCTCTCTCCCTCTAAGCTACCAACAGTGACATATATCTCTATGCCCCTTGAATAAATCTTTTTTTTTAATTTCTTGGAAATTTGTGGCTTTGTTTGTGTATGAAGGTAACTAATTGTTAAGCAATATCACACAAGTGGGAGTGCTGTTGTGCTGAATATTAGCACGCCTGTGATGCTGGCGTAGGTCTGAGTGCATCCACTCTGATATTCGATACAACAGGTCAATCTTGAGTGTCATATTGCTTTTATACAACAGTTCCACAACCGTAATTTATTATCAATAGCTTATTAATAAGTTATTTTGTTCCTCTAATGCACATCTGAACTAGAGACCGACATTTAGTGTAATTAACAGGCGTGAAAGTAGTTTTCAATTCTTACTTATTTCAATTCTTATGTAGCCATAAGCTGAAAAGAATAAACCATGGACGTTTGGAGGTCAACACTTCCCCTCACCCCCTCCCAAAAAAAAAAAAAAACCTTCCAGTACTGTGGACCGTACCAGCCTATTAGTGTAATTAACAATTGTTAGAACACCTGTGATGGAAGCTGATGCATATAGTCCCAGTGCTGTTGCGCTCTAATCTCGTCACTTGTGGAATGCCTCCCATCCAATCAGAGATTACTTGGTCCGATCTAACTGCTTTATGATACCATATTATCTCATTACATGGAGCTATTACTTTCATAATAATACTCCAATACTACAAGACCTCAACTAGAAGTGGAGATTGTAAAAAATCAATCACAGTACAGGACTTTTCAGATAAAGATACAATACTACATACTAATAATACTTTATTGTGCAAGCAAATGGGTTCTAACGCTAATGTTAACATGTAGAGAAAGCTCTTGACACCAGTACATGTTCAGCCCAGTCATAAGCTTTTTAGTATAACATTAGATCATTTCATAAAGACTTTATAAATGAATTATTGAGTCACTAACCTATATTTTGTCATCTGTTACAGAAATCGGTGTGCTTCATGACGTACAATTATTTACAATTACAGTGGAACCTCGGATTGCGAGTAACGTGGTTTAAGAGTGTTTCGCAAACCGAGCAAAGATTTGTAATAAATTTTTAATCGGAAACCCAGCAAGTATTAGTTTACGAGCGCCGAGTATCATGTATCACGCATGCGACTCTTATTTTGACACCGAGCGTCACTCTCTCAACTTTTCACCCATCACCCAAAAACGGCTTAGCAAACACACAGAAACTCTGCTCGTCTCTCACACACACACACACATGCACACGCACAGACGCTCTCAAGTCAAGTCAAGTAGGCTTTTATTGTCATTCCAAACTCTCCTCTGTCGCGATTCTTTTCAAAGGTAAGGTGCTGGTTCATTTTTGTTTTTGTTTTTTTTTACTTTACAGCAGTGATTCCCTTAGTATGCGCTCACGCCAGTCTCAGAGAGATTTCTTTTTCCCCTGTTAAAATGGTGTTTCCGCTGTGTTTGTGTGTGTCCGTTTGTTGTGAAACTTAAAAAGTGATTCCGTTAATATACGCTCATGCCAGTGTCAGAGATTTCTTTTTTTCCTGTTAAAACGGTGTTTCCGTTGTGTGTGTGTGTGTGTTTGTTTGTTTGTTTGTTGTGAAACTTGGTGGGGAGAGGAAGGAGGAGTGTTACTGTATAAAACGAGGCGAGGGAAGGGGCTAATTACACACACACACACACACACACACACACACGGCGCCTGTGCGCACCAACGGAAACACGTATCTGTCGGGATTTATTTGTTTAGTTCATTTATTTACTTTTTTTTAAGGTAAAGTGCAGATTAATTTGTTTTATTTTCATTTTATAGATTGTATTAATTATTTTTATATATTTATTTTTTGGGGCTGTGGAACAAATAATTTGAGTTCTCATTATTTCCTATGGGAAATGATTTAGTTTACGAGTGTTCTGGAACACGAGTCCACTTCCGGAACGAATTATGCTCGTAATCCAAGGTTCCACTGTATACAAAATTTCTGTATCAGCATGTTGTGCAAAGCAGCAAAATTATTTTGTAAGCCTGATGGCACCATTAATTTTATAAAAATATTTAAATCCTAGTTTATCTTGTTTCGATGCTCAGATTAGCAGTGAAATAGATTCATTAAATTAAAAATAAATTAGATTGGTTTAAAATGTCAGTTTGTACAATATTTATCAAGTTGTTCTGAGCCATAGATTCACTTCAAGTTTTAAAATATCTGTACAATATTTTTACATGTTGCCTTTCTCAGGTTGATTCTGTTGGCTTAAAGTGGAGTGTTGGACCAGCTGTGTGAATGTATAATCTGCACGTGTGTTTGTGTGTGGGTAAAATCTGATTGTCTTCACATGGCCTTCTCCTTCTGGTTGAAGAGTGCTCTAATGTCCAGCATGGCCTGTCTGATGTTGTGACCAAAACGATGCGAATCCTGTGGACAGAGTGGCACCACAGTTCATATAGTCAGCTTACCAATGCCACATTGTGTTCTGTGCAAATACTTCAAAATTTATCTGTACAACCTAGATGGGACACCTGGATGGGACATACATGACAGGGCACCGTGCACACACACACACGCAAACACATGTTTACACCAATTTAGAATATCCTGTTCACCTACTGATTTGTTTTGGCGGTGAACAGAAACCAAAAAAATGGGAGTGAACCAACAAAAAATGAACATGCCAAACTCAGGATTGAATCAGGTACCATGGAGCTGTGAAGCAAGATAAGAAAATGTCCCCACAAGGATGATGGGGACATATGTCATATGTCCCCCCCCTTTATGGGGACATATGTCAAATTTTCCCCATTAGGAAAACTGCTTTAATACAAAAAATGCAGTTATTATTTAAAATGCTACTGAGGTTAAAGTTAGGGTTAGATTTTGGTTTGGCAATGGCATTATTTAGCTACATTAATACGAGGTGGTATCAAAAGATTTCAAGAGTAGTTTTGTAACACGCCAACAGATGGCAGCACAAGGCTGCACGCACAGTCACATGGAGCACCGACCTTCATAAGTCAGTGTGCCAAAAGCCATTGTCCTGTGTAGTCGTGGGCAAAAGTTTTGAGAATTACATAAATATTGGAAATTGGAAAGGTTGCTGCTTAAGTTTTTATAATAGCAATTTGCATATACTCCAGAATGTTATGAAGAGTGATCAGATGAATTGCATAGTCCTTCTTTGCCTTGAAAATTAACTTAATCTGAAAAAAAAACTTTCCACTGCATTTCATTGCTGTCATTAAAGGACCTGCTGAGATCATTTCAGTAATCGTCTTGTTAAGTCAGGTGAGAATGTTGACGAGCACAAGGCTGGAGATCATTGTGTCAGGCTGATTGGGTTAGAATGGCAGACTTGACAGGTTAAAAGGAGGGTGATGCTTGAAATCATTGTTCTTTCATTGTTAACCATGGTGACCTGCAAAGAAACGCGTGCAGCCATCATTGCGTTGCATAAAAATGGCTTCACAGGCAAGGATATTGTGGCTACTAAGATTGCACCTAAATCAACAATTTATAGGATCATCAAGAACTTCAAGGAAAGAGGTTCAATTCTTATTAAGAAGGCTTCAGGGCGTCCAAGAAAGTCCAGCAAGCGCCAGGATCGTCTCCTAAAGAGAATTCAGCTGCAGGATCGGAGTGCCACCAGTGCGGAGCTTGCTCATCAATGGCAGCAGGCAGGTGTGAGCGCATCTGCACGCACAGTGAGGTGAAGACTTTTGGAAGATGGCCTGGTGTCAAGAAGGGCAACAAAGAAGCCAGTTCTCTCCAAAAAAAACATCAGGGACAGATTGATCTTCTGCAAAAAGTATGGCGAATGGACGGCTGAGGACTGGGGCAAAGTCATATTCTTAGATGAAGCCTCTTTCTGATTGTTTGGGGCATCTGGAAAAAGGCATGTCCGGAGAAGAAAAGGTGAGCGCTACCATCAGTCCTGTGTCATGCCAACAGTAAAGCATCCTGAGACCATTCATGTATGGGGTTGCTTCTCATCCAAGGGAGTGGGCTCACTCACAATTTTGCCCAAAAACACAGCCATGAATAAAGAATGGTACCAAAACACCCTCCAACAGCAACTTCTTCCAACAATCCAACAACAGTGTGGTGAAGAACAATGCATTTTCCAGCACAATGGAGTACCGTGCCATAAGGCAAAAGTGATAACTAAGTGGCTCGGGGACCAAAACGTTGAAATTTTGGGTCCATGGCCTGGAAACTCCCCAGATCTTAATCCCATTGAGAACTTGTGGTCAATCCTCAAGAGGCGGGTGGACAAACAAAAACCCACTAATTCTGACAAACTCCAAGAAGTGATTATGAAAGAATGGGTTGCTATCAGTCAGGATTTGGCCCAGAAGTTGATTGAGAGCAGCCCAGTCGAATTGCAGAGGTCCTGAAAAAGAAGGGCCAACACTGCAAATACTGACTCTTTGCATAAATGTCATGTAATTGTCGATAAAAGCCTTTGTAACGCATTAAGTGCTTGTAATTATATTTCAGTACATCACAGAAACAACTGAAACAAAGATCTAAAAGCAGTTTAGCAGCAAACTTTGTGAAAACTAATTCTTGTGTCATTCTCAAAACTTTTGGCCACGACTGTACATCGGAAGTTGTGCAACTGGTGCCACTCTGTTCCTTCCTCATGGACAGCAATTTAGAATGAGCGAACGTGAAATTTTGCATAAAACTGGACAAATCTGCCACAGAGACGTTTGACATGATTTGACATGTTAACGGAGATACTGCAATGAGTCATTCAAGGTGTTTTGAATGGTATGCATGCTTCAAGAGCGGAAAAACATCACTCGAAGATGACGAGAGATCAGAAGGACGTTCAACAAATTCAACCCCCGAAAACTTGACAATTTGTTTGCGAACAATCTACAACATTTCTGCTGTTGTCGGTTTGTCCTGTGTAACAGTCGGCAATCCTCAAGTGTGATTTGAAAATGCATCCCGTCAATGTCTACCTAGAACTTCGTCAGCGTGCCGTGGATGACCCGTCCTTCATGTCGAGGTCCATTACCAGTGACAGAACTTGGGTGTATGAGTACGATCCTGAGACAAAGCAACAGTCTTCATAGTGAAAGAGCCCATCATCTCCACGACCGCAAAAGTCAAGGCAGTTGTGCAGCTCGACCATGGTCATGCTCATTGTTTTTTTCGACATTCGCAGCATTGTTCATCAAGAATTAGTCCACAGGGGCCAGACCGTCAATAGTGACAGGTTTGAAGGTGTCTGATGGGGGACATACGGCGAATGAGTGGTACGAGATCTGTGGTGCGTGAAATTTAAATTTTTTGATACAATCTCGTAGCGTCAATGGAAGGTTCTCACAACAAGAGTGTGTATGTCTGTGTGCTCTTACTGTTTCTGGACTAGAGAACTTGCTGGAGATGTGGAATGTGATGAGATTCTCCCCGACAATAATATAAGAAACTCCATATCCATCATCAGCAACCTGCGAGCACACAGTCCATATGAGTTTCAATAAGTACAACTAAACACTACTGGACAGCAGCGTACACAGTGTTAGACTCGGAGAAATGTTAACAACGAATGAAAAACACTCACAGGGCCAAAGCCACCACCTGCTCCAACATATTTTGGGAATTTCTGGATATCCACAAGGTTGAGCTGCTGCTGGGGTGTCTGACTGGTCGAGAGACGCCAAGGCTCTGAAAGAACCTGAAGACATGACATGCATGACAATCACAGTCAGGACTTAATCTTTAATCAATTCATGTTGACGAAGAAAATAAATGGATTGAGTCCACGGCTTGTACTTGGTTAAGGAAGGGTGATTTTATATCCAGTAATTTGGAGACGATGTAAAGGCAGAAGAGATGACGGTCGATACCGGCTCCTGTCATGGCCAGGCGGTACATGTTCTGGTGTTTTTCCGCTGCTGTCCGGAATAGCGCCAAACGCTGTTCATTCTGTTGAGGGAACAACAAAAACAAATTAAAAAAAAGAAAAAAGCTTACTTCATACTATATATGAGCTCTCATATTATCTACATTATCAGATTAGGTTAAAATCCCACTGATATGTAAAAAACAAATAAAAATGTACATAATGTATACCATAGCTCATATTTGAGGATATACACTATTTGGATAGAATAATTTGGCCAAAGCTGTTAATTATTGAATTCAGGTGTTTCAGTCAGGCCCCTTATCACCAGTGAAGGGCAAATGTACTGCTTCAGCATACCAAGATATTTCAGACAATGCCATACTTCCAACTTTTGAGGCAACAATTTGGGGAAGCCCTTTTCTATTCCAATATGACTGAGCCCCAGTGTACAGAGTATGGACTATAAAGAGTTTGGTGTGGAACAACTTGACTGGCCCACACAAGTGAGCCCTGACCTCAACCCTATCAAGCACCTTTGGGATGAACTGGAACTGAGATTGTGAGCCAGGCCTTCTCATCAAACAAATGCTCTAAAGAATGAATGCACATGGATTCCCACAGAAACAGTTTAAAATCTTGTGAACAGCCTTCCAAGAAGAGTGGAAGCTGTTATAGCTGCAAAAGGGGGACCAACTCCATATTGAAGTATATGTATTTGGATACAGTGTCATTGCAAGTTTAACCAAGTTTGTCCATATGGTGTATTTCTTAATAGACTTTTTATGTGTAATTAGTTTGATAGTACTCCTCATGAACAAGGTATATAATCTAAATTAACTACACCGAATGTAATGAGTCAGAATGTATCAGAATCCTGCTTTTACCGTGCAGCTCTTATCCTCCATGGCTCTGACAAAGGCTGTGGATTGAATGGTGCAGGAGCGCACGGTCTCCGTCCGTCCCTCCCGGAACATGCGGGTCATTGAGGACTCGTACGTAAGACAGAATTGACCTTTATCCTACTCCGAAGACAATACAAATAAAAACCAGTGAGACACAGCGAGTCACCCGTATCCTGCTGCAAATACTACAGATAAGGCGTCTGTATGTGTAGGTGTGTGTTGTACCCTGAAGTGAGCAAGCTGTAGTGCTAGTTGGATGAAAGCATCAGGGCTTGTTCTGCTTTCCTTGATCAAGCCTTTTCCAAACTCATCAAATACAACGCCACAGAAATTCACATCATCAGCGAGCTCCTTGGCTACACTGTACGATGCCTCAATAATCTCCTGACACTGACAGCGTGTGAGGGAAAACACTAATTATAGTCGACAGCAAGGCAAACTTGAGTTGTTATTCACTTGTAATTCGCTTGTAAAAGGTTATCGTACCGCTTTAGGAATGTCCCAATATAGTCTGGTTGGGGGGACCAGACCTTTGTTAATGTCTCCTTTGCAGTGTCCCTCCTCAGTGTAACCCAAGCGAAGGACATCTGTAGCCAAAATATCCTGAATATAGAACAGAACATGTTACTGTATGTGATGGTAATCACTGGACATATATTATAACTTATATTTATTAATATTTAAACTTATATTTAAGATTTTTGCTCCTTTTGAGTATATATTTTCACAGTGTATATTTGCACCCTAAAACACTATCGACAATATCGTTTTACTTTCTGCCAGCGTAGTTTTTAATATTTGCTATATGTTGATGTTTTCTAACAAGCTAGCTAGTTTAATGTAATATACACCAATCAGCAATAAAATTATGACCTACGAAAATTGGACTACATGGGCCACCCTTCACTCCCCATGTGCATCACTACACCTTGGCCACTGATGACCCGGTTGTCAGTCGGTGTTCACTGGTTTTCCTTCCTTGGATCACTTTTGGAATGTCCTGATCACTGGAGAACATTCCACTGCAGTTTTGTAGTTGCTCTGACCCAGTCCACACTTTGGCCCTCAAAGTCACTTAAATCCTCATGCTTGCCCATTTTTTCTGCTTCCAACATCCACTTCAGTAAAAAAAAAAAAAAAAAAAAAATCACTTGCCAATATATCCCACCCGCTTTCAGATGCCATTGTAATGAGTTACTGAAAATGTAGCTACAACGAGAAGGTCCAGATTGTAATGACTTGAAAACTGGGTCAGAACAACTCCAAAACTGCAGCTCTTATGGGATGTTCTCAGGCTGCAGTGGTCAGGACATAACAAAAGTAATAGTGTAGTCTGATCCAAAAGAAGGGCTACTGTAGCTCAAATTGCTGTCAGAACACACAGGTCATTATTGTGTCTGTGACAAAGGGAGGAACCTACTCAATATTCGGCAGGTGGTCATAATGCTATGGCTGGTCAGTGTAAGTTTTATATTACGTCAACAAAACCAAGCTAACATTAACATTAGACTAAGAGCAGAGGTGGAAAGTAATGAATTACATTTACTCGAATTACTGTAATTGAGTATTTTTTTGTGTGTAAAAGCATTTTAAAAAGTAGGAGTCCATTAAATTACAGAAAATTACAGTAAAAATCTATAATTTTACTTGATTACTAATTACTAATTGTACTTTATTACATTTGAAATCATATTCGCTACTGAGTAAAAAATTTAACAAACGCGCTACAGTCACAAGAACGATGGAGACGGACAAAACGGATGCCACCGATGCAGACCCAGCTACTTTTTACTTTCACATGAATATATTTTTTATAGTAACTTTACTTGTACTTCAGCAAAATTTCACTGTAGTAACAATACTTGTATTTGAGTACAATAAAGTTTATTACTCTTTCCACCTCTGACTAAGCGTATGCTAGCATATGCACATATTGTGTAAAAATTACCCAGGATCATTAGCAAGTTAGCTAATATTAGTTCAACTAGCCCTCTCAGATTAAAGGTAATCTGGTAAAGAGATGTCTAGCAAAACATTAGGAAATGTTTATTGGTAAATGAAGTCAAAATGCTATACAATTATATTAATTTTCACCATGGTGAAATCATTAATATGGTTATAATTCCAATTATGCCTCTTGAGTAGATCCCCTTTACCTGAGCTGTAAAAATATATAACATTAGACAATGCTGTGGCTGCTAAATCTATATACTTTTCCAGATCTTCAGCTAATATTTCCTGGACATTTGATCCATTTACCATTTCCTAGATTGACAAGACAATAATTCAGGTTTTCTTACCTCCCACATGTGCCCAATAATGGGAGCGTCTGCCCATGAGTGCTCAGTATTCACGCCTATTTTACCATTCTTGTAGACAACGAGAGTGAAAGATTTATCAAACCACCTGAGGAAAAAGTGCAGTGAGAGGAAACTTAGTGTGCTGCACTTGCACAAGAGGTCATCCAATGTTATGTGTCTAAATATATCACCTCTTGCTTAATGCAATACAGTAAGCTTGCTGCACGAGACCTTTCACCCAGCTCCTATGAAGCATAAAAAACAAACACTCAAATCGTACCTGTCATAACACTTTCCATGCAGTAGGGATTTGGCATAGAGATCCATTGACTGTGGCTTTTCAGGGTCATATCCATGTGTTTCATCATCCAGAGTGAGGAAAAAGGCAGCCGTCTCGATGGTATCTAGAGACGTCTTATTTACACCATCCTTGAAGAACTTCTGCCGTGCTTTGGCCCATGGGACTCTAGAAGAGTGTTACAGAGGTGTGCTTTGGAAATATGTTAAACTAATATGCTAAAGCACTTTGCCTATAGCCATGGCCAAAAGCTTTGATCATGCTCAAGAAGGCGATGTTAGACACCAAACTCTTCTTGGGTGGTTTGGAGAAGTTGCTCTCTAAATATGTTTTTGTACAATTCTTTATTCATTGTTGTGTTTTTAGACAAAATTGTGAATAAGCCCACTCCCTTGGCTGAGAAGCAACCCCACACATGAATGGCATCAGGATGCTTTACTGTTGGCATGACACAGAACTAATGATAGCTCTCACATACATATATATTACAAGAAAGGCAGCCCACGTCTGGCTCGGGAACAAAACATTGAAATTTTGCGTCTATGGCCAGGAAACTCCCCAGACCTTAATCCCATTGAGAACTTGTGGTCAATCCTCAAGTGGTGGGTAAACATACAAAAACCCACAAATTCTGACAAACACCACGCACTGATTATGCAAAAATGGGCTTCCATCAGACAGTATGTGGTTGATTAACCAGCATGCCAGGGTGCATTGCAGCAGCCTTGAAAACTGCAAATATGTATTCTTTGCATAAACTTAATGAAATGCATTTAATTCTGAAATGCATCTACACTGAAGCAGCAGACTTTGTGATTATTAATATTTGTGTCATTCTCAAAACTTTTAGCCACAGTTATACAATACAGTTGACATAAGGCTGGACATTTTACATAAATTACAATTATTACATTACTATTCTCTATATCATTTAAGACAGCTGATTTAGGCTGGAGACAAGCATTTACAAATCATCTGAAGTGCCTCAAATCTGGAAGGCTGTATTTGAATACTATATATGGCTACTGACTTTGACTGCATGTTATGTTTACCTCTTCCCAGCAGTGAGCGAGGCCAGTTTCAGTTCCCCAGGCTGAGGCTCTGTGGTGTCCTTGAGGATATGCTGGAACTGCTGCTCCAACTCTGCAGGCAAGAGATGACGACCACCATAGTACAGCCACACCTTAAAAAAACGTCCTCTGTGATACACAACGAGGTGCTTCCTGTTTCTCAGGTGCTGAACATAGTCTGTGGAGAAAGTACGCTATTATAGAAGAGTAAGCTTTGGTGTTTCTGTGTTCACTCATCTGATTATTCATCTATCATACACACTGAACAGTCAGATGCAGCAAAAAGATGAAACACAGGTCCTGCCTCATGACCAGTGTTTCCACAAATGTGACAAAGATAAAGCAGTTACTCAAGATGAATGATTCAATTAATTAATCTTCATAAGCGTATGTGCCAACACAAAAAGGATGACATTTTCAGCTTTTCAGATGAATATTAAAAGCTCTTTGTCATTAAATAACAGGTCTGGTCACAAGGTTATTGTATGCCTGTACCTGTCTTGCAGCCTTAGTTTTCACTTATTTTGAGAGCACACATCATTACCTGCTTCAATGCCAGGGATTCGAGTGGTGTTGAACATTCTCTCATACTGATAGGAACACATGGGTACCACCCCTAGAGCTCTCATCTGCCAGGACGAAACAGAGTCCGTCAAATATAAACATGATTAACTCATTAAACCAACTCTACCGTATGATGTGTCAGCTATGGAATTTTGTAAATGTGGGTACCGGGGCATGTTCTCCTCGCTCTAGTTTGCGCCGATATTGCAGGATGGCATTGACCACATTTCCTGCTCGTGCTGCCTGCCTGTGAGTTGGGATCACATACAGCAGATCCTGAAACGCACACATACAGTACACGAGTAAGCTGTTTTTCGACATAGCCGTAAAGATTATACAGTAGCAAGGCATATGAATTATGTTTTGTTCTGCTCACCATGGTGTAGAAGTTGCTGTTCACCATGATTGGGCCCCGGCCCCTGAGGTAGATGTACTCTTCCCACCAGTCACTCACCTTAGTACAGACACGTCATGAAGTATGCAGCAAGTTCAAAAGGTACAGTTGGTAATGATTAACAGTTTTATAATTGTTAAATAAATAAAAAAAATATTTCTAGTCTTTCCATGAAGAATTAACATTTTCTGTTTAAAATCTTAACTTTGTTATAGTGGTTAGCACCATGGCCTCTCACCTCCAGGGTCAAGGGTTCTGTGTGCATGGAGTTTGCATGTTTTCCCTAATCAGGAATGACCTGCGATGGATTGGCACCCCCTTCTACCCTGCCTTGTGCCCGAAGTCTCCTTGGATGAATCCATTGCAATGCACAGTTTGGGAACACCAATTAGCCTAATCTGCATGTCTTTTGTTGGAGGAAACCAGAGTGTGGGAGGAAACCAGAGTACGAGGAGGAAAGCACAGGGAGAATATGCAAATTCTTTGCACACACAGACCACAAGTCATAAATTGAACCCTTGAGGTGTGAGGCTACAGTGATAACCAAAACAACACTTTGCAGGCAGCAAATGGCTCCAACATTTACAAACTGCTTCTTTAACACAACGTACATATAGATACTTACATAATTGTGGGCCCACCAGGACTTGAGCTGAAGGTATTTTTGCAGTTTAGGGGCTTGGTCCCTTTTGAACTCGTTGGCCACAATTTCCATCTGTTCATATTGATCATCATCCAGTAGGGGGCGCACTGACTCAAGATACTGAGAGACATGCAGAATATTTTTTTTTATAGTAATAAAAAAAAAGAATAGTAATTTTTTGCAAAATGTACTATTTATACAGTATAAAGCACAGAAATATCATAATCCTTAATTGAACCAAGACCAGATTCTCACCCTGTGGATGGTGTCATCAATGCTGGGTACAGGAAGTCTAGGCAAAGAGCCCTGGAAACTGTAGAGTAATGGCCGACGACCCGAAAACATCTTTAGCAAACTCTAAACCATGTAAGATACTTTAGGTCAGAGACATCTTTGCAAAAACAAAGAAAAGCTATTCTCCTTCTCTAAATGTTTCCCTAGAACTACTGTATGCATGTGTGTGAGTATTTACTATCCAGAGTTTGGTAGTCATGCTCATTTTGCCATGTGGCTCAAAGATCCAGCCGTGGTAGGAGAGCAGAACTTTCAGAGTACAGCGCAGAATCATAATCAGAGAGAACCACAGTCCGGTGGCAAACACGATAGCACTCAACACCGTCTGCGTCTGAGCCGTGAGGCGATCACTGCAGAGAGAGAAACACTATTAAAAAAGCAGTTCATGTATGCATCAGTTGGTCCTGCAGAGTCTCAGAGAATATTTTTATTATAGTATAAATGTGAATTGTGTCTTGTTAGCAATAAGATTCTGTTTTTGCCTAATCTGACATATATTCACTGGCCACATAATTACATACACCATGCTAGTCCTGGGATGGACCCACTTTTGCCTTCAGAACTACCTTAATTACTCAAGATTCAACAAGATGCTGGAAACATTCCTTAGATTTTAGATCATAGATTTTGGTCCATATTGACATGACAGCATCATGCAGTTGCTGCAGATTTGTCGGTTACACATCCATGAGGTGAATCTCCCGGTCCACCATATCCCAAAAGTGCTCTATTGGTTTGGGAAGTGGTTGACTTTGGAGCCCATGTGAGTACAGAGACCTCATTGTAATGTTGCAGAAACCAGTTTGAAATGATTTTAACTTTGTGTCGTTATCATGTGATCATATTGGGATGGACATGGTCAGGAAGAATTCTCAGGTATTCTTTAAAAGGTGGCATTTAAGCGATGATCATTTGGTACCAAGTTGCCCAAATTAAGATGGTTTTTCTCATCTGGCTTTGCTGAGACATACAACTGTGTGTCATCAGCATAACAATGAAAACTAATACCATGCTTATGAATTATGTTGCCCAGAAGAAGTATGTAAAGAGAAAAAAGCAGTGGGCCTAAAACCGAACCCTGTGGAACACCAAACTCCACATGCAGAATAGTTACCAGTTTCCTGTTCATAACTGACAGGAGTGACACCTGTCCTGGTCTTTTGCTGGAGTAGCCCATCTGCTTTAATCTTCAATGTGTTGTGCCTTTACAGATGCTCTTTAGCATATTTTGATTATAACGAGATGTTAATTGAGTTACTGTTGCCTTTCTATCAGCTCAAACCAGTCTGGCCATTCTCCTCTGACCTCTGGCATCAACAGGGCATTTTTGCCCAGAGAACTGCCGTTCACTGTATATAGTACTTTCTCTTTTTCAGGACATTCCCTGTAAACACTTGATATGGTTGTGTGTGAAAACCCTAATAGCTCACCAGTTTTTGAAATACTCGGATCAGGATTTCGGCACCAACAACATTCCACGTTCAAAGTCATTTAAATCACCTTTCTACCCTATTCTGATGTGCGGTTTGAACTTCAGGTTGACCATGTCTACATGCCTGAATGCAGTTCCTGTCATCTAATTGGGTGGTTAGACATTTGCATTAATATGCAGTTCAACAGGCATACTCAATGAAGTGGTCAGTGAGTATAATTGACACAAATCATATTGTTGTAATGTTGACATACAGACCTTGCAGGTAAAACCTTCTTGATGCTGTTAATCATCCCCATGGATGGATCCATTCTGGCATAAATGGAACTTATTATTGCGATCACGACAAATAACCAGCTAGAGGGACTGGCCGGATAGACGCCCATTCGGATGCCATTCTGTTTAAATGTGAACAAAAAAGTTTGTAACAGTTATGTAGGTGTCCATAACATCCCGTGATGTTTATACCAGGATAAACTGTGATGCCAATATAGCACATATTTGACAGTAAATTTATAATCCACTCACTCGAAACAGAATCGCACGTTTTCTCCATGATGTCACTGCAGCCAGGTAGATGTGCTTGAACTCTTCGCGGCTGAGGCGCAAGTTGATGCCCTCTGGTGTGACGGTGAACTGGAAGGCCACCGCCTGGTGCGCCTCTGCCATAGCACGTGCTGTAAAAATAGGTCAACTGTTATTTAACTGATGGATTGGAGTAAATCACAGCATCTTTTTTAGTTATAGTTTAACAAGTGACCAGGGGTTGCTAGGGGACAAAACTGTTCAGGAGTATGTCAGAAACCACACACTATTCACTATAGAGTACACTTGATATTGTATAAACCATACTTGAATGATTCAGATTTAGTTATTTGCACCTTCTACCACAGTGATATTATTTATTTATTGATTTATTTTGCATATCCATGTTAGGAAACTGGTGTCAGAGCACAGGGTCAATCAGGATACTGGAGCGATTTAGGGTTATGGGCCTGGCTCAAGGGCACAACAGTGGCAGCTTGGCAGTACTGGAGCTTGAACCCTGTGTAACTCTGTGTACTTCTGTGTACGGTTTTCATCATAGCACTAAATTGAGAGGTTTCTTCAGTCAGGGTTGCAACTAAGATACAGCTGATCAGTTTCAGTGAACGAATCCCATAAATCGTCATTGATGAACACTTTCATTAATCAATAGATCTTTTCCTTATCATGTTTAGCCAAAATCAAGGTTACCTTGGCCTTCTCAGCCACGCTAGCATGTTAAAGGTAAGTTCTTAATTGTATCATGATGGAATCATTGGTTATGTTTCTTCATATGCTGAACAAACAATATAGGAGAAATTGTGTTTTGGTCAGCAACTATATTTGTAATAAAAGATAAAGAAAAAAACGAATTAAGCATGTTGCCATTTATAAAATGCCTGAAATATGCATTCAAGATGAATAAAAAAAAAATCATTAAAAATCAAGGTCATTGTGTTATATAACATTTACAACACAGCTGTGTAGAATCTGGGTTGCACATTTTGATGTCTAGGATAGTCCAGGACCATTTTATTTGACAACTTCTCAACTTAACAGTGCCTGCAATTAGTTGAGCAAAACATCAATAAATTCATGATAAATACAGTACGGATAATTTCCTGAAGTCAGGTATGTTGCCACAGCAGGTTACAATTTATATGATAGGGGAAATCATGAGCATGTTTTTTTTCCATGTCATGTGACTGGAAGCCGTCAAACTGGGGCAAAGTTGAACAGTCAGAAATAGCGGAGAAGCTGACGCACATGCTCAGTACACACACACACACACACACACACACACACACAAATGTGTGGAATGATGAAAGGATGAAAAGGCTGCCTCACAGTAACAATTCAAAGCTTTTTATCCTAATCGTTCTATGCATTATAAAAAAATTATTTATGACACATTTGCCTGTTATTCAAGTGTACGAACTGATTATTGTTGATGCCATTTTTAGAAATAAAAGTCTGCAGAAATTAGACATCACATCCTATGATATATTAAACATATATTGGTAAAATACTGACAATTGAGTATTTGTGACCTGTAAAGGCACCACAGTTAAATAGAAATGACCTGCATGCTAAACCTAAATAAGTGTCACCTGGTTAAAAAAAATAAAAATAAACAACACATCCTCAATATATGAAAATCTTCATCCATAGTAACTGATAATATATATATAACAAAAAAGCACAGGAGCTTTTACCTTTAGTTAAAGCAGTGCACGGGTGAAGTAAATCAAAATATCTGAGGAGGTCAGGTTGCTTCTGGTTTGTTATGAGAACAGCTCTGTGCCACAGCCTGACGCTGACGACCTTCAAATGATAAAAAAAATTCCTCAAGAAGTCTGTGGGAGAAAATACAACTTCCAATTATGGTCAAATTCCTCTATTAGTTAGTATAAGTTTTCTGTGTCTACCTTCTGTCCCTTCTCTTACTATCTTCCCGCTCATGTGCTCTCTGGCTCACTCTGTATGTGAGTCTGAGTGAGTGTGTGTTTGTAACCAGACACCTATGTGGCTCAAGACTATGCTGGTGACTGCGCAGTCGAGTCTGCCATATACTGTAATCATACTCATGCTCAGATCTCACAACGGTCCTACATTGAACCGGATGATATTCCAGAGCGCAGGAACAAGAGACCAAAAAGTGCACGCTAAGGATACATTCCATATATCCTTAGCTGTGTGGTGCATTCTCAGACATATATGTGAGACATAAGGCAGCATAAGGCTTTAGGTGATCCGGTACCTATATTAACTGGTGTACACAATCACTCTTTGCAAACAACTTTTGGAAAACAAACTATTTTATTAAGCCACAGGTGGTTAAGGACAGACTGCTGGACAGATTTCCAGTAGGTGTTCTCATAGCGTCTCTAAACAGTTTGACAGATCGAGAAGATATTTACAAATCTACCAAAAGCACAGGCCCTGAAAGGAATAAATGATTTAAAAAAAGAGATGGAAAAAGCTCTCATAGCAAGTACAGACTGGAAGAGAAGGAAGGGTGGACAGAGACAGAGAGCGGATGTTTAGCCGATAGATCGTGTCCTCCTGGTTTCCCGACATGTAGACATCTTCGCTGTACACCGTGCCTTGACCGATTAAAGCTGTCTTCTCCATGCTTCTGATCTGACCCCATTTTCGTGTCTCCACACAGAATGACGTGACTATGGTTTCAACATTGTTACCACCAATGACAATCAACCTGTCCGTGGATCCCAGGAAGTGAAGGCTGGGCATATCCGCAGCAGTGCGTGTGAGCGTAGGAAGCAACTCACTCCAGCAGTCTGAGGAAGAGAAAAAGGTTTTAGGCATTTTAAACCAGGTATCTTTTCATTCATCATTTATTAATTCATCTTCAGTAATTGTTTTGAACTGGTCAGGATCAGAGTGGATCCAGAGCTAAGTCTGGGGACACTCGAGTGTGAGGTGGAAATACGCATTGGAATGCGATGCAACTGTATTTACAGGGAACCATGCACAGATTCTCACACTTTTTCATACCCAGAAATAGCCTATCCACCTTCTGCCATCTTTTAAGAAAGTAGGACAAAGCCAGAGAGACCACTTGTCTCTCGATGTGCCTATAGACCCAGGAGATCCGGGGCCCAAGGCAGGGCACAAGGTAAGAAACACCCTCAATGGGGTGCCAGTCCATTAAAGGGCACACAAACACACACTCACACACACAATACGTTCAGTTAACCTACTCTGCTTTTCTTTGGACTGTTGGAGGAAACCAGAGTACCCAGAGGAAACCCATGAGGCACGCAGAGAACACAGACCTGAGGCGGAAATTGAACCTGGAGGTGCAAAGCCACAGTGCTAACCCATGAATGAATCAGTTAGTGTTCAAACCCATTGGGCTCTGTTTGGTTAATGATTTTTCCTTACCAAAACAGTACTACTTCTTCTACTAGTTCTACTTGAACCCTTTTCTAAAAGGGAAATCGTGGGGTCTCCATTTAATTGTCCCCCAAAAGGGAAACGCAAAAGAACTACCCTAGGTTAATTTATATTATGAATACTGTATTATAAAAGTGTTGCACTGTTGACTCACACCTCCTTGGTTGTTGGTTCGAATTCTCCCTTCGGTCTGTGTCTGTGTAGTTAGCACGTTCTCTTTGCGCCAGTCTCCCCCAGGTTCTCCTGTTTCCTCCCACTGTCCAAAGACATGTGATGTTTTCTTTGTGCATGATTGTGTGTGTGAGTGTTTGTGCTTATGTCCTGCGATGGGTTGGCACCCCATCAATGGTGTTCCTCGTCTTGTGCCCTGGAATAGGCTCCAGGTTCTCTCCGGCCATGAATAAAGTGGTATAGAAAATGTAGGGATGGATGGACTAATGGACTGATGGGGTACACATTATAAATACATTAGAAAAATATAAAAACAATTCAAAAGTTTGTACAGTTCAACAAACTTATTGGTTCAACCTAAAACAATAGTTCACTAGATGCTTTAAGATATTTGTTTATAATTCATTCTGTTAACATGTATGCTAAATACAAAAAAAAAACCTTTATAAAGTGTTTAAAGTCACTTGTTTTACCTTGTGTGGTATCATAGCATAGGACTAGTTTCTCTCCGGTTCTCTGGATGTTCCCCACCACATAGAGGCTCGTCCCTAGGCTGGTGGTAAGGGGGGAATCGTGAGAGAGGGAAAGGGTAAACTGGAAGTCTGAAAGAGGCAGCGAGGAAACAAAAGACCATGAATCGCTCCATGGGTCATATTTCTCCACTGCTGTATACACTCCTGTGCTGGAGTCAGGAGTCACAAGGGAGTCCAAATACCAGCCCCCTACAGCGTAGATATGCCCCTCACACACTGCTGCACTGAAGTGGCGCCTGTGCTGAGAGAAATCACACACATTTACAGCCATGAAAATAAACAACAGATGACACTTTTCAACTGATAAGGTGCTCTTCTATTTATATTCCTGTGATTTGAACATAATTAACTCCATACCTTGATAAGAGGCGCTGTTGAAACCCATCTATTGGTTAAAGGATTATAACGGAAGGATGCCATCTTGAACTCGTAACCCCTCTTCATCTGTTGCCGGAAGCCCCCGATGAGGTAGAGGTAATTAAACAGTACTGCTGTGGTGAAACACCACTTATCTGCACTAAATGGCAAATCTGTAACAGTACTCCATGCCCCATCATCCGCATCCAGCCGGAAAAGCTTCCTTGCAGACTCTGTTTCCTGACTGTTTCGTGAAATCAGATTCTCTTTCCTCAGACAGCACAGCCGAGGTGAGCCCTTTGACCGAATCTGAAGGATCTCATGTTGTAGGCGACGGTCCAGATTCCTGCTCAAGTGAGGAAGCTCTAGTAGGTTTGTGCCCAGGTACATCAGCACAGTTTCGTGAAGCTCAACACTGCCCAGCTCCTCAGCCAGCTGCATGTAATCTAGGAACGTTTGCTCGGTGAGGATTTCAGACAGATTTAACAGCAGGCATCGGGTGAAAGCAGGGACCCACAGGTATGTGCTGACACGCAAATGCTCCTCTAGAAGGTTGTGGGGAACGCAGAATCGTTGTAGGAAGCAGAACTGCAGGAGGTTGTGGAACACTCTGGAGGACACATGGGAAAGGTTCACAAGTCGTTCTGAACTCTCTCTCATGCAGGAGTTATACAGAGCCCTGAAGTACTCGCTGCAGTCCGCCAGCCTCTCGACGTCAACCTGATGAATGAAATATGAAATAATTTGAATCACCAGTATATCTTGGCCTGAAAGACAAAGGACATATGTTTGAGGATGAGAATGTACAGTACAAATTTTGGACAGAGACAATGAATTGTTTGAGAGACAGGGGAACATCCTTTTGACCATGAAGGATTAAAAAATAAGGAACTTATCAACTACTGAAACGTTTCTTCCTAACAAAACAGAAGCCCAGTTAACGTAATATATTGCATCAACTTCCAGACTTCCTTGTACAGTCAAAGTTGTTTAATTTATAACTGAGACTTTGAGGTATGAGACATAGAGGAGTGCATCTGACTTGGATTTCTATCCATTCTTTCCAAAAAAACAAAAAAAAAAACAGTCTAAGCCTTGCTTTAGTGAATAATTCTATGTAAATACTGCAGCATTGTACTGTATGTTCTATTGTATAGCTCAAGAACCCTGGGTAGGACATTTAAGGATTTTCATACTAAACACAGTACCTTACAGAAGTATTCACATCCCCTGAATTTTTCCACATTTTGACACATTACAATCATAAACATAAATGTATTTTATTGGGATTTTATGTAATTATGTGGTTTTAAATTGTATTTTTATTTTGACTGCTCCTGTCAAGGGGTCGTCACAGCAGAACATCCTATTCGCACACAACTTGGCTCACTGGATGCCTTTCCTTATGCAACTCTCCCATTTTTCTAACCGGGCTTGGGACCGGCATTGCATGCAGTGGCTGCGTAGTATGAGGTGTGGCAACTCACCAACGGCAGGGGCTCAAACCCGGAACCTCAGATCAACCTCCAAGAGCATGGGCCACCTGAGCCATCACTCCCTAACAAAATTTTTTTTTTTTACCAATAAAAATCTGAAGTGTGGCTTGCATTTGTATTCATTCCCCTGAGTCAACACGGTTGTAGGATCTTTAGCTGCAATTACAGTTGCAAGTCTTTGCACATCTAGAGTGAAATTTTTGCTCATTCTTCTTCTGCGAAATAGCTCAAACTCAGTCAGATTGGATGGAGAGTGTCTGTGAACAGCAATTTTTCAAAACGTCTTGCCACAGATTTTAAATGGCAGTCTTTTACGTCTGGACTTTGACTGGGCCATTCTAATACATGAATATGCTTTGATCTAAACCATTCCATTGTAGCTCTGGATGTATGTTTTGGGTCATTGTCCTGCTGGGCGGTCTACCTATGCCCCAGTCTTAAGTCGTTCTCAAACTGGTTTTCTTCTAAGATTGCCCTGTATTTGGCTCCATCCATCATGCCTTGAACTCTGACCAGCTTCCCTGTCACCGCTGAAGAGTAGCACATTCAAAACATGATGCTGCCACCATGCACGCCATACTTTTCAGATTTTTGTAACAAATTTTGAAAACCATTTCCTTCCACTTCACAAGTATGTGCCACTTTGTGTTTGTCTATTACATAAAATCTGAATTAAATACATTTACGTTTGTGGTTGTAATGTGACAAAATGTGGAAAAGTTCAAGGGTTATGAATAGCTCTGCAAGACACTGTAAATGTGTTGAATGTATAAGGAATAAACAGTTAACTACTATGCCTAAGCTCATCCCCCCCCCCCCCCCCCCCCCTTGCACAAGAGATGGATTCTAGACAGGAAATAATCTGATCATATTATATCAAATTGTAAGCATAATTGTGTAGAGACTCACATAGAAAATATGTGTGCTGGTCTGGATGGTAAACATGGGTCCGTTTCCATGGTAACGATACGTTCTAGCTTCCTGGTCTGTTTTCCACGTATCCGTCTGGTTGCCGTCAAGAGTACTCCGTATCGTATCAACATTAGAATGATTCCATGCTGAAAATCTATCCAAACGTTTCATAACCCACGATGAATTACTCTTGAACCCAGAATGTCTTTGTATATAGTTGAGACTGTACTTTATCCATGACAACAAACTGAGAATTAGAGCTAAAAGCATCTCGCAGAGAGCATTCATACTTATATGACTAAAGACTAAGGGTTAGAAATACTTGACATAGTATAATAAAGCGCAAGAGTTTCTGTCTCAATAAACCCAGGCTGCCTTACTCGGTCTCTAGTTTGGAGGTCAGTCGATCAGGTCTCTGGTCTTTCTTGTAAACTAGGCCTGATTGTTTTGAAGGTTTCTTTCCTTTATGCAGCCGAGTCTGGAGTGCTCTCACTGTGTTACTGAGCTGAAGCAGGAGGAGCAGAGCTATTTTAGGAAGCACCGGATTGAAATAGGACCAGATACTGCCATGTAGGAGCAATAGAAGGAAAACACAACAAAAAGCTGAAAGATTAAAAGGGGAAAGATTATACTAATTTTCTACTCAATGTTTATAAAGGCTTCGTATTCCATACTCACGTGAACTCACCAATCCAATCATCAGATACATTACCTGATTGAAGTCTGTTCTTCGCTTTTTACTGTGACATCCCCAGAATATTCTTCCTCTCCAAATCAAACAGCCAAAACTTCATCACTGGTCTACAGTCAAATTAATGACTTGTATAAACGCAATGTATAAACGTTTAGTTTTTCCTCATATTTAGCATTATGACATCAGCCCTATGTCATCATAGTGTGTGTATGGCCCTGTTGTTTTTTCGAAGGTTTTTTTCACCCGCCATCTCAAAATCTCATGGAAATTGGCAGGCATGGTGGAAATCTGCTGCCATTAGGATGCCCGTGCCACACCCAGGGCCCTCACATGAGATTTTGCAGCACGGCTCATACACACTTTCACATATGCACACAAAACCCGGTACACATTTAAAGCTCATTGAGCCGAACTTTCACATTTCTTTTTGTTTGGGCAAGTCAGTTATTTTGGGTCATTTCAAAACGCACCCATTAATATTTGATTCACTCTTCCTAGGGAAATTATGCGATCACCACCAAATCGGGTCTATGTGATCTCAAGACACTGCCGTTGCAAAATAGTAAAGGGATTTTTGATTTCTGCAACAGTTCATCCATGGCGATGCCTTGATCCTATGCTGAAAAGTATAATGCCAAACTTTCTGTTTGGCATTATATTGAGTGACACTGAATTGCATGACATCATATTGTGACATCACATCATAGTGTGATGTTTTTCCCCCAGCATTTGGGGCTTTTTGGAGATCTAAATATAAAACTTCCCCCCTTTTCTAAAATTGTGTCATAATGGTTTTGGTATGTCCCCTTTAAATACACACATGGACAAAATTGTTGGTACCCTTCGGTCAATGAAAGAAAAACTCACAATGGTCACATAAATAACTTTAATCTGACAAAAGTAATAATAAATAAGAATTTTATGAATGTTAACCAATGAAAGTCAGACATTGCTTTTCAACCACGCATCAACGGAATTATAAAAAAAAAATGAACTCATGGAACAGGCCTGGACAAAAATGATGGTACCCCTAACTTAATAGTTTGTTGCACAACCTTTTGAGGCAATCACTGCAATCAAACGATTCCTGTAACTGTCAATGAGACTTCTGCACCTCTCTGCAGGTATTTTGGCCCACTCCTCATGAGCAAGATGCTCCAGTTGTTTCCGGTTTGAAGGGTGCCTTTTCCAGACAGCATGTTTCAGCTCCTTCCAAAGATGCTCAATAGGATTGAGTTCAGGGCTCATAGAAGGCCACTTTAGAATAGTCCAATGTTTTCCTCTTAGCCATTCTTGGGTGTTTTTAGCTGTGTGTTTTGGGTCATTGTCCTGTTGCAAGACCCATGACCTGCGACTGAGACCCAGCTTTCTGACACTGGCCAGCACATTTCTCTCTAGAATCCCTTGATAGTCTTGAGATTTCATTGTACTCTGTACAGATTCAAGACACCCTGTGCCAGATGCAGCAAAGCAGCTCCAGAACATAACAGAGCCTCCTCCATGTTTCACAGTAGGGACAGTGTTCTTTTCTTCATATAGAGCTGATGTGCCTTGGCAAAAAGTTTCATTTTTGTCTCATCTGTCCATAGGACATTCTCCCAGAAGCTTTGTGGCTTGTCAACATGTAGTTTGGCATATTCCAGTCTGGCCTTTTTATGATTTGTTTTCAACAATGGTGTCGTCCTTGGTCGTCTCCCATGTAGTCCACTTTGGCTCAAACAACGACGGATGGTGCGATCTGACACTGATGTTCCTTGAGCATGAAGTTCACCTTGGATCGCTTTAGAAGTCTTTCTGGGCTCTTTTGTTACCATTCGGATTATCCGTCTCTTTGATTTGTCATCAATTTTCCTCCTGCGGCCACGTCCAGTGAGGTTGGCTACAGTCCCATGGATCTTAAATTTCTGAATAATATGTGCAACTGTAGTCACAGGAACATCTAGCTACTTGGAAATGGTCTTATAGCCTTTACCTTTAACATGCTTGTCTATAATTTTCTTTCGAATCTACTGAGACAACTCTTTCCTTCACTTCCTCTGGTCCATGTTGAGTGTGGTACATACCATGTCACCAAACAACACAGTGACTACCTGGAGCCCTATATATAGGCCCACTGACTGATTACAAGATTGTAGACACCTGTGATGCTAATTAGTGGACACACCTTGAATTAACATGTCCCTTTGGTCACATTATTGTCAGTATTTTCTAGGGGTACCATCATTTTTGTCCAGGTCTGTTCCATTCCAGTTTTTTTTAAATAATTCTGTTGAAGCATGGTTGAAAAGCAATGTCTGACTTTCATTGGTTAACATTCATAGAATTTTTTTTAATTATTTCTTTTGTCAGATTAAAGTTATTTATGTGACCATTGAGAGTTTTTCTTTCATTGACCGAAGGGTACCAACGATTTTGTCCACGTGTATACATGTGCCCGATGTACCCATTTTCTTCCTTGAGCACCGGAGTGGCAATGGCCCAGGGTGCTTGGGCCCACACATCAGTCCTTGCAACTATATTTTTATTTTATTTCTTCATTGCAGTTATTATTAGTAATAGTATGACGATAGCTTGGCAGTTAGCCCATCTTGCCTCACACCTACTATATAATACACGTACTGTATAAGGTTGGAGGTTTGAATCTCAGTTCCTGTCTGTGTATGGAGTTTGCATGTTCTCCTCTACTTGGTGGATTTCATCTGGGTACTTAAGTTTCCTCCCACAGGATAATGACATGTGCTGTAGACTTTCTGGGTTTCCAAATTGCCTATACTATATGATTGGGTGTGTGAGTTTATGCCCTGCAGTGGGTTAGCACCTCATTCAGGGTATCCGAAGCCTTGCTCTCCGGAGAATCTCCAGGACTGCATGACCCAACACAGAATAAGTGGTAGTTAAAATAGCTGGTTTGTTCCAAATACTACTACTACAAAACACCATTCTAGGAAGTAGCTGTACAGTGTCCTTGGGTAAATCTAGTCTTGCTTACTTTTCTACTGAATTTTTGTTTAAGCAGAAAAGCGAGAAACAGTCTACTAACATGCTACTAACAAACCCGCATGTGGTTTTACTGTTCCTTTTTTAAATCAATATTCAAAACATACATGCATCAATCAAGAACACTCAAATGCTTTACTGCAAAGAGAGGGAAAGGAGGGAGGTCCGAGCTCCTAATTGTCTTCACAGTGGAGGAGCAATGGGAATTTGGAAAGTTTGAAGACATTTTAAAAAGTATTTTAGAAAATGGAGAAATAGGACAAGGAAGAAAGGATTCAAAGAGTTTCTTAAGGGCAATGGGACCGAAAAAGAGGATTTAAACTGAAAGCAAAATGAGGGAGATCAAGACCAGAAGGTGGCAGTAATGCAACATGTTGGATGCCAACCACCAGTAAACACCAAGAAGACAAGAACACATGCCTCTAGCATTTATTAAGGGTGTATGTCCATTTTATTGTCTGAAGCTTGGTACAGCAGTAACTAAAAATAAGGTATTTCAACATTTAAAAAAATATATGAAATGTGCTTCAAAGATAAAAAAAAAAACACTGGTTTGCATTTCATTGTGAAAAATATTTTTGCTTTTTAAACAGCTGATTTTTTTTTTTTTGGTGCAATATCGATAACACTATAAACTATATAAATGACGTACACAAATGCTCAGATTTCAAATGTTTTTATTTGTAATTAGGAGGTTCAATGGCTGCTGCGTCCTATAAAGGCAAATAATCCACATAAAACAAGTGCGTACAGACCGAAAAAAGGATTTGCCAATGGTTTTAACAAACTGAAATACAAGAATAATGAAAACTGGACCCAGCTCAATAGCTTTATGGACGTTTGAGACTGACATAAATGAGGCAGATTTACATTGAAACATTGATGATCCTTTGGACTGCATGTACTCAAATCTAGAATAAGAAGTGCCTTTTATATATATATTTTTTTTTATCTGGTTTGGATCCACGACTGATGCAGGTCAATAAAATAAATAAATGAAATAAAAACACAGAGATTATAAATAAGAATCTGGCTAAGATCTGGTCACGAGCTTGGTAAGCTACAGTACATACAATAAAGCATGCAGTTCAGTCACATATACCGTAGAGTGCAGACAAACGGGTTATTTATGCAAATTAAAGGAGGACATAAACGATAGATGAATTTGAAATGATTAACCATTCACACAACAAATTCCAGAATTTTCTCTAATATTAGCCATCAGTATTTTACTTTCAGTCTTCAGTCTTTCAAACACAAACTGAAAGATGTGCTATATGATCCTGAAGGCATTCGTTGCATTCGTTCCAGAGAACCATAATTAGGAACTGTTGAAACGAAACTTTCGAGCATCAGTAATGCTCTGCTCCCTTAACAAACGTTTCCTTGATAAACTTAGTTGGTCCATCAAATTGAGTTATTTTTAAACCAGTTACTCTAACCAGGATGAAGCAGCTACGCAAGATAAATCAACTAACATGGTATAGATCAGTGGTGGCTGGTCCTCAAAATTTATGAGGGGGCTCATGTTTTGGTGTAGCAAACCAACTGCTAAGATCAGGAAAATTCAATACTGTTAAAGCGTGAAAAAAGGTACCAGTCAGTGAATTTGTGTTAAACATGAGATTATGATGAAGGTCAGATTTAAGACATTTTTCTGAAAGATGTTTTAAGTGTTGTAACCCCATTGTGGTCCACAGTGCTTCGGCATCAAAATGTGCATTTGAACATTGTCTTGCTTTCATTATTAAACTCTTTTTTTTCCCTTTTTTTTTTTTTTTTTTTAACAATGAAGAGAAGGGAAGAGAAGATATGCTACTTTGAAATTTAAATGGAAAACATCCTTATCATAACTCTTTTTTTTTTAATCGACCTTGAAAAAAAAAATAGTTAATCTCAAAATTTAACAGACCGTGCTACAAATTTGTTTAATAATAATTTGCTTATGAGTGTGTAATTGAAATCTACTTAATAAATGCAATCTCACACCTTCATTCCACGCACTTCACGGTAGCACGTAAAAATTTTAGTTTGTTCCAACATTCAACAGATGACGTTGTACATTTATTTAAAACATGCTTATGAGTGTGCAATTGAATTCCATGCAAACGAAGCAACGGGCACAGCTAGTCATTAATATTTGTTTAACATGTTTATTTGCATGTTTGAGCAACCTTTTTTCTCTAATAATTATAAGGGAGTGGTGCCACAACGGCCCATATTAACCAGCCGCCACTGGACTATGCATGCTAACAGTTAACGAGTTTCATAACTAACCGACCAGCAACACCGGTATGAGAGTAAAATTCACCTGCAGTCACAGTTTCAGTCCCTTACAGCTAAAAGCCAAGAAATTCCTAAATTTTTTTTTTTTGCTACTGGATAAAACAAAACGAGCTATGACATGTTACACTCACTAGTGCTACTAGGACATGTCTTCAGTGTTGAACCTGGACCCCCACTTCTGTCCTAGTGGCGCACTGGTCCATGGATCCCTCATTTGTGAGGCCTTCATGTGCCTCCTCATACCAAACTGTGTGCATGGTCCTTGAATTATCTCAGGCCACACATCAACTGAAAAACACAACTGTGCACTTCTTTATACTTGTTTAGAAAGAAAATAGCATGAAAGTTGTACCAAAGGGTACAGTATTGCATGATATATGGAAATAACATTAATGAGAACTTGTGTGGACCCTCATGTACACACTGATTTGTGCAGCTATACACAAACTTGCTCTCATGGTTAACATTCATGAATTCAAACAAGAAAAAAAATTAAACACAGTAAATTTCAATAAATAATAAGTACTGAATACTGTACTCAAGTGCTTGAATTAGATTAGATAAAAGAATATGTGACATATCTGCCTATGGATATTGCTGTATGCCTGGAGATATGTGCCATATGTTCACGTTTGAACCTTTCATGGAATTTTCACTATGTCACGAGTAAAATAGTAAAAAGCGGGAAAAAATGGATGAAAATATGTTCCTCTGAGGTCTGATCCATCCCGAAACCATCTCCTACACTTGATTAGGCAAAAAGCTTTTTCTGCTTGAAGTATGAATCAAACCGGTGCTGGGCGTAATCCTGAAGTTGGATAAAAATAAAAATCAGACGCACAGTTAAATCACGCTCCAGTTATTTACTGTAAGATCGTAACCATGAGGTATGTTTTGCTCAACAATCCCTGTCGTCTTCTTGTGTGTGCTTTACTACTACTATGAAAAGTGTTCAGGTCAAACTGGGACTTTTGGTTGTGCAGATTAAGAGAACAGTTATGAGAGTAAAAACTCACTTTATTTCTCTATATAATCCCCTGCTACATTAATGCACTTATTCCAGTGTTTCACTAGTACTTGGATACCATCATGGTAGAAAGTTCTCCAAGTATGATGGAACGATAATCGGACTGCCTCCTTCACGTCTGAAATGCTGGCCTCCCAGGAACTCCTTTAATGGCCTAAACAGTATGGAAAAGGTCATGACTGGACAACTCTCAGTCAAGTTGCTGTTGGCGTATGATTGTGTGTACAGATTTTACAGGATCAGGCGTTCCACTTGCTGAATGTTCACAGGAACGACTTCAATGGCCTCCGAACCATGTTGATTGGGATCATCATTCACAGAATATGACCTTCTTAAAAAATGTCTGCACCATTCATATGTTTTCTTGAAGAGTACTGTGCTTGAAGACTTCTGTAAATTCCAATCAGTTTTGTGTCTTCATTCACAAGAAAATTCATCAAAAGTCCCAGTTTGAATTGAGCCCCTCGTATAATACGTTTTAAATTCTGTATCACTCACCATGTATCCAAATTCAATGTTGGAAAGCCTGGCTTGAATAATGGACCACAGACCCCAGAAAAAATGGGACGCAAGGGCAAATCTGCATATGGGTAAATGTGTGCGAGAGAGAGAAATTAGAAATTATACGGGAAATCAATGATGTATAGGAAGGTGAGTTTCTCCAGTCAACTTCAGTCAAACATATGATTAGACTTTTAGCCTGCACAGATTACAGAATAAAGAGCAATGTACAGATGAACACAGAGCTAAGCTGAAACATACTGTACCTGTTTGCTTCAACGATCATCTGTTCCATCGCCGCTTGGTCTTTACACACAGTGTCTTCACTCTCGGACAAGTAGTTTCTGAAGAAGTGTAGCTGAAGAGTGAACCGGAAAGAGCATGGTCAGGGAAGTGCCATATAATTATAGGAAATGTACTCACTTCTAAAATCCATCCAATAAATTAACTAAAATACAAAAAATAAATGTAAATAATAATAATAATAATAATAATAATAAATATGTTCTGGGATTTTTGGAGATTATGGTACCTAATAAATTAAGTTTGAAACCACAGATATGATGGATTATCTATACTGTATATATAAACCCATAGCAATTTCAACATTAGTTTACTGTATGAAATTGGGGTATGATCTTCATATATACTACATGTAATTTTACTTAGATTCATTGATAATATATTAACTTCAGATAGTTTCTATAATTTGTCATTCTTTGTAAAAATGAACAACAATGATCCAAGCACTGAACCTTGAGGAACCTTATAACTCTTGAATTCAAATGATTTATATTTGCACCCTGATTCAGATAACCAATTTATAACAAATCTTTTATATGCATATAAATCTCATGTCTCACCCCTTTAAACCCATTTCTATTTTTGTTAAGAATAATTTGTTAAACAGTATCAAATGATTCCTGTCAGGTATATTCCCACTGTGTTGATGATTTTTTTTTTGCCTACAAAATCTATTAATGCTATGGAAGTGTTCCTATTTGAATCTAAAACAATACTGATGTTCACAGATACTGTGTAATTAAAAACATTTAAACATGTGAAAATATGTTTTCCAATATTTCAGAAAACTTTGCAAAGAGAACTGGTCTATATTAAGGAATAACCTTTAATAATAAATAATAAATAAATAAATTAATTAATTAATTAATATTGTATTGGGAAATTTTCCTGCAATTATAGAGCGATTAAAAGTATGACTCAGCAGTTTAAAGTAATATTACTTTAATTAAGTATGCATCAAAACCTTTCCAGTCTGTTGATTTTATTACTCTCTGATTTATAAAATGCAACATGCAAATAATAAACAAAATGTGACTAAAGTAAAACGTCTAATTTATAATGCATAGTAGTGACTTAGCATAATCCAATTTTTCCACATAAGGGCATGAATGGGATCTTTGAGATGTTAGAGACTCACCTGCTGTTCTCTGCTTGGGTAGTTTTCCAGATTTGCCTTAAAAAAAGGCCACTTGTCGTACGTGTAGTTATACACCCACTCACAGAAATGGTTCCCAAAATCAAAACCCCTGCACCAAACAGATAACATGAGGGCGAAGCAGAGAGTCAACAGGTCAAAACAGATCATTGTTACAATAACATGCAGTGATTTGCATAATTATTATAGAACAGTAGAAACTGTAGATGGGGGAATACTTGCACAACAAAAATTGTAACAATGCAGTGGAAATGTTTTGCATGTAGGAATGCAGTAGACTTTTCTTATCAGGTCTCAATCTTTCAAGTTCACCTGAAGTTGTAGCTGCTGTATTCGAAGTCGATAAGCATCAGTTTATCAGAAGAATCCTGTTCTCGGCCGTCCAACATCAGGATATTACCTGGAGCAGAGAAAGGGTAAGTCATTAAAAAAATAATGTTGTTAATGTATGAACAGAGTGTAGGTATACCTGACACATTTCTATATATTACACAAACATAGTAAAAAAAAAATATATCATGAAAAGCTTTTTCTGTGTAATACTATAATTAAAAAAGTGAAACCTTCATATATTATAGATTCCTTACGCGAGAGTTATATATTGAGAGTACATGAGAGTTATTTAATGTAATTCAGTTTTAAATGAAATTACTAAAAATAAATAAATAAATAAATAATCCACAATATTCAAATTTTGTTGAAATTTGCACACAAGTAGTTATCATTGTGTATGAATATACCAGAGAAGGAGAGAGAGAGAGAGACACTTACCTTCTTGTACATCATTGTGACAGAAGACAACAGGTGAAGGAGTCGCTTCCAGCAGCGCTCTACAATTAAAGAAGAGGACAATATCATGTTACAGTCACATACTGTACGACTAAAAGGCCATCTTTTCAGTATATGGAGCCGTCATGACACCATACTCAGGCTGTTAAAAAGGGAAAGGTGTTACAGGATGGGTAATTACAGAATCTAATTGGTAAATAATGTAATTTCGAGGCAGTATATTAAGAACACTCACACGGCGGGTGCTTTAAAACCTGAATATCTTTGGATCTATTAAGATCAAGGTCTGTTTTTAAGATTCTTTTAAAGATGTTAGAACAATTCTAAATATTATTGAATTATAATAGGCTACGGTAGAATATAGAATATGTTCATGTTGACTCCAGACTGCTGTAGCCTATTATAGAGCTGAGGGAGAACAACTATAGATGTTGCTGCTGTCAGGAACAGATGTGAGCTGGAACTGCTGCACTGGATTTGCATAACATGGTCCTTTCTTTGTTGCTAATGTTTCACATACCCAAACTACCTTTAGACTTTCCCTTACTCTTGGACTACACAAGGAAAAGGAAACCAATTTACCCATTAATAATAATAATAATAATAATAATAATAATTATTATTATTATTAATTTCTGAAGTATCATATACAGTAAGGTATTAAGTCTCAGGTTAGTTTTATGCTATGGTCAATAGAGTGCAGTAGGTGAAAGGTATCAAATTTTCAATTTTATAAAAATAAATAAATAAATAAATAAAATAAAATAAAATAAATAAACATGAAAATACCTTATAATATCTTCCTGATCCTTTGTGATAATTGAAAAGTTTTAATCTTAAACATTATATTAAAGCACTTTAACAAACACAACCCAAACTAGGTACTCCAGCTGTGATAGATATACATGCTTTCATTTTTTTTTTTTTTTTTTGATGAAAAAATAACACATACGGCAAAGTTTTACTACATCATGGAATCTTCATTTAAATATTCTAAATATAGAATTTTCTGAGGCCTTCATCATAAACGAACTCTTACTGGCCATATGTCAGAAACAGGCCATGAAAAAGTAATACATTTGAGACTTGATACCTGATTGGATGTGATGCGTCACATAATCTGCCCAAAAGTTATTTGGCAATGATTTATTCAATGTCCAACCAACAGATTTCTGCACCACTGTACTACAGGTCTGACATTTGTCTAAAGTTTGCTTGGGGGATCAAACTAAAAAAACAAAAACTTTAAAACACTTTCAAAACCACCATTGTCCTTTCTATTATACTGGTCTCCAACTACCAACTCTACTCCAACTTGCCCCACCCAACACCAAACATAAAAAAAGCAAGTTACTTTTAAATAATGTCACTGTTATAAACAGCAAAAAAACTGCCATAACAAACAACAACAACAAAAAAACATGCTGGTCCTAAGACAGTTCTATCCGTACCCTGACACTTTTATGATGAATGAAAATAATTAATATCCCAGTAATCTAGCCTTTGTCCCCTTAAGGTGGGTGTGGCTAGACACGTCACTCAATCAATGTGATCGTTTACCCTGTATAGGCAGAGTGTCTAGAAGAAACAGAAACAAAAGCGCGACACAGAATGGTTTACTCCAAGAAAAGTAAAGTAGACTATTAAAACTGAATTATCAAAGATGAAGGGACAGATCAATGTATGTTTATTTAAAACCAGTTTGGCTCATACCGCATGTTCTGAAACTGTGGTAATAAATAAAGCAGCCACGAAACAAAACACAGGAAGTTAGAGCAAACATATCCACACCAGTCCGAGCTGAGGGCGGGTAAAATATCTCAACAGAGCAACCAGTCCTTTCACATTTACTTACAGCCCAGCATCATGAAAATGAAGATAGATTAAAGATTGCTTGTATTTCATACAAACTGCTATGGAATTTTTTTAATTTTTTTATAGACTTGACTACATAAACATGTATATAAACACATATATAGACAGAGAGAGAGAGAGAGAGAGAGATCTGAATCCTAATACAAACATGAAATTCAGAACTTGGCTTGAAGAAAATTCTATTGACCAGACCTTTTTAAATTCAATACTCCTGTGGCAGACAATACGTATTCATGATCTTTATATAGACATTGATAGATATCAGTGCAATATTGCTTTAAAATCTCTAAACATTCAACTAAATCAACTAAACCTAGGATGCCGATTTTAGAGTAAAGTTTAATATGATGTGACGACTCCATAATCTGTGAAAGTAACAAACAGCCTAGCAGTTCCTGATCGGCAGACACGACCCTACCCTGGAGAAAGAACTGAAACACTTCCTGGAACTGTACAGAGCCACTGAACTAAAATAACACTGGCTCACTTGGTGGAAATTGTGCCTGAAAATTCCAAGCCCCTAGCTTCTTGAAAAGATTTATACAGAATTATGGCTACATTATACATTCGCCCATCACATACTCACTCCCAAACAAACGCTCACTCATTCACACACTTTAAGCAGCATTTGTGAACAATAGTTCGATTCTGCCTCCCAGTAACGCTTGCCTGTTCGTGGGGAGTGTTTGTCAGTGTGAGTGTTTGAGAAGGCTAGGTATGAGCAGACAGATTCCACACACACACACACACACACACACACACACACACACTCACACACACACACACACACACACACACACACACACACACACTGACCTCTAACACACACAGACCTTGTACCTGTATTACACGTAATAAGCCTGATAAGAACATAATCCGTCTCACAAAAATCGCTCACACAGACACACACACACAATTAGGCAAAATGATACCTAGTGCAGATACTGTATTTCAGATCAATTTTGGCCTTTATCATGTAACCATGTGAAATTCAATGCAGCACTTGCTTTGTTCTTCCTCACACATTAATGATGTGGTTCGGCTTTATATCACCCATATCCCACATATGATTAATTTTTTTTACATTATCTCTGCTTTTTTTTTCTTTTCCTTCCTCTCACCTCAGATTCGACAGCTCACCCCGAAGATCGTACTTCATCAGCCTCTTGAACTTTTTGACGTGTGCTTCCCGTACAAATGTAATATTGCTGATTTGCTCCATGTACCTGAACAGAAAGCAGATGGTCAGTGTGAAAGTCACCGGTGTTACACTGGGTCAGTGAGTCTCGTAAGCGGCCTTTACCTCTCCATGGTCGAAAACAGCCATTTGGGCTGCTTATTGAAGGGCATGACCATACGGTGGAATCGGGCCAACTTAACGGCTACTTCAGCTGAGATGTCTGGGCGCTGCAGGTGCTCTGTGCACAGGCGCTTACTCTGGACCGCAGAAACACACAAGTTATTAGTCATTAAACTACAACATATACACCAATCAGTCCATAACATTTAACACCACCGCTGGCTGACCTGGACTACACTTTACGTTCTATCACCCACTATACTCCAGCAAACTGGTGGCAGGATCACGGGTACCAAAGTCTGATCCATGGAGGCCACACCCCACAACCCAAAGGATCCAATGTGAGCGTCCTCGGCCACACGCCACATCCAGAGGCCCTGTGGAACCAGGTCCTGAAGGGCCTAAACTGCCCCAGTGACACAAGGGAACCCAAAACCCACACGTTTTTTTTTATGTTATGACTGATCAGTGTTGCACATTAAAAGCAGATTAGTGAGTCAAAGTAAACAGACTTCTGATAACTGTCTCGAGTGCTTTCACATATCCTGACGGTTCTTTAAATTGATAAAACTGAATCTTCTGTGAATTTAGACCGACCTTTGCATTTTATTGTTAGGGTTTTCTTTAAGAACAGGATAGTTTTTACTTTAGTGCAAGGCAAACTAATTCCAGCACACGCAGCACATTTGGATTTTCTTCTAAGCTTTGATTAGCAGGATTAGGTGAACACAGCAGCACAGCAGACCCCCAGAGACTGGTTACTCCACTAGACCTTAGCTACACTTACATGTTTATGTGAAAACTTATTTAAAGCAGTTACTACACAGCTTGTGTTGCTATGCTAAACTGCAAGTTGCTCTGCAGAATATTATACTACTGTAACCGAGTATGACACTACTGCAGAGTATTAAAATACTCTCTTATTATACTCTCAGTAGTATAATACCCTGTTTTATTATGAATATACTACTACATTATTCTGATACTACTATACTAATACTACTACTGTATTATACTACTGCATATATTACTGAGACAAACTATTTAACTGGTCAAACAAAATGTACTACTGCAGAGTATTATACTATTGTAGCCTACCTTAACAGAGTATTATATTACTGCAAAAGTGTATTATACAGTATTCCTGTAACCATTATAAAACTGCAGAGTATTTTAGTGCTGAAACACGAGTACTATACTGCTGAAACAGGGTATTCTACAACTAAAACAGTGTATTTTACTCTTGAAACAGGGTATTATACTGCTGAAACAGGGTATTTTACTACTGAAACAGGGTATTTTACTACTGAAACAGCGTATTCCACTGCTGAAACAGAATACTGTACTGCTGAAACTGAGTATTATATGCTGAAAAAGAAAGTAAAATAGAGAGGGTGGCCCAAAAATCAGGATTCATATGCAAACACTTTTTATATATACATTACAGTAATTACAGCAAATGCGCAAATTTATGATGTTCTACTTTGCGGCATTTATGCTAAACATTTCTGAAAGCATCAGGACTGATGGTGTTACATGCAGGGATGATTTCCTCCTTTAATGGTTTTCTGAACGGACTACTGACTGTGTGTTAGGTCTGATTCTATTCTATCTTCTATCCCTAGTTTCAAAACCATCCCATGGATCCAGACTCTTGGGCCACCCTGTATATAGTTTGCAAAGGTACTGATTAAGTTTTTGCATAAAGTGACTGAATAAATATTCTCCACTGTTCCTGTGAACCCCCACACTACCAATGCTAAATAGTTAATCAATCAGTATTCATCAAACCATCAATAACAAAACGGAAGAAAATACAAAAGTGAGTCTTCTTAAAGTTAAATTTAAAAAAGTGACTGAAGTTACACATGAACTCCAACATGAAGACTAATAACAAATTTAATTCATCAATGTAAAGATTACAAGCCAGTGTATGGGTATGTACCGTGTTTATAGTCATGTTATCAATGACGTGTTTGTAGGAGACTGCTTCGATCCCCTGATAACCCTTCTCCATCTAAAAGCCAATCAGAAACACCAGTGCACTGAGTTAGTCACTGAGTTTAGATTGGTTATTGCAGAAACAGTCAATAATCTGACTTTACACCTACTGCCGGCTATACTGTCCTTGATATGTTGATACAACAGTCTTAAATGTAAGCCGTGTCTAAGATCATCAAGAAACACCAGTGCGTGTTCATTTGTCTGCACAGTTTGCTGAATGTCTACATTTCTGTTGTTTGTGTGAAACCAGACTCACAGGAATATACTCTTCTAAACGTCCCTCTGGGAAGATGCCATAGAGCGTAGGACCCAACTTTCTCTCCGCTAGAATGGCAAACATCACACTCTCGGACACCAAGGAATCCACTCCCTAACACACACAAGGACACACAAACATCTACATGAGGGACAATGTATAATGATAGAAACATCACTATTTCACAGAAATGATTTTTAGTCGGTGCTTGTTAAGGAAAGCAAAAGTGAAGAAAAGCAAGAGGAGTCACCTGTAAAATGGCCCCGTAGATGCGCAGAAGCACGCAGGACGGCTCAACCCCTTCGGGAGTCACATGATCGGGTAGATTGCACTTGTAGAGCATGTTGCTGAGTCCACCACTGCCAAAATACAAACAGACAGAGGAAGGACAGTCACATTTATTTCATTTTATCAAGGGTATTTTAGAAGTGGCCATGAGAAAACCACTTGTTAGTGAGAATAATCAGGAAAAGATTTGCTAGGGAGCATAAATATTGAACTTTAGAGAAATGAGGGAAAAAATTGCTGTGGTGTGATGTGGTGTGGTCTAATGAATCCAGATGGACCCTATTCCAGAGCGATGTAATAAAATGAAGTCAGCTGATGACCTGAATTTACTGAATGATCAGATTATCACACTCCATTATCACTATGAAGTTTTTTCCTTAAAGGACTTAAATATTGAAAGTGTTTTTGGGATCATGAGGAATCATTTTCACACATGAAATCGCCACCAGACCGTTGCACCACAATCAAAGCAATCAATAAAAGTGATCAATAAAATCTTGGAGTGTTGTTTTGTTTCTCATTACCAGTCAGTGTGGTTTAACATTAAATCATAAATGATAAGATACTTGTAAATATCCCGGTATCATAAATCTGCGAATGTGCTGCCCTCAAATGTTGTAAAGAACAGATGGAGCTCGATAAAAATCAGTAATATCGAATGAATAAAGTTTCTCAACATACACCGTTATCTGATGTTTCGTCATGTGCTCGTGGGTGTAAATTTACCTAGTGATTCATCATTATTTGGCTTGGTTGTGGACTCTGTGGCAGGTGTCACCACCAGACAAAATGGCCAATGTTTTACATTTTGCATCACACGACTCCAAGAGACGGTTTAGACCAAAATGACTGCTTTTCACCAGATCATGTGATCAAGGCTCAACAGAAACAAGCACAAGGAGCAGCTTTTGTGCTCGAAGAAAGGAAAAACACAATGAGTCTCCAGATTTCCTGACTCACTGGCCTGGGCAGGATTTCTTTTAAGAACTGCAACATTTTACCTCCTCAAAAGGCGAACAGACTGCCGGTTTTGGGGTCAGTGTGACTATATAAGAATAACCACATAAACAGAATCATAATAAGAATCTCCACCGCTAGTAAACATTTCGGTAAGGCCAGTTCGACCAGTTTGTGATTCTGTTGACTTAAACTGTAATCCTGTTAATAGTAGAAAGTGGAAATGGGGGAAAAATCGATTCAGTTATGAATCACGATTCTTTTATCGACTCACATATCGGCACATTGACCCTAATAATACTTTTTTTTTTTATCTACGATTGATTACATTCATAACAGAAACGTACCAATCACCCAGCCAGTGACAGGAATTGGCTAGTTATCATCTTAATCATCCATGATAGTACGAGTGTACGAGCTTCTGAGTGGTGCAACGAAACAATTTTTATGAAGTTACATTATCAAAAGTTGTGCGCATTATTAGCCTCCTATTCTTCTTGTTCTCCAAACTCTGTGAGCGAATTAGTCTCAAACCCACTCACTACACATGCTTTCCCAAGTCTCAAAACACCACGAGCGCTAATTATTCTAAAATCACGTGCCCGTGTTAGAAGCGGCATGCACTCGCATACTTGTAGCTACTCAACCCGTCAAGTTGAGTTTTGAGACTTTGGAGGCATTTGACAAGGTAAAACATCGCCGTTTCTTTACAAGAACAGGTGCACTCTAAACTATTCACACATTTTTTGATTGGTAATAAACACCAATTATGGCGGAGGATGTAACAGAAATACGCACTGCTCAGTTAAAATGTAGTTTCATTTATTCTGAAGATAAATGTTAAAGTTAATTTGTATTGATTAAATGCTGCGTTTGGTTTTTAAGTGAGAAAACTAATGTTGTAAGGAACGGGCTATATTTAATTACTCATGTTCAGTTCAGTTGTGAAGTTGTTGAATAAAGCTACGGCATAAAACTTTTGAATTTTGACAACTTTCTTTTTTCAATTGTAACAAAATCAGAAAAAAGTAATCTTGAATCAGGATATTCATAACTCATACAGAATCGCAATATTAATCAAATCGACACCTAGGTATTATGATAATATCATACTGATCACTGGTGATCTGTCTCTAGTAGAAAAGAGGGATTTTAAGATTCCTAGCTATTTATATCTGGGACAATCCATCTCCAGACTAATGATAAATAATCCAGTCAGTAATAAATAATAATAATAATAATAATAATAATAATAATAAGGGGAACACGTGTTGGTGCACAAGTGTGATCAGAAACTCTAAGTTAAGTTTGTGACAGCTGAATGATGTCATGGCTTGCAGTACCTGACAATGCTGATCTCAAACTCCCCCTGACTGATACTCTTCCACGCCCCGGACAGGAAGCTCTGACACCAGGTGAAAGCTCGGCTCCTGGTCTCCTGGTCCACTCCCTCGGTCCTCCCGTCCTGGTACGATTCCGCCTCGGAGTCCTCCTCCCCGTTCATATCCACCAGCTCCCGGAGCGCGGGGTTTGCCACTGTTTCCTTCATCATCATCATTGTTATTATTATTATTATCAACGACACAGGGGGGAACTGAAGCGACCGGGAGAGAAAGTCTATACCGCGCTACCGAGGGCTAATAATGTGGACTCGGGGTCAGCGAGTGGACTATTAAACAGCTCCAGCGCGCAACACACACACACACCCACCCACAAAGTTCATGTGGAGCCAACGCTCACACACACACACACACACACACGCGCCTGCGGCTAACAAATTCTGACTTCTACACAAACCGACGTTTCCGCATTACGGACACGTGACTACGGCATCTCCATCCGGACAAACTGGTGTCGAGCTCTCGCGCGCGCTCTCTCTTTTGTTCCCTCAAACATGTATTCGTTGTTGTTGTTGTTGTTGTTGTTGTTGTTATTTTATAAGTACAACCCTGATAATATTAAATAAACTAAGAGCTTTTTTTTTGTCTTTAACAGACTGAGTTAGATATGTATGGAAGTATAATAGTGCCCAAAATTCTCAAAGCAAAATAGTAGGTTGAATTACATGAACTGAAAAAAAAAAAACCTGTTGCTACAATAAAAAAAAAAAATAAAAAAAAGTTTTCTGCATTTGATCTGAATTGAAAAAATACAATGTTCGAAATTTTGGCCACAGCAATTTATTGTGGTTGCATATTTCAAATGACGATGTAATTCAAGCATTTAAAATTCAATCCAAAAATATTCTAAATATGCTTAATTGCTGTTAAAAAAAGTGTTAAAAATACATTATTCATTATTTTTCAATCTTACAAATTCAGGTCGACAAAATTCAGGTAATAAAATTCAGGTAATAAAATTCAAGTGGCTTCATTTTAAAGTATAGTGTAAGTACACAACAAGTGTATACTACAAGTCAAAGGTTTTTAGACACACCTTCTGATTCTTTCCTGATTTTTAGTTCTTTCTACATTAAAGTAAAATGATGCTGAAGGCATCCAAGTCAAGTCAAGTCAAGTCAAGTCGGCTTTTATTGTCATTCCAACCACAGTTAGTACACAGTGAAACGAAACAACGTTCCTCCAGGACCAGGGTGCTACATACATGCAACAACATAAATTTACAACATACATTTCTACATTTTTAAGTTAATCTAAAAGAAGAACTATCAAATTTCTATACAAAAATACACAATAGACAAAGTGCACGTGCAAATGTGCAAACAAAGAGATACATGACAGACACAACAATGTAACACATAACAGTACTTTTTTTGATGAAGTATGAATTGAGGTAGTGGGAAGAGCAGCAGTAAACAGTTTACATTTTGACAAGAGTATTGTGTGCAAATAACAGTGAAATAAATATTGTGCAAAAAAAAAGCGAAGAGCAGCACAGGTAGGTAGGTATGAGCAGATTGAGATGGATGTATATCAGTGTGATTGTGCATGTGTGTTTATCAGTTCAGTCCAGATGTTATTTAGTTCGTCTTAGTGATTTGTGTGTGTGTGTGTGTGTGTGTGTGTGTGTGTGTGTGTGTGTGTGTGTGTGTGTGTGTGTGTGTGTGTGTGTGTTTATCAGTCCAGTCTCTTTGTGTTGAGGAGACAGATGGCTTGCGGGTAAAAACTGTTTCTCAGTCTGGATGTGAGTGCCCGAATGCTTCGGTACCTTTTTCCAGATGGCAGGAGGGTGAAGAGTGAGTGTGATGGATGTGTCCGAGCAGCCACAATGCTGGTGGCTTTGCGGATGCAGCGTGTGGTGTAGATGTCTTCGATAGAAGGCAGAGAGACCCCGATGATCTTCTCAGCTGTCCTCACTATCCGCTGTAGGGTCTTACGGTCTGACATGGTACAATTCCCAAACCAGACAGTGATGCAGCTGCTCAGGATGCTCTCGATGGTTCCTCTATAGAAGGTGGTGAGGATCGGTGGTGGAAGCTGTGTCTTTCTCAGCCTTCTCAGGAAGAAAAGACGTTGTTGGGCTTTCTTATGCAGAGAGCTGGTGTTGAGGGACCAGGTGAGGTTCTCCTCCAGGTGGACGCCCAGGAATTTTGTGCTCTTGACGATCTCCACAGAAGAGCCGTCGATGCTGAGCGGAGAGTCATCGCTCCGTGTCCTCCTGAAGTCAACAACCAACTCTTTTGTCTTTTCGACGTTCAGAGACAGGTTGTTGTCTTTACACCAGTCCGTTAGCCTCTGCACTTCCTCTCTGTACGCTGACTCGTCGTTCTTGCTGATGAGACCCACCACGGTCGTGTCATCAACGATCTTGATGATATGATTGGAGCTGTGTGTCGCTACACAATCATGAGTCAGCAGTGTGAACAGCAGGGGACTGAGCACGCAGCCCTGGGGGGCCCCAGTTCTCAGTGTGGTGGTGCTGATGGTGTAGCTCCCGATCCGCACTGCTTAGGGTCTTTCGGGCAGAAAGTCCAGGATCCAGTTACAGAGGGAGGTGTTCAGGTCCAACAAGCTCAGCTTCCCGATCAGGTGTTGGGGGATGATTGTGTTGAATGCTGAACTGAAATCTATGTACAGCATTCTGACGTAAGTGTCTTTCTTGTCAAGATGTGACAGTGCCAGGTGGAGTGTGGTGGAGATGGCGTCGTCCGTTGAACGGTTTGGACAATACGCGAACTGCAGGGGGTCTAGTGAGGGGGGCAGCAGGGTCTGGATGTGTCTCATGATGAGCCGCTCGAAGCACTTCATGATGATGGGTGTGAGTGCAACAGGGCGGAAGTCATTGAGACAGGACACAGAAGACTTCTTCGGCACGGGGACGATGATGGTAGATTTAAAGCATGTGGGAACGACGGCGCTGCTCAGAGAGATGTTGATCCAAAATATGCAATAATCTCATTTGAACAGTTGAGAGTGAGATGCTGATCTGCTACTTATGCTCTGTAAAGCCTTCATAACACTCTAATCTGAGATACTGAGTGTTTTGGTGATTTCTGAGGCTGGTAACTCTAAATTAACTTCTCCTCTGCAGCAGTGTTAAGGATCAGGGGTAGCTCAGTGGGGAGGCATTGGACTACGGTTCGGTAGGTCCCAGCTTTAAATTCCATGACTACAAAGTTGACCCTGTTGGGTCCTTGAGCAAGGCCCTTAACCCTTAACTGCTCTACATAAGGGCATCTCCTGAATCCCTAAATGGAAGTCTTGATCTTGCCTGGGAAACTCTTCATGAGAGCCAGTTTCATCATTGTGCTTGATGAAACTGTTCAACGACCAAACCGTTCAACGGACGACGCCATCTCCACCACACTCCACCTGGCACTGTCACATCTTGACAAGAAAGACACTTACGTCAGAATGCTGTACATAGATAAATAAATAAAATTTTAGGTTTGAAAAAATAAATGAAATGTACAATTGGGAGCAAGAGGAAATGAAATATATTAAGTCCTAATTTATAATGTTATTTTTCTCTTTTCATTTTCAGCCATTTCAATTTGGCTGCATATTTGTCACACTGAAATGATTCAGATAATTGTTTTATTATTTTTTAAAAACATTTTTGTATGCAGAGCTGCCTCAGTGCAGGAAAAACTTCTCTTCCCATTGTTCGTACAGAAATTGGTAGGGCTCTCATCATTCTGTTGTATTATTTAGCAATTCTTTCTTTCTCTTTCTTTCGAAACTCTTCATGACATGCTGTAACAGGTTTACATTTGAGGATGAGGATGATTGATCATTGTTTACAATGAGGATGAGTTCCCTGTTGAGTCTTGTTCCTCTCATGGCTTCTTCCTTTTGTCATCTCAGGGAGGTATTCCTTGGGTTGCTCTGTTCATGTCCTAATTTGCTTCCATAAATTTTTAAGATTCTTTGCAATGGTGACCAATGTTTAAAGCGTTATAACATTAAAACAGAATTGAATTGAATTTCTGTTTAAAGTGGTATAGACGATGAGCGAATGAGTGTTCTTTGGAAAAGTAAATGGTAAATTCTTTAATCCTAAATTGAATACATTCCCATTTATTCATATCACTTTGCAATGTTTCGTTGGGAATTAGTGGCTCAGTGGTAGGTTTCTTGCCCGCCATGTGGAAGGCCTAAGTTCAGTTCCCGCCTGATGCTCAAACCCCAACCACTGGAGGCAGTGCTGGTCCAAAGCCTGGATAAAATGGGAGAGATGTTTGGGGATTGGATGGTCTGCTGATGCAACCTCTCAAAGGGAGCGGCCAAAAAAGTAACAACAGCTTTGAAATCTTTCATTTTATCTTTAATTGCCTAATCTTGTTGCATTATTCTTCATTTTTTTATAATCTGGCATTAAATTTCCAATAACTTTTATTTGCTCAAAGTGGGTTCTAAAATACTAAATCTACAAAGCAAAAGGTCATATAAAGGTGCATTCAATATTTTGATTTGCTAAACAAAACCACAACATGGATCTCCAAAGATGCAAGACCTCCCATTCCAGTCTTATTGCCATTTGACGGATTCCATGAGTTAAAATGTATTTTCACCCCAATATGTCCAGGAAGGAGCAAGCTGAAATGTGCAATGTCTCGACAAATTCCATAATGAAAGGTAAGCCGTGCTAGTATACGGCTGACATTGTGCGTATGTGTGCATGCTTCTTCTTAACAGTTTTGTAACAGTGCATGCAGTGGTCAGTCCATTCCCTTTGTAACCCAATCTATCCATCTATACATATGCATTCATGTCCCATAAATAAATGCTACTCATTTTACTCACCTTAAAGCAGCACAACATGGACTAAATTTCATTTGATAAGACTGTTGCTTGAACGTTTAATGTTAAGTACTTCCACACTGAAAATTAAGTTATTTTTCCCAGAAAAACATCAATGGGATGTATAAAATGCTGTTCCTTCACATTGAACATGTAAAATTCATTTTAATCATCAGTATCATTGCATTTTGTAATAATAGTAGCAATAACATTGAATATACGCATATCAATACTAATATTATAATAATAAATTGTCTCATCCTTACTAAACTGAAGTCTTGTACAGTATGTCTGTAATTGTGTGTGTCTGTAGATGATCGGTTGTTGTACACTGGGCCTATCAAGAAATATATGCATGCTGTTTTGACGGAGGAAGAGAAGCGATCTGTTCTTAATGAGTTTCCTGGGGAAACTGTTTTGTCATGAGATGTGGTGGTATATGGAGCACATCCCAGCACATGTCAAGTCAAAGACACCATGCGTGACTTTAGAATTTGGATATTTAGTAATGACAGGGCAATAATTTAAGCTGTACAGTATCTATGAATTTTTTCCCCCAAAATTATAGACTGTGCACATGTGTAACACAGATTTGGTAGCGTCACAGATTCAATAGTTTATAAATGGGCATTCTATATTATTTTACACCCAGGTTTGGTGTGGTCACAATGTCTTTGGGAAAAAGAAGAAAGCCAAGCTACAGTATTTGATCAGAGAGTCTATAAGTTAATTAAATGAGTCAACATGTTATGGTGAAAATTATTATTATTATTATTATTATTATTATTATTTTATTTTTTGTACAAAATTTATGCAGTGTGGTAAATGGTAACTTTGATTAAGACAATAAGTTGTTAAATATACCATTGTACTGTACATTAAAGTACTAACTTACTTACTTCTACTGTTTATTCACTACATTATATGTTTACTATTTTTTTTCTGCACAAAAAAAATATGTATAATGGCTATACTGTTGTCTAATAATAAAATAATTGAACAACAAATTATTGCATGGTGAAAAAAGTTATATATCATTGTTTGTGTGAGATATATATTTTTTTTTTTCCTAATACAGCTACTGTATCAACACTAAGGGCACAGTCTCTATCTTTTCACTATCATAATTTTTTTTTTCAAGGTCAGGGCTTGCCATGACTCTGACATGCAGTGACATCATTAGCTACAGCAGAGCAACATTCCAACAGGACCAAGGTGCTACATACTGTACAACTTAAAATAAAAAAACTTAAATTAACAAAATTAGCTAAGAACTATAGCTATACAGAAAAAAACAAACAAGAAAACTTGTGCAAATGTGCAAACAAGAGTAACAACACGACACAATGCAATACACTGTGATAATGTAGGACTGATTGTAGGACTAATTGAGGAAGTGCATATAAATTGTCCATGAGATGGCATGTACAGTATGTGTTTATCAGTCCAGTCCCATTGTATTGAGGTGATGTTGTTTATGTGTATGTGTGTGTGAGTGTGTATGTGTGTGTTTATCAGTCCAATCCCATTGTATTGAGGTGATGTTGTTTATCTTAGTGTGTGTGTGTGTGTGTGTGTGTATGCATGCATGTGTGTGTATCAGTCCAGTCCCTTTATAATGATGAGCTGGACTACTTGTGGAAAGAAACTGTTACACAGTCTAGCTGTGAGGGCCTGAATGCTTCGGTACCTTTTCCCACATGGCAGGATGAATGTCAGAAGGATAAAGAGTGTGTGTGAGGTGTGTATAATCAGCCACAATGCTGTGGTTCCCTCTGTCATGTCCAGAGACCCAGATGATCTTCTCCGCTGTCCTCACTACAGTATGTGCTGTACGTCCGTGAGCTGAGAAAGTCATCGTGGTCTTACTTTCCTGTCATATTCCCTATTCTGGACATCTACAACACCGCAAATTGGGAAATTTGTTCGTTTTAAAATGGTGAAATTCCAGTATTATGACTGGCTGTCCCCTGCCTCGTGTCCTCTGGGACAAGCTCTGACCTGACAATAATAATGACCTCTCCACCTTGTTCTCAGCACCAAACAGCCCCTCATCAAATCCTGTGGCGAACAAAGCACAAATTAATTAGGGGTTATCCTAATAGACATCCGTGTGCGTGATATTTTTCTGTCATTTTGCTAGAGAAAGCACCGGCAGCCTGTAATCACTCGCCCCAACCCGTAGAGGCTGTTTGTTGGCGCGGGAGCGAGCGCGCATCGGCAGGGGGCGCGCATGCTGCCGGGTCCTCCTCCTCCCCCCCCCCTCCCCCTCTCCTCCCCGCCCCTCCTCCCCCCTCTGAATCTGGTCTGCGAACAGCGTCACGCGCGCTCTGCCCACGCGCAGCAACCGCATCACCACGGTGCAGCATCTCGCGCATCCGACAGATCAATCCATCTTCCCAAGGCGCGTTTCCCCTCAGCATCCCGCAGACCAGGCTGGAGGTAGAGCTGATGCATATGGGTGGCGTCGACAAGAGCGCTGATAATCTTTGAACGTCATCAGATCTCTCTCTCTCTCTCTTATTTTTTTTTTTCTTCCATATATTTATTTCTTTATTTTTTTTTGTTGTTGTTTATTTGTGATATGATGCTCCGGATGCGCGCCTGATTTGGAGAGGTCGGGCCCGGTAATCGCATCCGCAGTGTGGCACGGAGACAACGCGCGCGCATTTATATATATATATATATATATATATATTTACACACGCACACGCAGACACACACGCACACTCAGTCATACACGCATATACACACACGCAGAGGTGTGCGTTTGCCTCCGTCCCCGCCGTCTGTGGATGGGCGAGTCGCCGCTCCGACGCGTTTAGTGAATGAAGATGGCGGACAGAGCCGAGATGTTCTCCCTCTCCACCTTTCACTCCCTCTCTCCTCCGGGATGCAGGTGAGCAAACCGCAGCATCCTTTCTTTTTTTCATCCTTCTCAAGCGTTGCCAACCCTGGGGAGGACTAGATTAATCAGGACACACACATATAAATATTTATCTTTTTATACCTACCTAGACTGCTTTTACAGAAAAAAAATAATAAATAAACAAGGTGATGGAGATGATGATGATGATGATGATGAGCATCATCTTCATTTGAGTCTTTAGCATCACTGATAATGTTTCTCCATTCTATGGTCTTCTATGCTTGTATGGGTTTGTACATATAAAAGTTTTCCCACAGTCTGTTTAAGGTCATTTGGAGATGTGTACAAGTGTAGTGTTATGCATTTGTTTCCATGGCGCAGAATCTGGAGAAAGGAGGCCCACGCCCTGACGGGCTAATCTGCAAACTGTAAACAGTGCAACTTAATCCATATCCAAGTGTGTTATCGGAATTCCAGCCTCATTGTTATCTTGTTCAGGGGGCTAGGTCTTTAAAACAGGTTCACCTTCACTGTGTTTGATGAATTCAGACGGCACAGGCATACCCATACAGTACGCTACACTCGTCTATATATATATATATATATATATATATACAGTGGTTAGGAAAAAAAAAAAATAGTATGTTGTATCACACTGGGTGTAACTGCACATGAGGTTCTTTGTGTCTTGTTTCTTAATAAGTTGTGTGTGTGTGAGGATCCAGATGCAGATATTCCAACAGTACGAGATTGCTTTTGTACTGGGAGCGGCCAGTGTTGCATTATAAATAGTAAATGAGGAAACAATAAGCTAAAACCTAATACTCGTATTCTCACACACACACACACACACACACACACACACACACACACACACACACACACACACACACACGCACTGGTACAGACATATTACCACAACCTCCTCCCGTCTGTGTTTTCTCCTCTGCATGAAAGAACGTGCATGTGCGTGTGTGTACAGTATGTGTGTGTGGAAAGAAATATTTATGTTCAGCAAGAAATGATACACATACAGTAGATGTTCAGAATCTGTCGGCTAATCCATCATGGAATCCATTTTGCAGATCCTGTGTAATTTATACATTTTCAATCATTTTATTTAAATTGCATTTTTTATGGTAACTTTGTGAATCTGTAAAATACAGATTTGTACATTCATCCCAAATTTTTTAATTTTTGAATTTTAACATTTCAACTAGCACAAATTTTCCGATTGCAGTAGAATCTTTCTGTCTTTCTATTCTATCCTGTCTCTTTTTCCTACTGCATGTCATGCTCTGTTGCATTATGAATAGTAAATGAGCAAACAACAAGCTAAGACCCACTATTTATATTCACACACACACACACACACACACACACACACACACACACACACACACACACACACACACACACGGGTATCGACATGTAACCACAACCTCCTCCCGTCTGTGATGTCACATACATGGTCGTGTATGTGACAAATAAAATTAGAATTAGAACTAGAATTAGAGTAAGATCAGTTCTAATTAATGAAATAAACTCGTGTACAGGTGCTGAGGCGAAATTCTAAAAAAAATACTTTATGCTTTTAATTCTGTCCCATCAAGCATCAGTAGCGTTCATCCTGGCCTTGTAGAGGAAAACCATTCAGAATAAAACGTACTGTATAACAGACACATGACCAGTCAGAGCTTCACAAAATGATTACAGAAGCCTGAGTAAGCAGGTAATGGATTACGAGACCACCCTAAAACAGAAATGGAGGGTTATTAAGATTAAGTGCAACACGTCACCCAGCTATCTCTCTGACTTACTCGTCCTTTCATTTTTGTCTGTTCTATTCATCTCTTTTTCCATATCTAGCCTCTCTTATCTAGTTTAATCCTCTTTTTCTCTGAACAATACAATCTGTCTCTCTCTCTCTCATTCTGTTTTCCCCATCCTCTATATACAGTATAATACCACCGAATTCGATTTCTCTTTCTGTTCTTATAATGAAAATAGAACTCTGCATCCTCTCATGCTTTCCATCAGCTCAGTGCTGAAACAGCTGACATAATGGGCACCGCTGTGCTGTCGCTAACGCTTTAGGATATGAGTCTAACTGTATAATGGAGTGTGCATGTTTGTTTCTATGATGATGCCTCATAGAAAGCCTGACTCATAGGATTTAGTTAATGCTAAGGGTAAAGCCAAAGGAAAGAAATAAAAGCCTTCTACCATAATTAAATAGAAGAAAAAAATACAATGAAAGGTCAAATCAGTGCTGGTTGACCTTTGCTTCAATTAGCTGTAATATGTAGTGTTTACATTTCTATGTATTTTTGAGATTAAAACAGGTCATTAAAAACAGAATCTTTAATTAAGATCAATTGTATCCATTTTCACGTTCATACTTAATATGGATTTTTTAAATTCATTTTATTCATTCATGAGTGTTTAGGATTCCAGAGTCCCTATTACGGTGTATGTGTAGTATTTCTTTAAATTAAATGAATTGTGTAAAAATATTGTTGACATATTGTCCAAGTATACAATTTCTGTACTGCAATGTAATCAATAACATAAATAGTGAGAAGGAAAATAGAAAGACAGAGACACATTGTGTGAATAATGTAGCATACAGTACATCAATAAGACAGACTTGATTCCTAGAAATGTTAGAGTTTATATCTGATCTCTCTGACAAATAATAAAATCTAAGCAGACAATACTGTATATAGAGGAGAACCTCGGCACACGGATGCCCTCCATTCAGAATTTTTTGCTTTAACATAGGAAGCATTTTTGGCATACGAATGAACAAACCGGACCGAAGCGAACCGAACCTTGGCTAAGTTGCATGCACGTCCGGGAGCCGTTCCAAACGTTTGCGTTTTCATATGTTTGCGTTTCATTTTCTGAATGTATTGATTGCTTTTATAATGGGTAATATGGGTAAAATTATTACTTATGTTAAAATTCTTATTGCAGTGTGAATTTTCTGTATCATGCTTTTAACAATTTATGAATTACATCGTGGTTCTGTGACACTATAGCAATATAGATAAAATTTCCCTTTTTTATATCATACAGTTGTATGGATCTGATATTTCTCAATTCATGAGTCAATCAGTGCTGTCATGATTTTCTGGCCAATGTACAAAATTAAACCTTCACAGTATACTGGAAGTATACTAGGTTTATTTCCTCGCACTCCTCACGCAGATCCCTAGCTCCTTCTTTGTTTATCATTAACAATTAACAATGTACAGTACAATGGATGCTGTAATCCACTTAAAGCTCGGAGCTGGACAGCTAGAGGTTAAAAGCCTTTCTCAAAGGCTTCTGGGATTTGAATTCATGACCTTCTCCTTTATAGCTGACCTGCCTTTCATTCTCTTCTCCATACCATAGCACAGCAGATTCTTAGCATTGTGTGTGTGTGTGTGTGTGTGTGTGTGTGTGTGTGTGTGCGCGCGCACATCAGTGCATGCTCTTTTAACCACCGACTGAATATTGAACAGGAGTGGAGGCTTATAAGGAGGGATGTTGATTCAGCAGCTCATAAGTCCAGAACTGATGAAATGGAGGGATAAACTAGATGTTAATATGATCTTGTGTATCTTTATAATCTCTCAACAGTAAATTTTAGTGAAAGGTAATACATACTTATACTGTAGTATTCCAACCCTAAATAGTGAGAAATATATTGTTGTTAAGGCCTGTAAAAATCGTGAAACACACCTCATTTCTACTTATTAAATTAAATTAAATTAAATTAAATTATGTAGATTGAAATAAAGAAACGGGATCAAATGTTTTACAAATATATTGCAACCTTATTTCCTCTCTCGTCTGTTCCAACCACTCAGCATTCAGCATCACCAGTATACTAATCACCGGTCTGGTCATCTGCACCTGTTTTTCACTGGTTCATGCATTAATTTTTATTTTTTTGGTGCTTGAATGATTCTTAGGTCATTATGTGGCTTAACGAACCAAAGAATTGCTCTGTAACTGGTCAGCTACAGGCACTGGATTGAAAACTGCTTCCTTTTCAAATTAAACCTGCTATAGATGATTATGGCTGTAGACATGAACACACACACTGCATTATGTTATAACAAGATATAGCAAAATAATGTGTGTATCTGTTGGACTGTAGTATTTTCATTTTTGAGGAAAACTGTATTTATCCATTCAGCTTAAGCAAGTGGTTTGACCTGGTGAAGGTCATGGTGAAGCCTTAGACTATGGTATGCCTGGAACAGTAAGCGTAGGTGGGATTACACCCTCAGTAGACTGTATCTACTGGAAATGTAGGATGTGGGAGAAAAACAGATATCCCAAAAGAAACCCTTTCACATGGATATGGGCAGAGCATGTTGAACACCATAGAGACAGTAAACCATGAATAAGATGGAACATGATACTGTACGCTGAAGCTATAAAGCAGTGAAACTACATGGTGATGGCCAGGAAACACGGAGACAGCAAATGTGTAGCAATAAATAACAAAGTAACCTACATAATAAAAGTCATACATATGGGTCTTTTTCTAATTGCATAACAGTACATCAGCTAAAGAAACAAAATCTAATTAACACCCATTTGAAATGTGTACAGTCGTGGCGAAAAGTTTTGAGAATGAGACAAATATTAGTTTTCACAAAGTTTGCTGCTAAACTGCTTTTAGATCTTTGTTTCAGCTGTTTCTGTGATGTACTGAAATATAATTACAAGCACTTCACAAGTTTCAAAGGCTTTTATCGACAATTACATGACATTTATGCAAAGAGTCAGTATTTGCAGTGTTGGCCCTTCTTTTTCAGGACCTCTGCAATTCGACTGGGCTGCTCTCAATCAACTTCTGGGCCAAATCCTGACTGATAGAAACCCATTCTTTCATAATCACTTCTTGGAGTTTGTCAGAATTAGTGGGTTTTTGTTTGTCCACCCGCCTCTTCAGGATTGACCACAAGTTCTCAATGGGATTAAGATCTGGGGAGTTTCCAGGCCATGGACCCAAAATTTCAACGTTTTGGTCCCCGAGCCACTTAGTTATCACTTTTGCCTTATGGCACGGTGCTCCATCGTACTGGAAAATGCATTGTTCTTCACCAAACTGTTGTTGGATTGTTGGAAGAAGTTGCTGTTGGAGGGTGTTTTGGTATCATTCTTTATTCATGAGAATATGACTTTCATCCGAGAATATGACTTTGCCCCAGTCCTCAGCAGTCCATTCGCCATACTTTTTGCAGAAGATCAATCTGTCCCTGATGTTTTTTTTTGGAGAATAGTGGCTTCTTTGCTGCCCTTCTTTACACCAGGCCATCTTCCAAAAGTCTTTGCCTCACTGTGTGTGCAGATGCGCTCACACCTGCCTGCTGCCATTCCTGAGCAACTCTGCACTCCGATCCCGCAGCTGAATCCTCTTTAGGAGACGATCCTGGCGCTTGCTGGACTTTCTTGTACGCCCTGAAGCCTTCTTAACAAGAATTGAACCTCTTTCCTTGAAGTTCTTGATGATCCTATAAATTGTTGATTTTAGGTGCAATCTTAGTAGCCACAATATCCTTGCCTGTGAAGCCATTTTTATGCAACGCAATGATGGCTGCACGCGTTTCTTTGCAGGTCACCATGGTTAACAATGAAAGAACAATGATTTCAAGCATCACCCTCCTTTTAACATGTCAAGTCTGCCATTCTAACCCAATCAGCCTGACACAATGATCTCCAGCCTTGTGCTCGTCAACATTCTCACCTGAGTTAACAAGACGATTACTGAAATGATCTCAGCAGGTCCTTTAATGACAGCAATGAAATGCAGTGGAAAGTTTTTTTTCGGGATTAAGTTCATTTTCATGGCAAAGAAGGACTATGCAATTCATCTGATCACTCTTCATAACATTCTGGAGTATATGCAAATTGCTATTATAAAAACTTAAGCAGCAACTTTTCCAATTTCCAATATTTATGTAATTCTCAAAACTTTTGGCCACGACTGTACATAGAACTGGGCAAGAAACATTTAAACCCACAGTAATGTCATTACTGTATAACCCCAAGGTTTGTATAGCTGGTATATCTATCTCTCGCTTATATTTTCACTTTGCTGACATTAACTGATATGCTGACATTTACATACTGTAAAATGTAGAAATGTAGGAAAGGCAACTACTGTGGTCATACATATTGATCAGCCATAACACTACCACCAGCGTCAGATAAATTGAATAACACTGATTATCAGTTTCTTTTTCTCAGTAACAGGATTAGGGGCATCGAAGTCCCAACCATATGCACGGAGACCAAAGGCCAGTCTGTCTGGTTTGAACCCACTGAAAGCCGGAGCACAAATTGCCAAAAAGTCAATTCTGCCATGAAAGAAAGGCACCAGAACACCAGGTGCATAACAGACTACTGTAAATTGGGCCAAGCAGGCAAAGAGTCCAAGGCCGCCGATCCGACCTCCAAACCCAGACAAACGAAACCGATCAACAGATGCCCCGCCCTACAATCCATAGTAACCAAAGGATATTGATCCACTGCCAATGTCCTGGTTCCAGACACCACGGTACACCCCAGAGTCCCTGCATAGCCACGCCCAGAGGGGCCAGAGCTGCCCCAATGGCATAAGGGAAAGCCAAAATATACAGTAGGTATACTTTGATTTTGAATGTTGATGGTTTTAAGTGTTATGGCTGATTGTGTGTACAAGCTTTCAAGATTCAAATTGACTAAAACACAATGTGCATTTAGGTGGCAAAATCAAGCCAAACCAGGACTAACCAAAAATAGACCAACATTTTATGGGTTAGACTGGCCTAGTTCTGTTTCCAAACAGTTTTTTTGATTTTCTTGTTAATTATTTAATCATCATCATACACAATTCACAACCAGAATCAGGTCAATTAACCGAATGAGTATTGCTACAGTACTACAACATTTAGTTATTTTCTGCTGAATGGACATTAATAGACAGCAATGTTTTCCATGTTTTTTGGCACAGCAGTAGGTTAACTAATGCAGTTTAATTTCAGCTGTGGTTAAATGAGGTGTGTGATTCTGGGTGTTAATCTTGGCAAGGTGCAAGCGGTAGAATGTAGAAAGGTCTTTTTGTTTATGCAGGAAGGAAATAAAATCTGTAGGAGCAGAAGTTATTATGTAGACATAACATTAAGACCATTAACATTAAAGCCAGCTAGATTTTGGCTTCCCCTTGTGCCACCGGGACAGCTCTGTCCCTTCCTCTGTGGATCGGACTCGTTTCTCTAGTGCATCCCATTGGTGCTTGATTGGATTGGGATCTGGGGAGTCACACTGGAGGCCACATTGACTTTTTTTGTGGAATTTGACTGGGTGGGTTGGACTGTAGTAGCCTGTGATCCTGTGACCAGTTTGTTGCTGTATAGTTGGTGATCACTCACTCACTCACTCACTCATTCATCATCTATACCACTTAATCCTGTATTCAGAGTCACAGGGGGCCTGGAGTCTATCCCAGGAGACTTAGGGCACAAGGCGGAGTACACCCTGGACAGGGTGCCAATCCATCACAGAAAACACATACACACACTCATTCACAAACTACGCCCAATTTGGGAACGCCAGTTAACCTAACCTAACCATGTCTTTGGACTGTGAGAGGAAACCGGAGTACCCGGAGGAAACCCACCAAGCACAGGGAGAACATGCAAACTCCGGGAATCGAACCCGAACCCTGGAGGTGCAAGGCGACAGTGCTAACCACCACAGTGGCTACACCACAGTGCCATGGTTGGCGATCAGTGTTGTTTATTTCACAATTGGTGTATACACAGTACATTCTGTATGTACAGTATATTTACGCTCTGATCTACAGTACATCAATCATATCCATTGGACATGCCAGTGGATGTTTTGAAAGTGGAAAGAAAACAGAGAACTTAGAGGAAAAACATAGAGGGACACTACGAGAACATGCAGAACATCAAATAGAGAGTAACCCAAGCTCACGGTCGAAGCGGGGACTCTCGAGTTCTGGCGTGGCAGCATTGAACCCCCCCCCCCCTTCAGTGCACTGTCCTGTTGTTGTGTTCTATTTCTATAATCACATGATCGAATCCTTTACCTGAAATTCTCTTTGATGTGCCTGACTTGATGAATGATCACAAATGATTCAGTTTTCTAAAATATGAGTTCCATTTCTTATTCACATGGCATATTCGGTCATTCTGAATATGGGGGTGTATGTGTGAAAGAGAAAGAGAAGTTAAAGACACAGAGAACATCTCTGTAACAGGCTTTACAGTCAACAGAACAGTCAGTACAACATGTTCTTCAGTTTTGTATGTTGCACATGTGGCATCGGGATTGCACTGGATCCTTTGCAGGTGCATGCACTAATATGCACGTACAGTATGTATGCATTTAGTTATGTTACACTCAATCATGCAATCAAATTAGAGAACAGATATTCAGACCATATTACCAGCTAAAGGATGCATCAAGCACTGTATGAATAAATGACACAGGTACAGGTTAGTGCTCGATTTAATAAAACCGAGCACACTCATACCGACACAGAAATAAAGACAATTATTTTTAATGCATGTACAGTATATGACCATGGACTAGATCAAGCATCATGGGATTTTTGTAGCTGAGAATGAAAATGGTGTCATGTGACAAATCATGTGACTTGCTTAGTTGACTAGTTTCACCAAAAGATCCATGAACTAATACAATAAAACTATAGCATTATGGATATATTTGGATCCTGATCATGGCTTCAGTATTATGTGGCGTTATATGTTACAAGCTTCACTTTTTTCCCTTTATGCTTGCAGTAGCTGCCATTTTCATTCTCTCAGATTCTGTGGACAAGATTGTGTTACGTCATGCATGTAAAATCGTCATGCATTTTTTGAGGGGGAGAAATAAAAAAAAAAAGGGTAATAGAAAATACACATACAAAAAATAGTTGTGGATCACAACTGTAAAAAACGTTACAGTATGTTAAATCAAATCCTGTCAAAACTAGCAGAAATTATATATGTACTGTACAGTATTTGTCATTTAGGAATTCAGGGGTATTTCTTGTTATATGCACATTATTTGTGGATCACTGATGTGCATTATGCATTCATTGTATTTTCTAGCCATAACATAATTGAACGTAGTGCATACGTATATTCATTTGGTATACCATTGATTAATTCCCTCTTTCTTTTCACTTTTAGTGCCCTTTTCTTTCATCCTTTTTTCGCTCCCATCATCTAATGGTCTAGTCTCTTCTCTTACCATTACATAATTTATGCATGCACATGGGGTGCAGCGCTGCAGGCTCTGTGTGTGTGTGTGTGTGTGTGTGTGTGTGTATGCATACTGGCAATTTTTAATGGGCTCCTTCATTATTGTTGCTTAAATCAATTTAAAAATCTTCCTCTTTGTTTTTGAGAGAGAAAAGACTTAGAATAAAGGCAAGATGCGGGGCGAGAGGGAAAGCCCATACGCTCATTAGGAGCTGTTTGTGCTGTTATTGCGTGGTTTTTAAATTACTGTAGCATCCCCTCTGGGCAATGACATGCAAATTGGCAACCACACTGGAAATCATCTCTGTAGTTGTAGGTCATATGAAAGAGAGGGATGTCAAGCACAGAATCACGCTGTTACTTTTCCTTTCCAGGAATGAGAGTCTACATAGGACTATACTGTACTAAATACTAAATAACCAGCCGTACACGACTAATAATCATTACATGCTATTCAATATTGTAAGATGAAGATAAATCCGTGTTTGTTGTGATTTACGGAGCAAAGGACACGCATGTCATGTATTCTCTGCAGTTTCTGGCTTGAAATCCGAGATGAAAGTGGGATGAGTCAGCGAATGAGCTTGTACTAGTAGGATGCAGTTGTCATGGTGACAGCTGTTAAAGGTGACCTCACCCTACTTAACGAGCGCCAACCCTCTAGGGGGGTTTCTGCTAATGGCGTGACATCACCCCTTATAGCAAGCACCAGCTGCCATGGCAACAGCTGATGGTGGGCAACAATGTTGCGTTGCCGAGTTCGGAACAGACCCCGCCCACTGTAATAAGCAGGGAGTGATAGGAGGTTTCAGTGGTGGGTTGCTTCAGACACGCACACAAAATATTAAGCATTTAGCATAGAAAAGTAGTTTTTTATATATATATATATATATATATATATATATAAATAAAACCTCTAATCAGGAAACCATAAATATTAGCTGTGCTGCCATATGACCTGTAAACTAATACAGCCTGACTATTGATCCACTGAGTGATTCATTGATTCTCTAAGTAGCTTATTGAGAGCTAAATCTATTTATAGTGCCAGTAATATACCGTATGCATGTGTATTTCCTAGAGCTGTGCATCCATAAGGGCTATTTGCCAATCTTTACATTATGAGTTTAAAAGTTTAGTATTCAAGTTCAAGCTGCACAATTACTCACATAAAAAAAAATAAAAAATCTGACTTGTAATACTGGCCAGTGCAAAGATCCAATCCGATGCAATTTAAACAAGGATGCAGGTCATTATAAACCATTTTTGCACATTGCACTTTTATGGACATTTGCTCACACCCTACATGGACAATTTATGGACATTACACAGCGACACATTCATGCATATTTGCACACTCCCTGGACATTTCTATTTAAGTTCTATGTCAATTTTCACAACAGTTTCTATATTTTTCATATCTGTACAGCCATCTTCTATATTTTTGTACAGCTAAGTTTTTATTTTATTTTATATTTTATTCTTATTTTCTCTAGCTATATTTTCTCTAGCTAAAGTTTTTCTATATTTTATTCTTATGCTATTCCATTATTTATTTCTTATTAATAATCTTGTTGTTTTAACATCACGGGCGGTCGTATAAGCGTTTCACCGCATATCGTACTGTGTGTGACTGTGTATGTGACAAATAAAATTTGAATTGGAATTCATAGTACATAGATAGTCAGAAATGTATGTAGTGTTTGTCAATAATTTCAATATGTGCTATTTCTTCCAATAATTCTGAGGCTCTAATAAATATTATCACACATAAATAATGATATGCTGTATATGATTAAATACCAAACGGTACGTTTCATAGTTATGTATCTCAACGTAATCGCAACGTAAGTTTGTAGAATCAAATATTAAGTTTATTGTTTACTAAGAATTGTTTAGGTGGGTTTTAATGCCAGTGCTACCCACACGAAAAAAATTGTGAACAAAACAAAAATATAAACAAATTAGTACCAGGGAAAGGTGGCACTACTGCTATATTTGCAAAAAAAATAATAAAATAAAATTTGCGATTATTTTGACTGCTTTTAAAACTGCAATATTAAATGTACCATGATGTATTAAACATATTTATCTAGGCTAAAACAAAGTAATTGGACAAATTATCTATTATTAAGAGGATGTTTACCAATTTTTATTTATCAACTCAAAATTGTTCAAAAAACAAAGAAATGTTTAAATTCTTGACAAAATCTGTAGATTTCTGACTATCTGTATACTACTTGTAATAAATTACAGTCTTTCGCGATTCAATTATTGTACAGTTCCATATTGCAAGTTCAATTTTTATGCAAATAATTGTGCTGCACTAGTTAACAGTCTCACCTCACACCTCCGGGGTTGGAGAACTGAATCTCGCCTCTGGTCTGTTGCATGGGTGGATAGCCTCCAGGTTTCCTTGCAGGGTAAAAAGGTCTGCAGTGTGGGCTGAGTGGTGTTTGCAAATTGCCTGTAGTTTATTATCGGTTGTGTGAGTGTGTGGTTGTGCCTTCTGATCAGTGGGCACCTAGGATGTACTGTACCCTGCCTTGTGCCTGTAGTCTGAAGCTGGATGCAAGATGCATGACATATAGCTGTAACCCAGAACATAATTAATGTATTGATGTAAAGGGACTTTTGTTTTTTTCCCGAAGCTGTAACACCAAGAGAGTAAAAAATATTCACTAGGAACACATCTGTCCTGTCCAAACAGTCCTGTAACAAACAGTCCTGTAACTATTCACAAGGGACAACAAGCCTATAATGAAACAGCTACTTTAAAAAAAAAATTTTTAGCTCTATATATTTTCTCCCTCAGTCCAAATCCACAGTTGTAAAAATGGGAATAAATACACCACTGGTCACCACTGGCTTCCACGGTCCGTAGTTGGGCTATAACTAGAGGTTCCTAGATGGATGGAGTATTATATAACATATCACATATATACAACATGCTGCACATATTTGGTGTTCTTCAGTCCAAGCCAATCTTCTTCATGAAACTTAAATGCTTTTAATATTAAAATGCAGGCTGTAGTGGAAGCTTCTGTGATTTCGTTGATGTTTGATTTTAGATACTCTGTAAGTAATAGCATCTCTGTATATGTGTTAAATGTTGGCGAGTCATGTTCTTATGGTGGCACGGTGTGTATGATGTTCCTCCCACAGTCCAAAGACATGCAGATTGGTGTTCCCAAATTGCCCGCATTGTGTGAGTGAGTGTATGTGTGTGTGTGATGCCAAGCATTGGCACCCTGTCCAGGGTGTACCCTGCCTTGTGCCCTGTCTCCTGTGATAGGCTCCGGGCTCCCCAATACCCTGTATCAAGGAAAAGTGGTTAAGACGATGAGTGAGTGAGTGAGTGAGTCATGTTCTTCATGTTAGTAGTTATTGCTAGAATAAGTTCAGGTTACTTGGTATATATCTTAAGGTCATGCTCAGCATTTTAACTAATTAAGTACATGCTTGTATAGAATTTAGTGGCCACTTGATGTAATGCTTCATGCTCTGTGTGCATCAATAGAATGAATAGAATAGAAACAATACTAGAGATGATTTTTGCATGATTTAAATTTTTATTTGAACGATTGTGTTTCAATATATGGTACAGGGAGATCTATTTAAATAGATATTTCCGTTTGAAAACACCAAAATACATTATTCAGTTTTCTTATAACTGGCAATATTGAAATGGACAGAAAAAAGAAATTCCAGATAGTTACAGTCCACCGCAGGGAGCTTTCAATTTCCATATAATTATGAAGGTATCAGTGATGCTATGGAGACCATAGGTTCTATTAGAGATCTCTATGGAGAGTTGATGGTGGTGTTCAGGCAAGCTGGGCGAAGCCAACCTGGTTGTTTGCACGGTCATACACGGAGTAGTAGGACCTGAGGAAGACATCGCCGAAGATCCAGAGAGGCTGGTTGTTCTGAGAGGGCAGGTAGGTGGGAGTGATGTTAACGGTGCAGTAGCCGCTCTGGGTCTCCTGTGAACATACCACGAGATAATTAGGCATTGGGGGTTGCTTTTAGGTATTAATACACCCATCGGTGTATGAGTATTTGGAACTTACCTGGATGTAGGCAGAGGGCCCCAGAGAGAAGGTCGTTCCACTGATGGTGAAGGTCAGAGTGGGGAGATTGCTGACCTGGCTACAGTCCACAGTGTACTGTTAAAAAAATAAATAAATAAAAAAGGTTGTGCAGAAGATGTTCAGGAAGATGTTCAGTGTGGATACATCCTTGAAAGCAATTCAGGTCACCTGGCACCCATAATACTAACAATTCAGTGTAACGGAAAAGATGCTGTTACAGGGCTAATACATTGAATCTCGGAGCTTTCTATTTATCAGCAAATAAACTTCTGAAAAATGAATTCTATTTAAATTAGAATCAAATTGTATAGCGCCAACAATGTCATTGTTCTGCAAATCTGATGAATATCATACAGTCATGGCTCAGTGTAAACTGCAAATAATTGATTGAATCGAATAAATCCCCTTTTCCCCACATCGGTTTTATGGGATTGTACCTCGCCGTAGCTGTTCTGCTGTGCCCCGATATCCTGCATCAGAGAGGAGTAGATGTTGCTAGGGGCAGTAAGGCTGGGGGTACCGGTGTCCACGATGGCCTGGCAGCCGCCATACTGAGAGCACCAGCCAGTCTGCTGTCCTGAAACCGTGAACCTGATCCACAATAACGTTTATGATTAAAAAAGAAAATTCAAAGTCAATAATTATTTAATTACTAATGCTTAGAACATTTCTTATTATGAATGCCACTTACTCCTGAATGCCAATCTGCCAGTAGGTCTCAGCGGTCACAGGTGTCCAGTAGATCTGTCCCTGATACATGTTGGTGTCTACGGCACCAAAAGCAACCTCACTGCCAGAGTCTCCAGCCCTGAACATTCAATGCCATACAGGTTTAGGTAACGATTCATACAGTACCAATGCAATAAGAATGAACAAAATATGCCTATATGTCTTTAGATGTGCATGGACAAATGCACAATTGCTTACGGGCTCAGATAGATTCCAAACAGGTTTTGTTCAAGAAGTCCCTGCTGCATCATGTTGTCGACGAGGGGCATGGCATTGCCGACAGCAAGAGATGGGTAGGCCAGACCGAGGATTCCATCGAATGGAGCCGACAGGAAGGGCTGGCTTGGTTCGTTAGTGCTCAGACCGACCTCCTGATTAGTAACTTGGATTCCAGCCAGCTATGAAAAGTTAAAAAAAGATAAAACCGTGTTATATACAGTAAGCGCTGTGCTCAAGAGGCTCACACATGATTTTAACAAACAGAAATGCATGTGAATACAGAAAGCATATTTGTTGGAATTTAGATCAGTCTGTCAAATTCTACCACTAATATATCAACACAAATTGCAAAAAGTTCACATTAATGAACAAATCCCTGAGTCCCTGGTGCCCCGGGTATTGACAGAGGTTAATTTGATTGGGTATCGTTAAACACATCTGTTGATGTTGTATTAATATTAACCCAGACAAGTTATACCATGTATAGTGGTGTAACAGATCAGAGTTGAGCCGTGATCTGTATTTGTCTCTTCCCACGGTTTGACATGTATGTGAACCACGGATAAATTGTAAATTCTAACCATCATAGTGTGAAATATAGTTATACTGCCTTGTGGGCGATTTAAGCATGATTACTGAGTGAAAAAAGTTTATTTTTGCTAGCTCAAACTCTCGCTCCCACTCGCTTGCTCTGTGCCTATCAGGGTTGCCAGATCACACCAAGAAATCCCCGCTATATATATATATATATATATATATATATATATATATACACAAAAATTAAAAAAAAGCGTGAGCCACATTATATTACATTATTTATATATAATATAATGTGGCTCACGCTTTTTTAAAATTTTGTTATTGTTTAAAAAAGAATGGTTTGTGTGTACATCTTTGAAAAATCTTTATGCCTCACATTTTCCCTAAATTTAATAATTAATTATTGATTTTTACAAATATTTTATTTTTATATTTTATATTATGTAAACATTAACCATTAAACTTGCTTGCTTTAAGCATTCTTTGAATGTATATATAAAAAAAGAAAAAAAAATTATATATATATTTTCTGATTTGAAAAAATTATCCCATTCATTGCCCATAATCGATGACTTGATCAAATTTGGGATCTGTTTCACCCCTATCATCACAGCAATACTGATTTTTTTTTGGCATAATATATGCATCTAGAACTTAGGCAAGTCATAGTACAGTAAATCATGTTTAGGTTTAAATCATGTTTAGCTAGAAGACTTACAGTGACGGTATCGTAACCAAAGACGCCATTGAGAGCTCCAGCTCCGTAGGGCAGGTAGAAGGTTTGCGAGGTGCTCTGGTAGGTGGAGGACTGCTGAGGGTTGAACTGTGTTTGAGCCGCTGATGAGAGAAATGCACAGGTTATGCTAGGTTATAAACATCCCCTTTGCCTAACTGCACTATAAAACGCAGTTTCTGACTCATGGTGAATTGCGGTGAACTTACTGCATGCCTGGGTGCTGCAGTACACAGAGTTGACCCACAGGTTGGAAGAGCCGGTATCAAAGAGCACTTGGAAGGACTGGGGTGGTGTGCCGACGCTGATCACGCCAAAGTAGTAGGACTGAAACAGAGGTGGTAAACTGATCAGACGAATCCTTAGGCTAGTTCAAGAAGTAAGACTGGGATTTGACTTACATCAGCATAGGTCAAGGAATCGATAGTGCTAGTGGCCAGGACCTCTGGGCGCTGATATTTAAGGGCTGGATCAGTGTAGGGCAGATGGATGCCCTTCTCTCTCAGACTCTCTCTGATGGACTTACCCCTGATCAGGGGAACCCTGCACAGACGGACAAAACCTCAGCTAAACCCAACGTAAAGCCAGCACTATGCACAATATATGCACTGAAGACAAATGTGTGAAAATTTACAAAGAGTAATGAGAGTCATCAGCCAAATGGTAAACACTTAGTACTTACTTAATGGCTGCCTCTGAGAGGACGAGGCAAGCCATAACGACGATTAGGCTCTTCATTGTGATTCTTGTTCTCTGGTTGCCCGAACGAACACACAGGTCATTCGCACAACGCAGGCTTTTTATACACACGCCGTCCGCATATCATTACGTGCATAAACCTGCGCTGGAACTTTTCGCTCTGATGGAAAAACCCACTTAATGCCAGACTTTACTGATAAGACACGCAAATAAGATTTGTACCAGTTTACTGATGGAGCCAAATCTCAGATGAAAGCAACAGTTAAAAAGAAGTAAATCAAATGCACACTAATTAGATAGATGTCGTCTCTTTGAAAATATCCCCAAATATCCCAACATTGTATAAGTACTATATGCAGTGTGGTTAGCAAGACTGATTCACTGCCAAAACTTTTCATTGAAATGACCATTTATTCAGGAAAGGAATAAACCATCTCAGGGTGCGCTGTTATAGGAAATTGAGCTCTCGGTGAGATGCATCCTGGCACACAAAAAAAGTTCCTTCTATCATCTCAACGTTTGTCATTATGGCATGTTCGGAAGTCTTTCCATGTGTCACCTGCTTGTGAAGCATTGGCAACACATACAGATTACTGTACTTCATCTTGCACCATCGACGACATCACGCTATTCTTTTTCCCTCAACTCCTCAGAAATGACTCATGGGAATTTGAATAAATGTTTACAGAAGCTTATGAAAATTATGAAGAACAGTTGTGCACTAGCTATTTCATTTTCTAATATCATTACCTAGAAATGTTGCACTTTCTGCAAATATACAGGATACTGTATCTGTATATCAACAATTCGGCAACAATTAAAATTCTGGTATTATTGGCATGTCAAACATTTAAATTAATAATGCATGTGAGTAAAGAGTAAAGAATGGCACTAGAAACTGGCATGAGAACTACAGACCGGAAAGGGAAAACCTATTAAATATATTTCATACATCAGTATATAGGTTATTTTTATTTTTTTAAATGATTTTGTAAACAAAAAAAAAATCTTCTGTATCTGTGTGGAAAATTGTGTTAATCTGTACTATGATTGCATTAGTGATTTATCAAGGTCACTGATATCACTGTATCATTTCTTTAAAGTTTTGCCGTAAGAAAAAATATTTGTTCTTTTATCTCGAACATAAGGAACATTCTAGCTGTTATCAGAAACAACGCATAATAGAAAGGCCAAGGTTACTATTGTTTGTTTATTTGAGGTAGTTTTAACATGTAGTTAATGTTACTGTAACTGCATAGTTGTGCAATCATAAAAAATATGGATAACCAAAGGGGTCTTATCCATACTGTCCAAAGTAAAAAAAGAACTTGCTATAATAATAATAATAATAATAATAATAATAATAATTCACTTTTGAGTATCCATGTGCTCCAATTAGTGACGTAGAGTTAATATTGCACTTTTTGGTTAAAAACGGTAACTGCGAAATGTGCTCAAAGTGATTGAGTGATGTATTTAATTTCTTAAGAAGATAAAATGTAATTGGGTGGCATGGTGGCGTAGTAGTTGGCACCTTGGGCTTACAACGCAAGGGTCGGGGGTTCGATTCCCACCGGCATGGAGTTTGCATGTTCTCCTCGTGCTTGATGGGTTTCCTGCCGGTACTATGGTTTCCTCCCACAGTCCAAAGACGTGCAGATTAGGCTAATTGGTGTTCCCAAATTGACCATAGCGACAGTAACCTCTTCATGCACAATAATTCCTGTTACCCTTGGAGACTTCTTCAGAGCAGTCAGATCCCTAATGTGGCATGCGGACTGTTAGTAACTCAGATTTGTTTATTCTGCATGTTCTGTAAGAATTTCAGAAGTCAGAGGATCTAATAAGACACTATCATGGTCACTACTTACAAAACCAAGACATCGTTGAAGGCCTTTTATATGGATTGTCAGCACTAAAATTATCTGCTTGAGCAGACAGAGGAAATGTAGGCAACTCTATATATCTCTTGGAGGATTGCCATTCATGTTTTTGACTTTAAAGGGCATTTTCAAGATGATTTTAGATTAGTTTGTAGGGATCAACAGGATGAAAGACAGATTTGGACTACGATGTAGAATCTGTAACTTGTAGGTCAGACCTCAGCCATATTTGCTTGAGATGAAGCAACAAATAAAACTATATTGAGGTCAGTGGAGAAGATACCCAAGTGAAAACATGCATACTCCCTCCCCTACTCATTGCCTATACCGCTTTATCCTGGGTCACGGGGGGCCTGGAGCCTATCCCAGGAGCCTTAGGACAGGAAGCGGGGTACACCCTGGATGCGGTGCCAATGCATCGCAGCGCACACACACACACTCACATGCTCATTAACACACTACAGGCAATTTGGTAACGACAATTTGTCTAATCTGCATGTCTTTGGACTGAGGGAGGAAACCAGAGCACCCGGAGGAAACCCACCAAACACAGGGAGAACATGCAAACTCCATGCACACAGACCCCGAGGCCGGAATCGAAGAGAAGATAAATAGTCAAATCTGTTATGCATTTCATTAACCTTTTACGTTACACATGCTCATCGATACAATCTGAACTAGAGACTGGAAGATTTGCTTTGGCATTTACTTTAACTGAAAGATTTGGGGGAGACATTTTTAAATATGCTTTTTTAATAAAGTGATTTAACACTAAAGGATGGCATCGTGTTTGCTTATTACTGTAGAAGTGACATCGAGATTTTCCATCAGCGTAGTTAAGAAGTGGTTAAGTGTAGGGCAGACAGATGCCCTTCTCTCTCGCTCCCTCCCTCACTCTCTGATGGACTTAACCTTTATCAGGGCAACCAAATGGTAACGAAAAAGAACTTAACTGATGATCGCCTCTGACATGATGAGGCAAATCTAAAGGACAATTAGGCTCTTCATGATGTCTCTTCTGATCCATTTAGCTGAATGCACATACAGATCATTCTCGCAGTGTGACCCTTTTATATAGGCACGAGCCAAATATCGCTTTTTGGCCTGCCTGATGGCAGTAGGGCTGTGAAAACACTCAGCAAATGCCAGGCTTTCCTCATGATAATATTGATGAAACAAACAAAATGCCAGTGAAGGGATAAAACTGTTGTGAAGAAAGCACTAGAAAGCAATCAGTGCCTTGTAATTCAATACATGTGTTCCAAAGTGTTAGGAAGAATTTAATCATTATACAGTGACCCAGAAAAAAATAAAAAAGTGTTCAGACACTTAACCTACACTTACAGTACTGCTTACTGTACAAATGTACGTATTTCAATAATGCCTTAGAAAACATGTCAAGCCAAGTGGCATGAATTGTAGTCAAAGGTTGAATAAGTTGTATAGTATAACCATTTTCACCCCAAAAAATGTTGTTAAAAATGAAAGTTTTTGGAATTATATATAAGATATTACTGTTATATCAGGGTCAGCCAGGATACAGCGCCCCTGGAGCAGATAGGGTTAGGAGACTTGCTCAACAGTGAAATCTTGGAGGTGCTGGGGCTCGAACCCCCAACCTTCCAATCAGTAACCCACAGCCTGAATCGAGTGAGCCTAAATGAATCCAATATGATTGTTTGAGTATCTAATATGATTGCTAGGGGAACCTGTATGAAGTAGAAGATGATAACTATTGGACTATACCCATCTATTATAAATTACCTTGGAATTAGCTGGTTAAAATGGCTAATTTATTAAATGTAATGTTTAATAAATTTTAATAAATTGTTAATAATTTGGCTGTATTGTATTAATGTGGATAATAAAAATGGTTTTCTTGTTATTCATTTTTACACTTTAATTTATTCTAATGTGTGCATTCCCACATCACTCTGCTGGCTCTGATGCTTTCCAGGAATCTCTGTAGATTGTCCACTAGTTGGATACCAGGATGCAGGACGCTTGTTTGGAAGGAGCATTATTATAGAAGAAACATTTTTTAGCTGGCAGACCCCTCATCAGAGGTCTGCGAGAAAACTCATACCTTGGCAATACACTCACCTACATGCATTGATGACCAGATGGTTCTGGGGGGGCCTTTGTAAGCCAACTTGGACTTCCTACCTTTAATTTTGTGTTACAAACCGAAGTAAATGATGTTGACAATGGAATATAACACAAAGAGGTTGATTTGCAGAACTTTATCTCGTGATTTAGAGAAGTGCTCAAAATAATATACTTGAGATTAGCCAATCTAGACAACATTAACATTCTCAAAACAAGAGTTTCCTCATTTTGTACAGATTTGTTATTTTTTTTGGAAGTCCATGTTTATGGCTAGGTTATTGGTAAATGTGTTTCTTTATATAATCTATGAACTGTTTCGGAATGAACGCGGAAAATTGTTCTATTCATGCACGTATTCGTGTGAGCATGTGTTTCCACACAAGTCTACACTGTCAAAGCATATTGACAGCCAACAAGGTTTATTTTGTCCCATTAATAGCATACAGTATTAAGCCTGTCAAATCCCGGGGTGGTGTTTTCGCTGTTAAAAGCACACTCTTTGAGAGAAGGTGGGAGGATTGTAGGAAAAGTATTAGCTAAGCACTCCTTACCTGTCAGAGTAGCTGCAGTACCATCAGTCTGACAAAAATACAGCATACAGTATGGAGGAGGGAAACACAACGGAATCACTCGATCAGTTCACACTGTTGTTCTGCACAAAATAAACATGGCATTCATGCATAAGTCATTCTGATGATTAAACCATGAAGACACCAGTATGAAAACCTTGCAGGTATATTCACACCTCATTGTTTATTTCTCCCAAAGCCAGAATTCTAGAAATGCCCTTGCCAAAGATGCTTCATTTCCATCAGCTTTTCTAAAAAAAATATGGAAGTGAAGTGAATCTTTTTATTTAAAGATATGTTTAATGCAGAGCTGATGTCAATCAACATGTTTATAAATCCCTGATTATACGAGCATAAATGCCACTAGATAAAGTAAAACAATGACAATGGTCAGAATAAAGGCCAATCTGCACTAATGGTAAATATACAGTAGAAAACGTTAAATTGTTTAATGTTTCCAGACAAAATGGTGTAGGTCCTTTAAAGCACTTTTACACAAGTTGTACAATTACTTCGAACAATTATCTACACTATGACTTAAATATATGTACCTTGTCCACCCATGGACACTAGATGGCGTACCCCATTTCTTTTTAATTATTGCATTACATTCCAGTACTGCCTGGAATAGCATTCATAAATGAACAAATATTCTTGTATCCTATTAATCGGTTTTTGCAAAGGTGTCCTTTTTACTGTAAAACCAAACTACCAATATGAAATGGATACTATTGTCAGATTTATATGTCCTTAGTGTTCAAAAAGCTCTAAACGTAAGAACACAGTAAGATACTCTTATTATTCGTACATACAGCAGTGTGCAAAAGTCTTATGCTTATCATGACTGTATTATTAGGTCCAAAACCATTCACTATTCCCAAACATTACAGAAGAATATTTGCATGACTGTAAAGAAAACAGCAATTTACAATAAAGACCAGTTTTCAGATAGAAACCATAAAAAAAAGTAAATAAATAAATAAATAAATAAATAATAAAAATGTAATGTCCTGAGTTTTGCATGGAAATTTACCAGAAGAACTCCACATTCTTCTGATCCATATTCTCCAGCACACTCGGTAAAACCTAACAGCTAACAAAAATGCGTTTTGGGAACGCATTTCTGCAGTTTTATAAGATAAACAGCTGTTAGGTTTTATTGAGCATGCTGGAGAATATGAGATTTGTGTCAAACCCAGGAACCTACATTAGATTTTTTTCCCCATCTGATAACTGGACTGTCATGTAATATTGTAATCACTTTCCTTGATGTTGCTTTCTTTGCCAGTATCCAATTTACTTGGCAACCCTTCATCCAACAGAAATGAGCAGAATCAGACCTGTAGAAGATGATTTTGTATGCTGCAGAACAAAAGTGTTCCCCTCATCCTGGGAAGACTGCCAGTTTAAATCTAGATGTTAGATTAAATCTAGATGGCCTAGAGTTGTAAGAGCATGCCCTCAGGGTGGAAGGGATGGGGTTCCTCTCTTTGCGTGGTCAATCAGAGAGACACCAGGGGGTCTGTGAGCTGTATATGGCAGAGGGTAGTTAGCTCTTTCCTCTGAGTGTGTTATACTCTCCTGTGATACAGCATGAGCAGCATTTGAAAGTTTTGTATCATTTTTTGTCACTTTAATTAAAATTTGTGAAACAATTTAATATAGCAAATGTACAGTACATAGTGAAGCTATGAAGATTGTGGATTCTAATAGTGATGTCTGTGGAGAGATGTAGGTGGTATTCATACAGCCTGGGTAAAAAAAAAACAAAAAAAAAAACTGGTTGTTTTTTCATGACTAGGAGACCCCGAGGAAGACATAAGCAAAGATCGAGAGGGCTGCTTGTTTGAGCGGGCAGGGACAATGCAGTAGCCTGTCTTCTGTGTCTACTGTGGACACAAACAGTCACAAAATGTAATTATTATCTTTACTGTTCCTTAGAAAAATACAATATGTTGTATAAACATTTGGTGTATTAACGTTTGGAGAGAAGTACCCGCTTGGATGTAGGCACAAGGACACAGAGGAAACGGCACTCATTGATGGTGAAGGTCAGAGTGGGGAGATTGCCAGCCTGCTATAGTTTAGAACATACTGTAAATCAGAACGTACTGTAAATCAGAGAGTGCTGCAGACGTTTAGGCAGAGATTTAACAGAAGATTTATTGTTGATCATCCTGGGAAGATATTCACATCACTTTGCTGTATTAAACCAGCAATAGTACTGACAGTTTACTACAATGTCTGTATAAAGAAAAGCTCTGCTTGTTTCTGTGACTAAATGCCCATCTAGCACCTCTTTTTCAGCTAGAATTGCATTGTACAGCACATTGATATCATGTTTTCTGGAAATAGATTTATAGCTGGTCTACAGAATGATTTTGTTTGGGATCTTTTTTTTTTTTTTCTTACTAAATTTAAACTTTGTTTTGATAGCTTTTTTGGTTGTGACTTTTTTCTACATTTATATGGACATTTTTTATTTCATTAATATTTGATTATATATTTTTATTAAACGTGTGTGAGTACCTAGCAGGAACTGCCCTGCTGTGTCAAAGGATACTGCATGAGAAAGGACGTGATGGAGCTTGGGGCAGTAAGGCTAAAGGGGTACTGGTGTCGATTAGAAAATCAAACCAATAATATTTTGAACTTATGACATGGCAAGACATACTTCTACATCAAATGGTAATATAATATAATATAATATAATATAAAGTCATTTTAAAAATGGTCACCAATTATGTAGATTATAATGCATAAGAAGCTAATTATTATGAACGTAGATCCCATTGATCACTGGTGTCCAGTAGATCTGACCCTGATACATGGTGTCCACAGCACAAGGAGTCACCTCACTGCCAGAATGTCTGAAGCTTGAGTCATGTGGGTTTAATTAAAAATTCATATCAACACAACAAAAAAAACTGCATTGTTAGAATTACAGTACAGTATATATTACTAGCACATAAACTAGTATGATTAATACTGTAATAACTTCTTAGATCATTTATTTGGATGATCAGGATGGGGACAATTAAGCTCGGCATGGTGACTCTAGTCCTCCATTTACCTAAACGAATACAAAAGAAATCTGTCATTTGAAGTAGGCTCATATTTAAATAGAATATGTTTGTGTAAAGAATGGTACGTAAGTGCCACAGCAAAAGTTGGAGTCAGAAAAGGGCAAGAATACACCTTATTTAAGAAACTTTAAGACGCCAGCACCATGTGACGTTCTAGCACCACAGGGCAACCTTTAGTGCTGAAAACTGAGTTCAACATGGAAGTGCCACAAACCGCAGTTTTGCTAACGACTACAACATAATGGCTCTAATGGCTATAAAAGTGAGTCAAGCCCAATGGAGCCACATGTTAAAATGTCGAGAAATAAACATGTTTACAGCCTGGTACAAAAAACAAAACAAAAACATTTTTGGTCTCGATATATAGAGGTCCCAATCACTTACTCTCTCACTCATCCTTCATCTATACCACTATTCTGTATACTGGGTCGTGGGGGGCCTGGAGCCTATCCCAAGAGCCTTAGGGCACGAGGCGGCGTAAACCTTGGACGTTTTGCCAGTTTCTCCTAGACTACAGTTCCCATTCATGACAAAAGTACAGGGGCTAATTTTTATGGAACTCATCAGTTCAAATTATATTTTAAATTAAAATGATTTTTAAAAATATTATTAAAATTACGTGTAATTAGGAGTGTGGGCGATTTGAGTGCATTGCAGGTACTTTAGCTAATCAGCTAACTGGAGTCATTGTAGCTGAAGTAAAATGAATCAACTACAATAAAAAATTGAAGGAATTGATGAAGGACAACATGTAGAGTAGAAATGATTTACTGAAGTTAAATCAATTGCAAAGTAATGTTAGTAGTTAAAATTATGTTAGCCACCTTTGCATTTTAGTTAAGCTAAAGCTAAGCTAGCTAACTTGTGGTAACTGAGGTAAGTTCCAACTACAGCCCGGCTCTGTTCATTCCACACATTTGCACATTTATGGTTAATGTTCAAGCCAAAATAGCAACATTCAGAGCTTCCACAGATGACCTTCGGAAAACCTACAGTATGTCATGGAGGGTTTGTCCAGTTCTTATACAATGAATGATATCAGTACAGTCTTTTAAAAAGAAACCTTTACATACAGTATCTCAGTGGAAAATAGCCGTGTTAATCTCTTCTAGCATTATGTCAGAGCTTGATTTTGGTCACTGCAATCAGTCTATCATTTCTTAGCAGTGATTAAACATCAGGTTGCTAATCTACAACATAAGATGCCAGTCCCTCTCCTATCACATTATAGTGAAGCACTATGCATGCTTCTGCCAAAGACATAAGAACTACATCTTTTTAAACTTATGCTGTGTCACAGGGCAAGTGAACACACAACACACTTGGAAGAAATATTCTACTGCATTCACACGTTATAGACAAATACCTGTGATTGGCTCTGAGTGACAGGGCACAGAGTGATGCCATTCCTCCCATCTTGACAGCAGGGATAATAAAGTTCTTCTGAATTCCTTGACATGGATGGCTAGGGAATCATCAGGATTTCGTTATAATTATTATAATGTAAACATATATTGATTTCAACACTAATTGATGTAGTAATGCTAAAAATAAGCATTACAAATGAGTTTTTCTATGTTTAGTTATGTTCACATGTGGGACATAACTGTCATAAGTGTCTCGATATGAGTGGCATGAAATTAATAAAAAAACATTTCAATAACCTTAAAAAAAAAAAAATATATATATATATATATATATTTTTTTTTCAAGTTATTATTCTCTGTAAGGAATATCATTAGGGGTATTACATCAAAAACAGGAGCATCTATTTTGAATTAGGTTTCTTCTGGTTTTTCCTCCCTAAAATGAATATCATGTAAAATTACTTGAGATGTGTTTGTTATACCCTGAAAATTATTCTCTAATTACATGATATACATACATATACTTTGAAATAATATGCATTGTATGGGTGACACGCTGGTGTAGTGTTTAGCACTGTGGTCTTGCACCTCCATGGTCCAGGGTTCGATTCCTACCTTGTGTGTTTGTTTATTCTCCCTGAACTTTGAGATATCATGTTCTCCATGTACTTGGATCATTTCCTTCCACACCAAGACTGAAGACAGGCACATTAGGCAAATTTTTATTTACAGGTTGGTCGCAGGGTGTGTGTGCATGTGTGCTCTTCAATGGATTGGCACTCCGTCCAGGGTGTCAATCCATACCTCGTTCCCAAGTCTCCTGGGATAGGCCCCAGGGCTCCTGTGACCCTGTATGGGATAAATGGTATTATACGCATAATACGATACTACTGTTGGCTGGTCTCAGTTTTTTTTCTTTTTCTTTACAAACGTCTTGACCCTAGAGGGTCAACTTCATTAGGTTCGTCTAAGGTTCATGCCTATAAACCCTATATTATTCCATCTAAAAGTAAACAACATGCAGCTCAAAGTAATAATCCATCCACATGCAGAATTTATTGTGAAAAGCAACAAATGTAAAAAACTCAGTACAAGTTTATTGTCAAGCATGTATTCTGCATTTTTGACACTATACAATAAAATTGATGATGATTCTACATTTGACAACAACTTTCCTTTTGCCATTATTATGCGATTATGAATTATGATTTCTTATATGTATAGAACATATAGGATAAAGGAAGAATTTAAATCCTATGACTTTAATTTATTATTTCTGATCACTTGTAATATAATGTACATATACATTTATAGTATTACATATTCTGGATCATCCGTGTGTCCCTCCATGGCCATTTCAGGAAATCCTTTTATTGCTGATGTATTTTTAAATTTTTTTTTATAGCAGATAAACGATTGTATCCCATCTACAAAATGAAAAATGCACCATCATTTCTTTTGCATAAGATCTGAACTTGAGATCATTTGGCATGCTTTGTCTTTAATTGAACAATTAGTGAAGATTGACAACTGATTTATTTCATAATAGAAAACAATGAGGGGAAAAAAGCATTTCAACAAAGCTATTTTTGGCTAGACACAGGCTATCCTAGAAATCTTCCCATATCCATGTAATGATGATGCTAAGGAGACAGGGCCTTTCTTCTATTAGAGGCATGTGTGGGATCTGGATCCCGACAACTTCATCTAAGTTTAGATCTATGGCATTTGGCAGACTCCTTTTATCCAGAGTGGCTTACATTTATTTATCTCATTATACATCTGAGCAGTTGAGGGCTAAGGGCCTTGCTCAAGGGCCCAACAGTGGTAGCTTGGTGGTAATGGGGTTTGAATGTGTGCCATTTTGACCTGTAGATATAGATCTGTAGTTCAACATCTTAACCGCTGAGCTAACTCGGTCCACCCCCTATGGGATGTTGGTAGTGATGTTTAGACAGAATTGGCAAAGAGCATCCGGTTGGTGCTGCAATCTAACATACAGTGCATCTTAAACAAAACAAATCAAAAACAAAAAACTTCTGCTAAAAGAGCCTTGACCAGCTACTGAGTGCATACATCAACATACTGTTTAGAATCTCTGTATTTAAATCATTTTGTGATTAATCTTAGGAAATATTCTAATATTTTGAAGTATATATTTGTATGTATGTATTTGTATGTATGTATGTATTTTTTATTTGAATGAGCTCTAAGTAAGAGATGGGAACCACCAGGAATCACCTAATACCACAATACCTTGGTGCCGATTCGATCTGTATTGTTATTTGTATTGTATTCACTCATCATCTATACTGCTTAATCCTGTATTCAGGGTCACGGGGGTCTGGAGCCTATCCCTAATGGGACATAGATGGAAAAAAATAAATGTTGGACCAAAAAAATTCCACCTTTAAAAAAAAAAAGGAGGCAAAAAAAAAAAAAAAAAATTATATATATATATATATATATTTCTCGGAAAAAAGTTCCCGAGATTATAGAGTTCGGGAGATAATACCCAGATTAGAGTTACATGTGAGTTGTTAAACAGACATGGAGAGAATTACTGAGTAGAATTTTGAGTAGCTGAGTTTTACTTTCAGCTTGGCCTAAAATACAGTATAAATTCAAAATTCAAATTCAAATTTAATTTGTCACATACACAATCATACACAGTACGATATGCAGTGAAATGCTTAGGCAACTGCCCTGACCTTAGAACAAGGATGAAACAATAAAAACAAAAAAGTTACTTATCTAAGAAGGAATAAGAAAGAATATCTATAAAGGAAATAAATATTTGAACAAAAGTAAATTTGAGAAAAATATATACAAGTAAAATTTGATGAAGAGAATAAAATAAAATAAAATATTAAATGTATGTATGGTACAAATCCATATGGTATAAAGGCTTTCAGTTTGTACTCGGAGCGCGCCCTTTCCGTATTTTGGCGTCGGAAGTATGAATCATGTGGTCTCGATTTTTTTTCCTCCTATGTCCCGTTGTTTTTTCTTCTTCATTTTTTTCCCCTTGCGTCTCATGTCCGTTTTTTTTCTTTTCTTTTTCTGCGTTTAGAGCGCTTGCACCTGCAGGATTATAACGGAATGAAAAAATTTTATAACCTCAAATGCTAAATTATGTTAAAAGGATCGATTTTGGAGTCAGTGTTCCAGTACATGAATTCTCTACTATAAGTCATAGTTACTGAAATTTAAACAAAGAAAAAGGCTTGAAATATTTCATGTTGGATAGTAAGAGAGTAAGACATCTTAAAGGAACCAGAGGCTGGATGTTCTGAGTGAGCATGTTGGTTGGTTAACTCTTGTCCTTCTGTTAAAACACACAAAATAATTAGGCTTTGGAATTTCTCAGTATTCCTCAGAATTATAAACAATATTTCTTTTACCGTGTTGGTGTTAAAGACTGGAGGAACTCACCTGGGTGTAGTCACAGGGCCTACAGGGAAAGTCACTCCAATGATGGTGGAAATTGCAGAGAGGGTTGTAGGCTACAGTCTAGAATATACTGAAAAACAGAGTGAGGCAGATAGTGAGGCAGAGATAGAAGAACTGTTAGAGGGGTGGATACATTCTGTGAGGATGATCAGGTCACTTGGCTGTAATGTTCATGCAGATGAAAAAGATTCGTCCCTTACAAGACTAAGATCTTGCAGTTTGAACTCAGTAGCTGCCATCTAATGATATCCATCCATCCATCCATCCATCCAGGAACCTCCAATGATGAGATCAATGATGGCCATTGTATTTATTCTCATTTTTATGACCGTGGTAGGACCAGTGTTATGAATACTGTCTTAAATGATGCCAATAATAACGCCAATCATTATTATGTTAGTTTCTAAATATTATTTGTGTTTTAGTATTATATATGCAGCCATCATACTAAGAGCACTAGCTTGTCTGCTTTAATCCAAAACTTGATGCTGATTATTACAAAAACGAGCACACATTTTGCACGTGACGAGTAGTTTTGAGGATGCTCGTTAATTCTTCTTCACTGTGTCTCACTATCACCCTCGCTTTGTGTACATGGCGTTGTCATGCTGGTTTGAGCTCCTTAGTTTGACTGAAGTAGACAAATCGTAATGTTGCAGCATGCAGAGTCATTCTGGAGAATTGTGTTCTGTAAGCGCTGTGACAGCAGTTCAGGAAAAGTGATCTATTTTATGTTTTATATTTATAAGCACCAGTCATTTCAAATGCATAATTTCACTGTCTCTGTAATGTATATACCTAATAATGCCTAGTAAAAATATAGTCAAATACATGTTCATAAATGATGCACAGAACTTCATGTTGCAAATCTGTGTGTTAGCACAGATTACTCTTCATGTACATATGTATGCATACTATGCATCCCTCTCTCTTTACATGGGAGTTTTTGTTATTGCCTGAGAACTTCGGGGTGGAAAAAGCTGCATTGCAGCATTCCTCTCAACCGAATAGAGTAGAACTGATGTGGTCTGTGTAAGCTCAGTGCTTTCTGCTATTGCCCTGAGCCATCGTACATACACTGTCCTCGTTTAGCAGCATGCCAACCCATATAACCAACAACTAACAGTATCCCTAAATGAGTGAGACGCCTGAATACTACCTGGAGTCCTAGAAATAGATATTTGATAGGGAGAAACGAGAGACCTGTCATATTGTCACTGTATTCTGGTCAGTTAGACAGACCATTAGTTCTGACTGCTTAGTTTGGCTTCGTGTGGTTAAAAGACTTTGATATTGTTGCAAGGTTGTCATAGCTGAGAGAGTTAAGTCCTTTCAATGGACACATGCACACAACATTAGTAGACATTTGTGTTCTCCTTTATCTTATACTGTAGTATACAAATGGTCTACATACTGTGTATAACATTAAGATAATATGTTGTATAAGTCTATGCAAGTGCCATGCTCTGAGTCACATATGTAAATAGTAATTTCTGTGATTGTGTACTTATTTTTTTCCCCCGTCTGCAGGGCAGCGCATGACATTAGTCTGGAAGAATTTGACGATGAAGATCTGTCTGAGATCACAGATGACTGTGGCATCGGCCTAAACTATGATTCTGATCCTTATGAAAAGGTAAAATCACATTCTATTCTATTCTATTCTATTCTATTCCTCATACTGTAATAAACAGAACATAGTAAACAATAACAAATAATTTAACATTTGTAATTTGTATTTTAACAACATATTCTCTGACTGAGATACGACTTGAAAGTTGCATCAAGAAGATAAGAAATAGTAATAATTTCCATTTTATGTGAAGAAAATCGAATTGATCAAATGTAAAGAAACTCTACAGGTAAAGAAAGAAAAATAATAATAATCCAATGAAATTCAAACAGCAATGGAATACAAATTGTATGAGAATGGAAAATTTTGAGCTGTAGTAACAAAACAGCTAATTTAATACTTAAGACAAATGGATAACTTGGAAGTGGTAGACATACAGTACACTGAGAATGTAGGTACTATTCAGAAAGTATTCAGTGTGGACAGATTTTTTATCAGGACTTACACTGAAAGTCCAGCCATACAGTAGCTTTAGTTGAGTCAGGTTGTCCAGCAGTCATAAGAAAGTCTTATGACTCAAGCTATTAACTCAGTCTAAATAGCACCGAATGTCTGAAGTTCTCGATTGCATCTTTGTCTTGCAATGGTTGTCTTGCAGTGGTGGAGCACCCACCTACATTTCAGCTCTAGTCCACTCGCACTGCACCACGTTACCTCCTATCCTCCAGCACTGCTCGGCTGGTCCCACCTTCTCTCAGGGGCCGAGGAAGATGTGCATCTAGACTCTAATTCTAGAGGAATTAACTTCCTCTAGATGTCCGTACATGTACATCTGAATCTTTAAACGATGACTTATGACATATCTGTTTTTTTCAGTACTTGGTCTAATCCAAACAAACAACAACTTCACAACAGTGTTAGTTAGTAACTGATAGTACTTAGTTAGTAACCTAGTAACCCAGTGTAAATATCTAGCCAATGATGGAAACAACCAAGCACTTTTGTAAGTCGCTTTGGATAAGAGCGAATGCAAATGCCTAAATGGAAATGGAAATGAGAATGATAGGGGGGTACAGTTGCAAAACTTTAGAAATGATGATCAGTCTGAGGAGGGTTGTCAATCCAATGGCTCATTCATAAAACGTACAGATGGATATGAGCTTTTCGGAGTTATTCTGTGAAATGCTGGGGAGTGTATATGTTGGTGAGTTTCTTTACGTGGTGATGCTGATTGGTCAGTTGTGGATAGGGACATCTTGCGGTGCAAGTCCAATTCATACCTGTCTAAGGATTGATGCCTTGGAACTAGTCATAAGATGTTCAATAACATGAAACTGATTCAATAACATGAAACAGGTCCATTCTGGGACTGCAGAATCATTAACGTACATAAATATTACAATATATGAAAAAGAACGTCCTGAATAGATTGAGCAAATTTTGGCATTCTTTAAATGGGAAAGATGCTTTGTTGATATAATACTAGATTCTTGGTGTGATTTTCTTGAAACCTTATCTTTATGGCCTCCCTCCAGCAGGGCCTGATCGGTGTGTAGGTTTTGCAGTGTAACTTGCTGACTGAGCAGTTTCACTAGGTTGCAGATGGCTGATGGTCTAATAATTTTTAAGTAAGCTTCAGTGGTTAAGGAGCTCAAGATTTTTGCAGTAGAGTTTAAATCTGCTGGGTAAACATAAAAGGTTAAACATAAAAGCTTCCCGGCCAAGTTCCTGAAAATTATGTATATTTACTTTGTTACCCTTTAATTAATTAGCATTGTTTTATGTGCAGTGTATTGTTCATTTCTAAATTGCCAGTAATACAATCATTAAAACATTAGAAAGAGATATTCAATTAATTAGAACAGAGAATTCAAAAGCACAGTGAAATACAATGATAAACATAATGTCCATTGATTTGCAGTGATTCCAAGTTATTTAGTCTGGCGATATTATTTCATTTGTTTACACTGCATGTGCTTTGCATTTTACTGACTGGAAATTGAACTACCTCTAGTGGCAGAGAGCATATAAATAAGTAATGTAGGGGAAAAAGGCTATTGCTTCTTAGGCTATCTAACATTTTTTTTTCACCTTGAGATAAGGCGTAGCAGTCTGTGCTGTCTTGTAGAGTATTAAATGAGTTGTGCACATAGCTGCTATTTATACCCTGTGCTTTTCTGTTTAGCGTCCTGTTGTTCTGCTCATCAAAGTGCACCACAGGGTTACAGCATTTGAGCCGGCACATTTACCTTTTAATAACCTTTTAAAAATGTGCACAGATTGTATGTTAATCCTAGAAGAAACTGAGGAGGAAGTGTCGGCGATGACAGTCATGAGTTTCAACTAAATTTTCAGCTGAATGGTCAATGAAGTCAACTCAGTTCTGTTCCAAATATTATAACCCAAAGAAGAAAAATGGCACCTCAGGAACAAACCTGGCAACCTCGTTTCGCCTCAGTTTACCACTTCTGGATGCTACTCACCGGACGCTAGTGCCAAAACTCACATACAAAACCAGTCACAGTAGCACTTTCAGCAGGAAACACATCTGATAACATTATGTCATCCCAAACAAGACTTTAAAATCGGTCTGAATTGCCTAAGAATCGTCCATATTGGGTTTCACAAGTAATGCGAGCTACAAAGCTAACTACTGTAGCTTCTTACTAAGGCTGAATCCCAAATCAGTCTCCAAGTCTTGAACAAGGGCACTACTTGGTGTGTTTAACAAGGGATTCTACAACCTACATAGCGCCCTAGCTTTCCAGTTTATGTTTTTTGGAATTCAACCAAATCAGGAATTAATATTTGAATACCGACTGAGGTAATCACGTTATGATAACAAATTAAACTTCGGCAAATATGATTACTATCCTTGTTACCTTCTTCATACATTTTCACACACTTGTTTCACTTTTGAATAAGTTCCACCAAAACATATTAAGATATATATATATATATATATATATATATATATATATATATATATATATATATATATATATATATATATATATATATATATATATATAGCATATAAAGATAGGCAGCAAAACACAAGCTATCAATCGCTAGGTTATTATTTTATTTGTGTGACAAAGCATCACATTAGTCCAGTAGCTAGTCAGGTAGCGGTATTTTAGGTGACTGCAAACGTTATATAGTTATATATCCTATTCGTTACGCTTTTCTTTATTAATTATTACATCATGTACTTTTTCTTCGTTGCAAAAACTCACTCACTCACTCACTCTCTCATTGTCTATACCGCTTTATCCTGTACTGTATACAGGGTCACGAAGGGCCTGGAGGCTTTCCCTGGAGACTTAGGGCATGAGGCAGGGTACACACTGGACGGGATGCCAATCCGTCATCACACACTGCATACACTCTCACACACACTCACACTATGGGCAATTTGGGAACGGCAGTTAGCCTAATCTGCATGTCTTTGGACTATGGGAGGAAACCGAAGTACAGTACCTGGAGGAAACCCACTAAGCACTGGGGGGACCTGACAATTCCTTGCACACAGACCCATGGAGGGAATCAAACCTGGAACCGGGAAGTGCAATGCGACAGTGGTAACCACTAAGCCACTGTGCCAGCCATAGGCAAAATCTATCTAACAAGATTTATCAGCAAGGCCGTGTTAGTTAGTTGCTCCAAAGCCAACTCTGCTAGCAAGGCTTTTGTCCCAATTAACAAACCAGTCACTGCAACATTACCGATGTACCTGCGTTCTTTGGGCTAATTTATGTTTGAGTGCGACTTTATAATTCAAGGTGAAAAAACAAACAAACAGTTTTCATAAAACAATAAGTAGCCATACCGGATCCTTCACCGGATGGTCACACTGCTTATCGATTATTGGAGTGACTCAATGATCTGCTCCCTCCTCTCCTCTCCTCTCCTCTCTTCTATTGCTCTCACTCTCCTTCTTGTATTGTATCTCCTAAAACTGCAAATAATGGGTCATTATACTGTATAACTGTCAATGTATAACCCATCTGTAAGAAACAGTGGGCCTGCTTTGATTTTCAGTTGTATAGTCCAGATAAGTACAGCAGTGCTTCATTTCAGATTTAACATTATGCGTATAGGTGTATATGCTGACTGTATTTAGGGGGTGTTTAAATGGTTCATTGCGGTGGCTGTGTGCCACGGCTGCCGCAGTGAAGGATCCAGTGAAATCTCCTCTCCTCTCCTTGCCTTCCCCTACTTGTCTTAAGAGGCAGTTACGGCCTCAGCATTCTGCTCGGCCTCTTTTGCGTCCCGCGATGTTGCCATATGTCTCGTTAAGTGTCATGAGTTTGTGCTTGCAACTGCATAAGCTTCACTGTGATGACATAATCCCGACGATTGTTCAGTTCAATCTGACTGACGATTGGTCGCTTAGCAGAATGCTCGCTTGGCGTATACAGCGCATCAATCCACATTACTGTACATCCAACTCAAGATAGAGACCGTAATCTCTCACCACATACACATACACACACATACATCTCTGCCATGCGGATTATTAATCTTTGCGACTCACAGCTCACCTCAGCTTAGCTTCTTTTTAGTGCCAGCATTACAGCTGAACGCAGTGTGGGTTTGTGGGATGTTACAGTACTATGGAACACACTGCGCTTGCGTATGCCACATCAGCCTTAGACATGGAAACAAATTGCTGTAGGATTTAAACATCGATAAAGGGAAGGTACGATGACTGATTAAGCCGTTTATATAAAGCTTTCAAATCATTAAGAGAGCCGAGGACAGACGTACCAGAATGGATCTGTGCCCTTTCTGCGTTTACTGGCTGAAGGATTTTAACACATCGTCACATGTCTTGGACAAGTTTCTGTTCTTGAATTCTTGTGAAAACCGTTTGTGCTTGAAATCCAGTTACTCGTGTGCAGTGGCGGCTACTGGTCTGTCAAATAGGGGAAGCTCATTTTTCGGCCTACATCATAAAATTGTCTAGTTATTTAAAAGTAAATTCTGCCCTAAATTCGTTCCTTTTCAAGAAAATGGTCTGTGACCCTGTTGTACCAACTAGGCGTCTTTTCCAGTGACTTGACCAGTGTCCTCTCAATGGCCAGCAGTACATTTTATTTGTCACAGCACTTCCAGTCAGTCAGCTAACTTTGTCATACCGGGAGAGCTGAAAAGACCTGTTATTTTCCCCTATCTTTTGCACTAAATCAATCTTAGGTGTTGATCTGCCCTGCTGTTTAATTCTAAGTTTTTCCTCATAAGGAACACTTTCAAATGGCTTCGCCAAAATCAGGTCGACAATATTAGCACTGTCTGCCATCGTGTGCAGGTTCACCCACGACGCTAGCCTAGCCTACTATATGAATGAATGAATGGTCTAAAAAAAAAAAATTAAACTCTGTAAAAGTAAAACAAGGAATGTGGTGTCTAATTGTGTGAAATGTATGATGGAAATCAAGCAATTTCGCCAAGCAAATATAAAGAAATAGGTTGCAGCAGTTTTTATTTCGACTGAACTTCAGAAATCCGCGATGGGACTTCAGCGATTCCTTATAGTACAAAATTGCTGTCAGTCAAAAGGAGATGCAGTCTTTCGACAGACCCTCCAATCATCACGCAGAAGCTCGGCGTCCGGGCCAGCCCACTCCTCATTCACCCCCAGAGACGCTGAGCGTCCGTGGGCGGGACATAATCACAGCGTTTATCCAATGACCGTCTAGTTTCAAAGCACTGAAAAAAAACGTTCAAAGCAGCCGCATTGAAGGCAATGGACGCTGGGCTTCAACAGGGAAATGCACTGTGACGCTACGGGAATTTTTAGTCAATAAAATGTTAATACAATAGTACATAATTTGACCATTAATTTTGTGACATTATAGGGGAAGCTGAGCTTCCCTTGCAGTCTTAAAGAAATCGCACCTGCTCGTGTGTGTGTGTGTGTGTATGTGTGTTGGAGTATTTTAGCTTTACATACCCCCCCCCCCCTTCTATATCTATATAGAATCTATATAAATAAAGAAATTATCTTTACGTTTCATACATTGCTGGACTCGAAACCAGTCCGAAAAATTTCTCTCTATATGAAGATAGTCAGCAAAATGTGTCCCAAAGCATCACATAAATCCAGTAGGTAGGCAGTTAACGGTATTATAGGTGACTGCAAAAGGTCTATAGTTACATATCCTATTCTTTAGGCATGAGGTGGGGTACACACTGGGCGGGATGCCAGTCCGTCAGCACATGTACAGTATACGCTTTCACACACACACACACACACACACACACACACACACAAAATGGGCAGTTTGGGAACATCAGTCTGAAAATTTCTGTCTGTATCTTTGTATGTCTTGTTGTCTGTCCAGCCAGATTTTGTCACAGCTCATACAAATCAAAATGTTGAGTAGAAGGGAAGTTACAGTATGAGCAGTTTTGTGCCAGATTATAAACCGCAAATTTTTACCAGCGTAGTGCACGTGAGTCGAAATAAAAAATGTTGCGAAAAAAAAAAGCAATGTTACGAACAGGTATGTGACTGATTTAATACTCTACTTGAAAATAAGCTACTAATAAGCCACTTGCTCAATGTAAACAAACACCTGCACCAATAGATATTAATTAGAAAAGCTAAAATTAATATTTTTTACTGGGGTTAGTTTATATTTTCGCTGCTGAAATAACAGCACAGAAGTGGTTTAAGTGAATTTTAAGACAAAATTTAAACTTTATCTGATTCATTCCGATTACCGAACATGGAGTGTATTTGGCTGACGATGAAAGAAGTACAACTTAACCTACTTAAGCGTTAGAAAAGGCTAAGATACTGAACCTTAAAAAGTCTTATTTCTTTGCATTAATAAATGAAACAATATATGGCATCTTTTACTTATGGAATTCCTTATATTGTAAATGTAGTAAAAGTAATAGTGGACAATACTTTGGACTGTAACTACTGTATATAGTGTACTATAAGTTTCTATAGTATGCAATGTTATGGTGCAGTTTTCTTTACAATAAAAAAAAAAATCACAAAATTCAAAAACTTCTATCTGCAACTATCTGCTTACATGATTTATTCATTCAGTCCGTTGTTTATTAGTCCTGCTGACTTGCAAAGACTGTGTCCCGAAGGTGCGGACTTAGAGAGAGAGTGTCAGGTTTTAATTGTTAGACAGACAGTGATGATACAGATTTGGATAGTAACTTTTAAACAGCGCTGTAAGAAACGTGATGTATGCTTGTGAACAAGTTTGTTTTAGAGCTCTGTATTTAAGTGGGGAATTGTGTGTTAAGCTGTGCCGTGTGTAATCTGGGGTATTAGTGTCTGCAGACTTAATCAGAGATCTGGGGATGAGCAGCTTTTCCCATAAAACTCTCCTCTGAGAGAGAGAGAGAGAGAGAGAGAGAGAGCGCATCATACATATGCGTGTATACTGCAGTATTGGCACTGAATGACGTTGGCCTTTTAACAGTGACAGCTGGTCGTCACTTGCTACTTTAGGAGAGAGAATTAAGTATAACGTGTTCATACAGTAGCCCGACACTTAAATGATTCATATCTCATTTATGGCATAAAAGGAATGAATTGAGTTGTGTATGAGAGAGGGGTCTATTTTTCCCTGTTGCTTTCTTCGCACTGGTTAAGCATGAGCAGGATTTTACTGAGAGTGGGTGATGTCCTGTTATAAATTAGAACTAAGGATGTTTCCTGCTGCATATCAACAATGACCGCTTAGCCTCGCTTAGAACCAATAGCTGCGAAGCCTCTCTAGTTCTTCAAATCAATTTGATTTGTTTGGAACGTTTAACATTGAACACTGTCACAAAGCAGATTTAAATTTAGATCAGACTCCTCAGAAAAGGAATCCAACCACCCAAAGTCAGAGAAAGCAAGGCAAAAAAAAAGGATGAATGAGGTGCATTCAAGTCAAACCGGGACTTTTTATTGCACAGAACACAGTTATATAATCTCCTGCTACACTAATGCACTTAACCCAGCATTTCACCTTGATGGGATTTAAGCACTAGTGAAACGCTGGGGTAAGTGCATTAGTGTAGGAGGGGATTATATAGAGAAGTAAAGGGAGTTTTTACTCTCATAACTGTGTCCAAGTCATTTCAACATGTTTGGGGCGTTCAAAGAGCTTCTGGTACGCCAGAGCCATGTTAGGACTACCTGCTTCATGTTTGACGTGAACTCTGGCCTCCCTGGAATTTCTTTAATGGCACAAACATGTGGAAATGGCTTTGAGCGGGGTCAGGGCTGTATGGGGCAATAACTCCGTGAGTTTCTATAATGTTCAAGTGGTGTTCGTGAATGATTGCTTGTACAGTTCCCATAGACAGATGTGTCAATTTTCAAGGATCAGACATTCCACTTGCTGAATGTTCACAGGAACAACTGCAGTAGATACCGAGTAGAAAAAAAAATATATATATTCCCCGTATTGTGCGTAAAGTCTTTTGTGAGTAAAGAGAAATTTCATCAGAAAAAAGTCCCAGTTTGACTTGAACATACTGTAGAATACTCATAGAATTTAAAAATTTAATTTATTGTAGTGAAATACAAACTCTCAATTTGATACCTTTAAAAGAATTTAATAATCTTTTAAAAAGATTAAAATGTAGCCTGTTCCTTATTAACAATTCATTTTTAGGTCATTAAAAATTCAACTTCGTAATAACTTCAAATACAAGAGTTTAACATTTAACTGAGCAGCACGTATCTCTGTCCTCCACCATAATTATTATTTCTAAACAAACAAGCAAATAATTCATTCCTACCACATGGGATAAAAATGTGTAAATAGTTCACAGTGCGCCACCTGTAGGATTGTAAAGAAACAGCGATGTTTTGATGCCTAAAATGCCTCCAAGACTCAACAGAATCAATTTTTCTGAATGAATCTATAATGACTAGGAATTCCTTGACAGCGTTGACTCATGACATGACAAAAACATTTAAGTTTTATAGTTTAACAAAATACTAATGAATAAATTTCAAAAAAAAAAAAAAAAAGATTTCTCTCATGGATGATCTGGTCACTATGGCTAATATTATTGAGATATCATCAGGATCTAAACATGTCTTTCTGTGAAGCAATGAATTCAAGAGGAACGCTTAATCATCTCACTGCCTGTGCTGTGTCCTACTGTCCCTGTATGTCCTCTCTGCCCCCACTGCAGCATCCTGCTGTTATCTGATACTGCATTAGTTGTGTGTGTGTGTATACAGTATATATACACTATATGAACAATAAAGCCTAGATTTTGCCTCCACTGCCTGTTTCATGTTTAAGGTCAGACAATATAAAAAAAAAAAAAAAAAAGTGTCTGTCTGTATAATGACACACGATATCCTCATGCCTCATTTTATTTTCTATGACTTTCTGCATCATTCTTTCATTTTCCTTTTGACCTTTCCTTCTTATAAGCTGTTTATTAATTCGTCTGCTGTCTACCCCTGTCGTCTCATCTTTTTGGTCACTTTTCCTTTCATCCTCCATCTGTGCATTACATGCCGTCCATGAAGTGATGGAATGTTCACCCACGAGTACTCTGCAGGTTTGGTTGTGTCAGCAGAAGAGTTTATGCTGATATACAGTAAGGCTGCCTCGTGCAGTGAAGCCAGAGCTGGTAAGGCCGAGGCCGCGCCCTTGGGAATATGAGCATAATGACAGTTCACGGCATCTCTCTCTCTCTCTCTCTCTCAGAGTCGTAGATGATCATAGATTTTGGTCAGTGATTAGTCTGCAGGGGTGGTGGTTCTTAGCATTATTGATCTAGGCCATGGAATTGCATGGATTATTGGTTTGTGTGATTGCAGTGCTGTCTGTGGAAGAGCTGTGCATACTATATCTGAAAGGGCTTGTTGTAGCATTTGGAAATCAACGGAATCACTGAATTACTGCAGATGGGGCTATGAGCATTTTCAACCTGCTGACAAACCTCCAGGCACTTCATACTGTAGCAATGGACTTTGGAGAGTCTATTATTTATTAATTATACATTGATAATGATGGCTCGGGTATTAGACAAAATTCTGATTCATAAACACATATACAGTACATACATCATCTAGCGCAGTCCTGCCTAACCAGCACAAAGATTTCTTCTAATATTTCAGTATAAAATGGAAAAACACTTTGTAGTGGCTCTGTTCTTCTATCATCCCATTAGTGTAACTTTGTTTGAGCGATGGGGCAAATATGGCCGACGGCAAGTTAGGTGAAGACAATACACAAACGAGGCTTTTGCATTTTTTTTCTTAACACCACCCTGCTTTCTTCACTGCTCCAGATTCCTAGGAGAGTCGCAGAAGTCAAACCGAAATTAAACAGTATCGTGCCACATTGTCATAATTGCATGTCCGGTATCACAAGGTGTTTAGTAAAATGCTTTTACAGGACAATATGAATGCTAAATTAAGGGTACGTACTGTATGACTCAACACATCTTCACAGTCTCTTGTGAATGTGCTGAGTATGTAACTTGACACCAACTTTGCGGATTCAGTGGGTCATATGCTTTAGAAATGCTCAGGCGTAGTAATGATCAGCTTTCTCTTTATTAAAACCTAGTGCGTTATTTAATGTTATCAAAGAAATTGGTAGAATCTCCCAAAACAGCCTCCCATGAATATTTGTACATGCCATTTCCACTGAAGATCCCTTTGCTTTTTGTTAATTATACATATTTCCCCATTCTTTTCAAACTCATTTACATACATTTTTTAAAATTCTTTATTACTTTATTCTTTATTATTTGAAGCTCATTTGAGACAATGAGCATTGAAATGCCCTGTTATGCATTTTTATGTAGACATTTTGGTACACTGAGCAGCCATAACATTAACACCACATACGGTTGATACATTACTATTAACTATCAATTATACACCAGTACAATGGTGACAGGATCAAGGGCATCAAAGGTGCACTCATGCCCACGTGGACCAAAGCCTGTCTGGTCTGATCGCACAGAAAAGCCAGTTCTGCACAAATTAAAGTCAATCCTGACCATGATAGAAAGGCACCAGAACACCCAAGTGCACCACAGCCTGCTGTGCACAGGGCCCAGCAGGCAAAGAGCCCAAGTCCGCCAACCTACAGTAGTGTCCAAACTACCCAAATCCTGATTTGACTGAGTACCCATGGGATGCGCCAGACAAACGCTATCCACAATGGCCCACCACACAACCCACAGCATCAAAAGGATCTGCTGCCAAAGTCCTGGTGTTAGACACCAAGGCAACCACCCAGAGGCCCTGTGGAGCCACACCCTGAGGGACCAGAGCCACACAGGTGGAACAAGGGGAACCTGCTGTACATGATAAAACGGCTTTTTGGTGTACTCTACAGTATGTAGACTGTTTTGCTGTTTGAAGACACAATGCTGCGTGAACTGAATCTGCATCAGTGGCGGCTGGTGCAAAAAAAAATTGAATTAAACTTTTAATGCTCGCCTGTAAATAGCCATTTATCAGGTGATTAAGCATCATCACTACTAGCATAAAATAAAGGCATTACTCACATGACTCACGTCAGCAGCTCCGCTTACCATAAGAAGTGCTGGAAAAGACTCGTTGAGAATGGTCCAATCACATGAGCCCAAATATTTAAAAACAATATTGATTCGCTAAGAACAAAAGTGGGAGGGTTCAGGGCGCACAGTGCTGCGCCCGAAGGATGATTTGACAAAATCCAATCAGAGCTCAGCCTCAGGTCACATGCTTTTCAAAAACGTACACGCCTACATAGACACTCGTTTGTCCGGCGCCCCGCGTACACCAACACAAATGAACGTAATACAGTTTAGAGTTTTTTTTTTTTTTTGCAAATAAATTATATTAAGAAATACAGCGGAATATTGTGACTAAATGACTTTATTTTATTATTAAAATAAATAATTATTATGTTAAATATTTACATGTTAAAGGAGCATTCTTCTCTGCCCAACTTTAAGGGGGGGCGGCGTCCCTGCGCCCCGTATTGGCCGGCCGCCACTGATCTGCATCAATGTTTTTACACACACACACAGACACAAGTGTGTATGAAGCAGGGCAATGTGCTTTTTCAGCATCAGGCATTGCTAAGGCTCATTATAGTTTTATCTTTAACTTTACTGGAATTCATCTCCGTTGAAACCTGAGTGGCTTTTATTGATTCCTCGCTTTTGTGTGCCTCCCCTGCTCTTTAAAATGATAATCTGAAACAGTATGCCTACTTTGATACCAGACTGACTACTAATTGTGAGAGATACTCACAGACATAGTACATCATCTTTGTATGCTGCATGTGTTTTTTTTTTTTTTTTGCCGTTTAACTCCAGGCATTTGCGATTCCTTCTTGAGTTTTGATCCTCTGAACCCTATACATCAGATTCATCGACAGCCTTTCTGTAGAAATCATTTCAGCTTTAGTTGCGTCCTTGAATTAGCAACACACTGCAGGACTCCATTTTGTTCCTGGAGCTTATTCTTGAAATATTTATGAGTCATGCTGAGCTCTTACTCAGACTTTCTGAAAACGTATTATAGTTAAATACCGAATCTTATAGCGTCTTGTTCTGCAGGACTCCCTGATCCTGGAGAAGAGTGATGTCCATCATACTGTGTGCTCATTCCAAGACGACTTCCAGGAGTTTGAGATGATTGATGACGAAGATGAGGATGATGAGGAAGATGAGGATGGAGAGGCAGATCCCGATGCGCCACCGTCGCCTTCCGCATCTCCTCCTCCCTCCCCTACTTTCGGTTCACTTAAGAGCCGCCCCACAACCTTAAACCTGACCACTGCGGTTTCACAGGTGAAGACACACAGCCAATGTTATACTGCTTTAAAACAGCTGGAAATATATGTGACTTAAAGACAAATCTTTGTTTTTTTTAATCATAGGATTCCTTGAACAACAACAGTAGTGTATCTCCACGAAAGTCAAGCTGGCAGGAATCTCTTCGCAACTCCACGTCACAGGGTAATTATCTTATTGAGAAGTTTGTTTTTAAAAAAAATCTTTTTTGTGTTAATTTTTATTCTGCCTGCTGTTACAGTATAATGTTGATAGTTTTCCATTGCATTTTTATGTGAAAGTAAATATGAGAGACGTTCAAGTCAAACCGGTGCTTGTTATGAAATCAAAGGTGTAAAATCGACTGACTTTAACAGAAGACATCAAGCACAGTATGGTGATGAGCCACGGTGAAATATTAGAATGTTGCTAACGTTCTAAAGAAGGCCATATGTCTGAGAATGATGATCCTGGCCGAGGTGCCTCGAAACCCCCTGCATTCATTCCCATGAACATTTAGCGAGAGGGATACCTGAACTTTAACAGTCAACAGATACTGTCTCTGGGAACTGTACACACAAATCGACTGGCAGTCGATGCTACCACATCACCAAACTGTACTGACCTCGTTCAAAGTGATTTCCACATGTTTTGGCCATTAAAGGAGTTCCTGGGAGGCCAGGGTTTCAGACATGAAGCAGACAGTCTGATCACAGCTCCAGCATACTGAAAGCACTAGCTGAAGCACTAGTGAATTGCTGGGATGTGTAGTAGTATAGCAGGGGATTATATAGAGAAATTAAGGTAGTTTTTACTCTAATAACAGTGTTCTGTTATTCTTTACAATCAAAAGTCCTGGTTTGACTTGAACACCCTTCATACATATTGGCTTGGATATGTAGGATATTAAAGCATTGTGGGTAGAAATAAAAAAGCTTTACATGCTGGTGTACATGCTGGAGATGTATAATTACATGAAAGACATTTCCACATGTGCTAAACTGTCTTGACAGTATCTATCATACTGTATAAATCTTTGGAATAAATGGATCATTTAGTTTTGCTGTGTAAGTGTGAATCAGGCATTCTTAAATTCTCCAAGTATATTTCTCACACTCTTCATATCTATCATATCAGGTCGTATGTCTCCAAGCCACACTTGCCTTGAGGATGGTTCCCACGTTACTGGCACATGTACAGGGGTTCCTGGCACCACCGTCTCTGCCAAAGGTACTCCCCCAAACCCACCTGCCCACTGTGGTCTCAATCAGTCACCTGGCAGGCCGCTGCTGTACGACTTTGAGGGCAACAGACGCGAACGTCTCGAATACGGTACAAATAAAATCTGCCTTTGCTTGGGGCCCATCGACATGAACAAACATTTACAACCCTGAACCTGAAGTTGTCAGCACACTTTCCCCAAGTGCTCACCATTACATCCACTTTGTCCATCAGTAATGTATTTTAAATGTGTAACAGTAGGTTTTCATACCTTAAAGGTTTTCTAAAACATGACTTTTCTAAAACAGAACAAAGTATTGTTCTGTATTTGTGTTCTTGATAAACCTTTCTTTTTAGCTTTTTTTTTCTAATCTTCTTGTTTTTATTCTCCTTGTTTTTTTTTTTTTCTAATCAGGTTCATTTGGTCAGCACAACTCCTCTGAAGTCACTGAGATAAAGTCTACTGTTGAAGAGACTCATGAGGAACGTGTCCCCTCAGGTGATGATTGCACTTCCCAGTGCTCTGATACCGAAGTTGACCATGACCTCAATGGCCATGCCAGACGCAGACAATGCCGTCCTCGACCTGATGACACATACACCATCACTACGGAGACTGCTGATGATCCAGAGCTGGAGAATGACTTTACGATGGATGGCACCAGCAAGTGCCTATCCTCTACAGCCCCGATAGGGAATGATGCAGAGACCCCACTATCAGATGAGGAGTTAGATAAGGAATTTGAGATTGACTTCTTGAACCAGGAGACCTTTGATCTAGATTGCAAGGAAGAAGAAGGCTCATCCTATGTAGAGTTTCCCAGCATTGAACCCACAGATCCGTCCTCTCTCTCTGCCCATGCATTCTCCAGTCAGTCAGAACCCAGGGATGTGTCTTGTGACTTGCCTCCGAATCAACCTGTTGCTGCATCAAATGACACAACATCTCCATCCTCTGACCCTGGCATTGCTGACATGAATGCCAAGCGCTATGCAGAGTCAGACCACCACAGTGATGACCTTAGCTCCCCTGGATCTGACTCTGATCTTGAAGGTGAGCTGGAGGCAGAGTTTGCCTGTGGTGGACCCCTGGTTAGTAATATGATTTCATCGATCTCTGAGACAGAGCTTGACCTGACTAGTGAGTCCAGCAGTGGAAGGTCCTCACACCTCACAAACTCCATTGAGGAGGCAAGCTCCCCCACATCTGACCCTGAGCTGGACCATGAGCTTGATGTCGAGCAGGACAGTGGCATTGTGGGTCTGAAGACGTCTCTTCTTTTAGGTCAACCTGAGCCCATTAAACAAGACCTTTCGCTATATCTACAGCACAGTCCAGACATTCATCCTTTTGATGATGATCATGCCCTGATGGGGCTACAGAATGTGGATGATGAGCAAGGGTTTGAACATCAAGCTGATCCTGATGAGACTCTGCCTCCTGCTGTGCCCTGTGATGACAGTGCAACTCAGCAACTACTGCTGAAGATTGAACCAGATCATAGCCTGGAAAGCTTTAAACGGTCTTTCTACCTTCCTGTTGAATCTAGACTCATACCCTCAGTAGACGACTATGATGGAACCACTGAAGGAGACTCTGAATCTGAATCAGAGGATGAACTTAGTGAGAACTCTGACTCACCATGGCTTCTTAGTAACCTGGTCAACAAAATGATTTCAGAAGGGTCCTTTCCAATCCACTGTCCAGAGGATTGTCTCAGGCGCTCTGCCTCCATCTCTGACACCATCTCACCCTCATCTGACCTGGAGACTGAAGCATTCAATGAAAGCGAAGGCTACAGGACACAGACGCCAAAATATGAAGGAGACTCCCAGGAAGAGCTGTTGGAAGGCTCAGAAATGAGGACAGATGGAGAAAAAGAGGACAGGAGAGGCAGTTGTGGACCCGAAGAGGAGCAAGAACGCAAGGCTCTCAGCTCTTGTCTATACATGAGCAATCCTACACATGACATAGTAGTTCCTGTGTGCTTGGAAAGATATCACTCCAACAACACAAATCAGGACTGTACATCCCAGAGGTCACTTAAAAATCAACATGAAGAGGAAGAGCCAAATAATGACTTGATGATGGACAGGATGAAGGATCTGGATTCCCCCAGCCTGAGTGAGAGCATCATCAGTGACAAGGATGAGGGGCGAGAGACAAGAGTGGATCCACTAGCTCTGGAAAAAATCACAGAGGTTAAAAACAGTCTGACGCTTGACATCCCAACAGCACAGACTAATCGGTGCTTCAGCCTCACTTACTCTACAGATAATGATGAAGATGAGCGAGATGCATCACCTTTCCTAGAGGCCATTCACAATCCCCCCTCACCCTATGGAGACGACACTTACCTGGACAGTTCCCCACCTATTGATGAGAGTGTCCGAGAGTTGCGCAATACCTTTGAGCCAGCAGATGTCAGACCTGTCAATGACTCCCTGGCTTATGACTCAGTAAAATACACCTTGGTTGTGGATGAGAATACTACTCTGGAGTTGGTGAGTCTGAAGCGATGCACCTCTGTTCTGAGTGATGATAGTGATGGACTCTCCACGGTTTGTGATGAAGAGGCTGCTGATGAGGATGAAGATATCTATGGGCAGGGCCAGACTGTAGGAGGAATGCGCCCTGATCTGCTATTGAGCTCCTCCTCAGAAGAAGATTCTTCACCAGAGGCAGACCTACCTTTTTCCAAGAAATTCCTCAACGTGTTTGTCAATGGCACATCGCGATCCTCCAGTAAGTAAGAGTTAAGAGGTTTCTAACCTCTTAACCTCTAAATAAAATGTAATAAGATTAAGATGAATAAGGTTTGAGTATAGTGAAATGTACTGTATGTAGATACATTGACCAGCCACAATATTAAAGCCCAAAACATTAAGCCCAGGTTGTTCTTGTGATGGAGGCGCAGCCCTGGCACCTCAGGATATGACTCCACAAGATCTGTTGGGGTGTGCTGTTGTGTCTGGCAACGGGATGGAAGTGGCAGATCATTCGGGTGCTGGTGGTTGCAGGGTGGGGCCAACATGGAACAGACTTTTATCTGGTTCATTCTTTGGGTACTTGGATTGATTGAGATCTGGGGAGTTTGGAGGTCGGATCAACAAACTTGAGCTCTTTGCCTGCTAAGCCACATATGGGGCAGACTTTGATGCATTGGGTGTTTTGATACCTTTTGATCATAGCCAACATTAGCTCTTTTCAACAATTTGTATTACCTTTGCTTTTCTGTGGGAACAGCCCAGAAAGGCTGACCTTTGGTCCCCTCATGCATAGCAGAGCCTTACTGTAGGTGCACATGATCCGGTCACCAGTTTGCTGGTTTAAGACTGATAATCAACATTATTCAATTCATCGTGTGGTGATGTTAGTGTCGTGGCTGATTGGTGCATGTATTTTTGTGCGTGTAATGTTTTGCATTTTATTAAAATGAACTGTAGAATTGGTGTTCACATTTCCGTTTCTCATTCAAAGCGATTGGAAATGTCAATTTTTTACATTTACATTTCAGTCTCTTGTGCTTTGTGTTTTAGGTACAGAATCATTCGGGTTGTTCTCTTGCACAATCAATGGAGAGGAGAGAGACCAGACTCACAGAGCAGTGTTCAGGTAAATAAAAGATGTCATTTACAGTTACATTAATAGAACATTTGACAGGTACTCTCATTCAGGGTGACTTCCTTTTATTTCCTTATACATCTGAGCAGTTGAGAGTTGAGGGACTTGATTAAGGGTATTCAAGGCAGATTAATGATGCTGGAGGTTGAACTGCGACCTTCTGATCAAGAGTCCAACTTGACAATGTTTGCATTTCATCAGACACTCTGTATGCTGATAGTTTTTTACTTCCTAAATGAAGAACTGCAGGCTAGCAGTCCAATCAACATGATACCAGTTCTATAAGAAAAGCAGAATCACTCTCTGATGGATTTGTACAGGTTTATCCCACGTCATGCAGATGAACTTGAACTGGACGTCGATGACCCGCTTTTTGTTGAGGAAGAGGAGGATGATTACTGGTACCGTGGCTACAACATGCGCACAGGGGCTCGGGGGATCTTCCCTGCCTATTATGCTCACGAGGTCATCGGCCAAACCAAAGACATGATGGGTAAGATCCGAGACCAGCCTGTGTTAAAAAGCTGCTTTAAAACCTACATTGTTTTGCTGCACGTGCTGGTTCTTGCTATTACACAGTGAGATACTGGTTCTCAAATGTTTTCATAGCAATGAAGAGAAACCCAGCATGGATGGAGAGTTTCACTGTGCAGTTTTTGGGCTCAGTTGAAGTGCCTTACCACCAAGGCAACGGTATCCTCTGTGCTGCAATGCAGAAGGTAAAATAAATAAATAAATAAATTCTGCACAAGGAATCTCACAGTCACAGATACATGATCAGCGGTAAAGCATCCGCTGTTATGCCTGTCTTTGCCTTGTAGATCGCCATGGCGAGGAAGAGGACAGTGCATCTCCGTCCTCCATCTTTGTGTGAACTGGAGATTAGCCTACAGGGAGTGAAGTTGATCATGAGTCTGGAGGATGAGTATGACCTCCCTGAGGAGGTGAGAAAGAGACAGAGAAAGAGATAATAGAAGGGAGGATGGACAAGAGTAATAGAGTTTGTTTCTTCTTGTATATTAGATTGATTGACAAACTTTATTTAGGGTATGGAACGTCTTTCTTTTCTTCCAGTTTGACAGATGTAGTCACTTCTTCCAGATGAAAAACATCTCTTTCTGTGGATGCCACCCAAAAAACAACTGGTAGAAACACTCTGTCATCACTCTATGGTTGAATACAATATATAGGTAAATTAAGTCTTGTTCACCATTTGAGCTCCCCTTTGTCTTTTCCGTCTCTGTTTTGCAGCTACTTCGGCTTCATTACCAAGCACCCAGTCCTGAACAGGTTCGCGTGCCATGTCTTTGTCTCTCAGGAGTCCATGCGGCCTGTGGCTGAGTGTGTGGGGTGAGCGGATTACTCTTGCGCTACTGTAGTCTTAAACAAACAAACAAACAATAAAACATCCAAAAACAAGGACTTTGAAGATTAGTTTAGGGAGAAGGACAATGCCATGTACAAAGAAAGTTAGAGAGTTAGGGAGGGATGAGGGAGGGCCGGATGAGATGATGCTAATGATGATGTGTTGCCATCACTTGACCCATCAAGCACACTGCAGCATGAATAATTGAACATTCCTCGCATCATCCTGAAGATAGAGACCAGACACGGGAGAGGAGTTATCACCCCTCATCAGTGTGAGAGACCCAGCCTCATCAAATTAATATGACCTCATTAACACAGTCATAAATTACTCATAAAGAGAGAGGGTGGGGAGGAAAGAAGAAGAAGTAGAACCGCTGGTCATTTGTCATGTAGACTAGGCCAGTGTTTTTCAACCTTTTTTGAGCCAAGGTACATTTTTAACTGAAAAAAAAAATAAAAAATCACAAGGCACACCAACAATCGAAACTGTAAAAAAATGAAACTCTGTAGCCTATATTAACCATATACAGCCTTACTTATCGAAGTGTCTTGAACAGGAATCAAATAAACACCAAGAAAAAAAGTATTTTATGATCTTTCATATTTCTTCTTCTTTCAAATAAAAAGTGCAATTAACAATATACAGTCATTCTTATTAAAGTGTCTTGAATAGGAATCAAATAAACTCGGTGAAAACAGTCTTTTTGATCTTTCATATTTCATGTTTTAGACCAATTAGGTGAAATTGAATAATTTCCCACGGCACACCTGACGATCTCTCACGGCACACTAGTGTACCGCGGCACAGTGGTTGAAAAACACTGGACTAGGCAAAGTTTCCTGAAAAGTCCAAAAGGACATTGTGTAAGAATGACTAGTCCGTTTTTGTAGTTGAATATGGTGCCAGAGTCGAGGGTTCGATTCACACCTCGGGTCTGTGTGGAAGGGGTTTGCATGTTCTCCTCATGCCTTGTGGGTTTCCTCCGGGTACTCCTCACACAGCGTGTCTGCATCTTGTGATGGATTGGCACCCTGTCCAGGCCCAGTACCCAGCATTACGGCCTAAGTCCCCTGGGATAGACTTCAGGCCCCCATGACCCTGTACAGCATAAATGGTATAAGAAGAAGAAGATAAAGATGGCATTGTGTCTGATGGCGATGGCATAGAGAGGCCAGGGAGAGGGCGCTTTTGCAGTTTTTTACCTGGAATGCCAATAATGGTCAGCATATCATGGACTTCCTGGTACACTTCTAAGACAAGAAGTGTTTATTGGCAGTTTACAAACAAGCTACAGTAGGTGCACACTGCCATCTGCTGCATTGGAGATTGTAAATACACAAATGTACGGAACAACAACAATAATAATAATAATAATAATAATAATAATGTGAACAGCAGGGGTGTGGGATAAGCGGGAACCCGTTCCTAGTTTGAAAGGAGCTTAAGACGCATGAGTTATTGCGCTGAATCATTTACTATCATTTAGAAATTGTTAATTAATCCAAGATGGTTAAGGACAGAGACACTAAACCCTACTTTTTTTCCCCATCAGATGTTTACTTATTTTGTTATAGTATTAATATAAGTGCTTATCTCATTCAGCTGAAATACTTTCCTGAGCCCAAGGTACTGACCAGTTGAGCGCTGCTCGAAATAATGAATTTTCTATATAAAAAACATTTAGAGGACTTCTCTAAATAGATATTTTATTGTTCTTAGTTTTTATTGTAACTGGTTTAAAATATTCATACATTTGCATGTAATTATCAGGGTTAATGGTTTATAGACAAATTAGAACCTATAGTTTTGTCCGAGCTATTAGTATTTGTCCTAATCATTATTCTGTGTGTGTGTGTGTGTGTGTGTGTGCGCGCAGACGTGCGTTTCAGGAGTATTATCAGGAGCATCTTGAGTACGCCTGTCCCACTGAGGATATCTACCTGGAGTAGAGGAAAAAAAAAAAAAGGTTACCATGGTAACCTCTGCCCAACAACAGAAGTGTGTTCCTGGCTTTGGCCACTTGGGGGCTCCTTATGGCCTTTAAAGGGTTTAATGTATGCCTTTCTTATGAGTTTCTTTTCTTTTCTTTTTTCTTTTTCCCCCCACATGAACTGACCTGAACACATAAGTTAAAAAATTAGTGATGCATCCATTTGTTTCACTATTAGTTTTTTTTTTCTTCTCTCTTTTATTTCTTCTCATTTCTGAAACAGATTGCCTGTTTAATTTTGTATGACTTAGTACCTAGGATTGTGGCTCAGTCAAGATACTTTTACTTTCACCTGGTTTAGAAAATGCCAAAACTACGACTTCACACATTTTAATGCATGGCTTTGAGGGTTATGCTCACAGGCAGATATACACACAGGAAATACTTATATTTGAAATTCATTTGGAAGGATGGGTTTCGTTTGTAAATATGTACTCGTTTGATTATTCCGAAATACGCTGAACGAGGTTTGTACTGAAATGGACATCGGGACAGGTGTTGGATTAGTAAAATAATGATTCTCTGCTCGCTGTAGTAGAAGGTTCTTTGTGCGTTCTTATTATACCATCCTGTAAATACTGTATATTTAGTAACCAGTAGGTGACTACTACAGACGTTCGTTACATCACTGTATGTACGTAGCACCTCCATCAGCAAACGGAAGAATGAAGCGGTTTTGCAGGTGGCCAGGAGGGCATGTTTGTTAGCCTGAGAATGGAGAGCCAGGTAGCATTGGCCATGCACGGTCCTGTAAATTCCTAACCTCTTACCAAATTACTCGAGCTCAGCTATAGCTTCCTGTTCCCAATGACTCTTTTTTTTTTTTTCGTGACTCTTTGTTGGCCATCTTGTGTAGATCTTCAGACTGTGCTTTAGTGCTTTGTGATTCTAAGTCTATTTAGTCACTCTCTTCGTTCATTGAAGGCTAACAGGTAAACGTATAGCCAGCTACTGGCACGCTGCAATCATCAGCCAGATTACTTAGGACAAGGCCTGATTAAAAATCGACAGCCGTTCTAAATGAGGATATTAAAGATACAGTAGTGAGGAACAACAAATAAACTGTTAAATGAAAATCTTTGCAGTAAAATAAACATGCAGTTTTTAGAAGGGTTATAATAATACCATTACCATCTAAAAGTACCATTGTATAAATATTTTTCATACATTTTTTTCCGACATGCCCTTATACAGTACGGTGTAGAAGTCTTCAACCACCCCTCATTGCTGCATATTTTGCCAGACTTGTATTTTATTATATTAAAAGTCATGAGGAATAGTTCTCCAGACTTCCTGAAGGATTTTTTTGGCTCCCATTTTCAGCCCGTCCCTGCACCCCTGTACCAGTTTCAGAGGAATGTTTTTCTTTATTAAGCCACACAGTGGCCTATAAATCAAAAGAAACATGATCAGGCTGGCGATTAGTATAGTGGTGATGCTGAATGCTGAGTGGTTGGAACAGGCGAGAGGGGAAATGAGGTCGCTGCCGAAGTCGTGACATACACTACATTGACTAAAGTAGTCGTCCAAACATGTAATGACATCACATCCAAATACTGTACATATACTTCAATATGGAGTTGCTACCCGTTTTGCAGCTATAACAGCTTCCACTCTTCTTGTAAGGCCGTCCACAAGATGTTGGAGTGTTCGTGCCTGTTCATTCTGTAGAGCATTTATGAGGGCAGGCGCTGATGTTAGATGAGAAGGCCTGGATAGCAATCTCCATTCCAGTTCATCCCAAAGGTGCTCAATGGGGTTGAGGTCAGTCAAGTTCATCCACACCGAACTCATCAAACCATGTCTTTATAGTGCTTTGCTTTGTGCACTGGGGCGCAGTCATGTTGGAATAGAAGAGGGTCTTCCCCAAGCTGTTTGCCACGATGTTAGCGTTGTCCAAGATGTCTTGGTGTGCTGAAGCATTAAGATTGACTGTAGAGGCCTGATTGATTGAAACACCTGAATTCAATAATTCACAAGTTTGGCCTGTTAATACTTTTGTCCATATAGTGTATACCATTTAACTTAATAAAATTTCAAATGAAAAAAAATAGGGGTGGCTCAAGACTTTTGCACTAGAACAAGTGACACGTCATGTCATGAACCTCATAGTCATCATGTGAAATGATTGTACGGTGATGGACAAAGGTTTCTGAGAACTTTTATCATTTTTGCGTACAAAAGCAATCGGCTGATTGAAATACTAACAATTTTGAAAAATTGGACAATCTACAGGAAGTAAAAGGGAAAAAACCTTGGATTGTCATCTTGTAGTTTATTGAAAAGAATGTAGATGTTATTGTAAAAGCCAGACATTATCCTAGCCAGCATATATTTTTATGGTTACAGCTGATACACTTTAAATTATAGACCTGCATGTATTTAGCGCTAGTGTTTGAAATAATTTGTCTGGACATTCCTATGCTGTTAAAAGTAACACACAACCACAGAAATCTCACGGCACCGATCGGAAATGCAGTTTAATCTTTCTACTTTAGTACCAGACACAATGAAAATGATTTTATTTTCTCCTTTGTAGCCGTTTCCTTAACCTTTACAGCGTTATGGCTAGACTAGACACAGTAGGGAGCCCTCTCCTGGCTGTCTTTATGTACGATTGGACTTCCTGTACCATATGAATTAATTATATAAACCAGGAAAAGCAATGAAATAGTAATAGACGGGTTAACGGTTGGATCTTGTACACCTCATACTGTACATTCTCACCTTCGTTAGGATTTTCCTTTGATCTGCCACAATGAATTGAACTGCATAGACTTGAAATAAAGGAAAACATAGAAGAAATTGTGATTAAAAGAAGTAAGAGGCCTACAATTAGATTACAATTTGCTTCTCTGTGTGCTGATGCTTTTAAGGAGATGTTATTAGTAAAGAAGGAGGTGATTCTTGGCTCCTGCAGTAGGCGTGTTTCGTCATCCCGGTGCCAATAGGGTCTAGCATCATAGCAGTGTAACTTCTAGACTTGTCCTAATTGCAGTGATCGATGAACTCACTGCATACTGTACCACACACACACAAACACACACTTACAGTACGACCGTACACCAGCGGCCTGCGATCTGATGCCATCGTCCCTCATCCCTCGTCTGTGCTGATGCCACATGTAGGAAAGAGCTGCAGACTATAAATGTGATCATTTGGTGTCAGTTAGATTGCTGTAAATATTCTAGTTGAGATGATCATACTGTGTCCTTTCTATTGAGTGTTACTGAAATAAATCTGTAAATCTGAAATGAACAATAGCGCTGACAACGATAACCGATCACCCATCAAGTAACGGGTTCGAAACTGTAAGCTGATTCCTTTTAGCGTTCAGTTCCAGTATTTCAGTTCCGCTGCTTCACACTGCTGTATATTCGTGGTTGAACGTTGTCACACCGTGCTGCATAACAGACGCCTGTCAATCAGCCGTGTACGTCTTTCATACAAAACCCCCCCACGTTTTTATGCTAACGCTAGCAGTATCAGCCCAAGCGTTTGGTCTGACTTCTCACAGAGGATAGCAGAGACAGACCAGGACACTCATCAGGACTCGACTGTTTTTCATCGAGATGTTAGTTCATTAATGTTTGTCCAGAAAGTAAGTGGATTTCTCTGAATGTTTTGTCTACATTTAAGCATTTTACAAAAATGACCCACCGGTCATCAAACCCCCTTTATGTATCGAAGCAGAGCAACTTCTGGAGTATGTAAGCTTGGATAGCTGAATGACAACAATAACTGCAAATCTTTTGGACTGTAATACCATAATGCAGACCTTTACTGTATATCAAGATGAACAGCAACAGTATGACATACTAGCTATCTTGTATCTTTAAAAATGAAACTTGTAAAAACCAAAAAACAAAAAAATTCCCTGCCTTGTCATGGATTTGGTCTTAAGAATAAAACACTATATGCTTGATGTCATCACTGTGTTTGGATCTTTTTGTCAGTGTGTATGGACAGTGTGATGCTCAGATATAATTATGTGAACATTATATATATACACACACACACAAACACACACACACACACACACACACACACGTGGACAAAATTGTTGGTACCCTTCGGTCAATGAAATAAAAACTCACAATGGTCACAGAAATAACTTTAATCTGACAAAAGTAATAATAAATAAGAATTCTATGAATGTTAACCAATGAAAGTCAGACATTGCTTTTCAACCATGCTTCAACGGAATTATTAAAAAAAAAAATGAACTCATGGAACAGGCCTGGACAAAAATGATGGTACCCCTAACTTAATAGTTTGTTGCACAACCTTTTGAGGCAATCACTGCAATCAAACGATTCCTGTAACTGTCAATGAGACTTCTGCACCTCTCTGCAGGTATTTTGGCCCACTCCTCATGAGCAAGCTGCTCCAGTTGTTTCCGGTTTGAAGGGAGTCTTTTCCAGACAGCATGTTTCAGCTCCTTCCAAAGATGCTCAATAGGATTGAGGTCAGGGCTCATAGAAGGCCACTTTAGAATAGTCCAATGTTTTCCTCTTAGCCATTCTTGGGTGTTTTTAGCTGTGTTTTGGCTCATTGTCCTGTTGCAAGACCCATGACCTGCGACCGAGACCCAGCTTTCTGACACTGGCCAGCACATTTCTCTCTAGAATCCCTTGATAGTCTTGAGATTTCATTGTACCCTGCACAGATTCAAGACACCCTGTGCCAGATGCAGCAAAGCAGCCCCAGAACATAACAGAGCCTCCTCCATGTTTCACAGTAGGGACAGTGTTCTTTTTTTGATATGCTTCAAGTATAATTAGCAAAATTTGCCTTGGCAAAAAGTTCCATTTTTGTCTCATCTGTCCATAGGACATTCTCCCAGAAGCTTTGTGGCTTGTCAACATGTAGTTTGGCATATTCCAGTCTGGCTTTTTTATGATTTGTTTTCAACAATGGTGTCCTCCTTGGTCGTCTCCCATGTAGTCCACTTTGGCTCAAACAACGACGGATGGTGCGATCTGACACTGATGTTCCTTGAGCATGAAGTTCACCTTGGATCTCTTTAGAAGTCTTTCTGGGCTCTTTGGTTACCATTCGGATTATCCGTCTCTTTGATTTGTCATCAATTTTCCTCCTGCGGCCACGTCCAGGGAGGTTGGCTACAGTCCCATGGATCTTAAATTTCTGAATAATATGTGCAACTGTAGTCACAGGAACATCTAGCTGCTTGGAAATGGTCTTATAGCCTTTACCTTTAACATGCTTGTCTATAATTTTCTTTCGAATCTCCTGAGACAACTCTTTCCTTCGCTTCCTCTGGTCCATGTTGAGTGTGGTACATACCATGTCACCAAACAACACAGTGACTACCTGGAGCCCTATATATAGGCCCACTGACTGATTACAAGATTGTAGATCACACCTTGAATTAACATGTCCCTTTGGTCACATTATTTTCAGTATTTTCTAGGGGTACCATCATTTTTGTCCAGGTCTGTTCCATGAGTTTATTTTTTTTTTATAATTCTGTTGAAGCATGGTTGAAAAGCAATGTCTGACTTTCATTGGTTAACATTCATAGAATTTTTTTAATTATTACTTTTGTCAGATTAAAGTTATTTCTGTGACCATTGTGAGTTTTTCTTTCATTGACCGAATGGTACCAACAATTTTGTCCACGTGTGTATATTTCTTAACAAAATAACACAGACCAAAATGTTTTGAATGTATTTTTTTCTCCCCCATTTTTTAATTTTCTGAATATTAATTTACACACACTTTTTAAAGAAAGCTCAGACCTTTATTTGAAAGTATGCAAATGTTTATTAAAGATTTTGTTTGACTTCTGTGCAAAGTATAAAACTTACAAACTGAAAACACAAGAAAGGACAAAGAAACAACATACAGTGCCGTGTATTATATATTTAAAATTCACACTTAAGGTTATTCATATTATTATCTGATTCAGATCATCAAACAAACTTTATAATTCCTCAGTTTTTAAATAAGAATTTTATTTATAAAGGAGAAAAAGCTGCCCAAACCTACCTGGCCCTATGTGAAAGAGTAATTGTGTTGAACGGTGTGCGAGTCCTGTAACATGCAACATAAAGCGTTTCATAAAAAGAACATCATACCAGCAGTCAAACATGGTGGTGGTAGTATGATGGTCTGGACCTGGATGACTTGCCATAATGGTAAACATGTAAAAATGCTATGAATGTAAATATGAATTCTATGCACTACCAAAAAAGCCATCTGTTTATGACCTCACACTCAAGCGCACTTGGGTTAGACAGCTGAACAATGATCTGAAACCCACCAGCAAGTCAACCTCTGAATAGCTCAAAAATTAATTAAGGTTTTGAAGTGGCCTAGTCGAAGTCCGAGGTGCAAGAAGAGTGGGCCAAAATTTCTCCACAGCGATGCGAACAACTCATTATCGCAAATGCTTGATTGTAGTTGTTGCTGCCAAGGGTGGTACAAACAGTTATGGGGTTTAGGGGCAATTACCCCTAAACATTTTTTTTCCTTTAATAAATAAATAATCATCATAAAAAAAACTGCACTTTTTATTTACTTGGGTTATCTTTGTGAAATATTAATATTTGTCTGATGCTCTGAATCATTTAAAGTATGACAAAGTTGCAAAATATAATAATAATAATAATAATAATAAGAAGAAGAAGAATCAGGAAAACACAAAAAACAGGCAAATACCTTTCCACGGCACTGTATTTTGAAACAAGTAAAACCATAAATCACCCGAAAGCAACATGAGACAATAAAAATCAACGCTCTGCTTGTTTTACTGATAAAATAACACTCACAAGGAAATATGCTTATGATTTTATCGTTTTACACAACAGACAAATAATGTATCCATGATTCTTATAACTAATTTTGATCAAAAGAGAAAAATGAACAGAAATCTGATTGCTGCGTGCTGGGAAGACCATAACAGAGCAGCATCTCCAATATAAACTAAATCAGCCCCAGTGTTAGACCATGATTAATTTAAGAGCAATTTAAATGCATGTGCATTAATTATTATACACATTTCACACAGTTTCAAAGCCATTCAGTCTCTCTCCCAAGAGATGTGTGACTTGATTTTAATGCATTTTATATCTCTGGCCTGTTTTTCCCTTTAAAAGATTAAAAAGTATGATGTTTATTAAAAGATGTTGGTGGTTGGTGTGTAGTCCCACAGTGGCAGCATTCTGGTTTAGGAGAGCACTGAGGGTTACAGCAGGGCGCCAGATTGGGATCAGTTCCTTTTCCAATCTCACTTTCTCCGAATTGCATCGAGGACTCAAACCCGTCCTTGAGACGTTTGATGTTCTGCAACACATTGACCAGCTCGGGATGATCCTTCACACTCAGGCTGTAGTGTTCGGATGGATCAGACAGCAGGTCATACAGCAGAGGAGGGTCGTGATACTTCAGGAGAGAAATTATCTGACAGTCCTTATCCGGATTTGGGTCACTGTGTGGCGATCCTAAGACAGTGAAAAGGGTGAAAAATTGTTCTGGATGCACAGGGTGTACAACGATTAGCTATAACTCTAACACCATTGCCAGGTGAATTGAATAACACAGATGGTCAATTATATACAAGTAAACTGGTGATAGCATCATGGGCACTCAAGACACATCTACTGTATCCCTGACGCGGCCAAAGGCTGGGTTGATCCTACAGAAAAGTCAATGAAATATAAGAACTCCCAGTGCATTGCAGCCTAACAGGTATGGGGCTCAAAAGGCAAAACATTCAAGGTCGTTGATCCAGCCTACAAACTCCCCAGATCCCAACCCCTTCAAGCATCCATGTGATGCACCGACTAAACAATCCATGAAGATTCATGGAGGTCCCATCCCCCAACCCACTGCAACTAAAGGGCCTACATGTCTTTACTGTAGGTGCCAGAGCCGCACCACTGGCACAGGGAACCCAAAACCTATGTTGTTTTAATGTTAATGGTTTTAGAGTTATGGTTGATTGGTGCATATGTCAGTTTAAACGCTACATAAGAGACATTTAACTGTTTCTGAGCAGAAGTAGATCTAAGCCAGAACTCACCTCTAGTGTAATAATGAGCTTTATATTTTCCCATTCTGACAGCAAACACACCATACTTCTCACTGGGGTCGACTGGGTAGTAAAACATGGCCTTCCTTTGACCCTGAAACCCAAAGCAGAGTGAACCGAATAAAGTCAGGTAATAAAAGCAACCCTATGAAGGTGAATCATTTTTAGAGAACGGGGCACAGCCTTATCGAGTCACGCTTCCTTACTGCTCCACGGTTGAACAATATATCAAACATGTCCACGCCATCCAGCTGAACCTGGGGTAATGGAGCTCCAGCCAGTCTGGCAAAGGTAGGCAGGATATCCAGGGTACTGGACAGACTGTGTGTGACACCTAGGAAAGTAGTTTTTGTTTAGAATGAATTGAATTCGATTCAATCTGAAATCAATTAAAGTTATGCAAGTGTAGATACAGAATAAAACAATTGATAGAAAAACAGGTAACAGGGTGGCATCATATTATTATCATGCTGAAGCAGATTGCTTTTTATGAGCGTATTATTCCATTTATAGCATTTATATACTTTTTTATTTATGAATATTCTAACCATTTATAGCTACTGTACATGTAATGTTGTGGAACATCTGTGAAACAATTTAGCGGCCATCAGTTATGTAAGAGCAGCTATAAACAGTTCTTCCCCACCAGTCTCTTTTTGACTCTCATAAATAAAAAATAAAAAATAAAATAAATGAATGAATAAATGATTACAGCTTGTGATGTTTGAAATTGCAAAGCACAGCAACTTTGTACTCAAATCCCCAACTCTAATGACTAATTCCCAAAATTTTAAATAAGGCTACGTTCACATTACAAGCCACATTGTTCAATTCAGATCGGAATTTGCACGTCATTACGGTTCCCATTCATAATTAGTGATATATAACTACAAGTGACACATTGATGCATTTTTTGCTGGCACAATTTTTTTAAACAATGAACGCTATTTTAGTAAAAATACAGTATGCGTGCGGTTTTGTTCAGGAGGGCGGCAAACAATTAGTTAAGGCCCAGGAGATAGAAGAAAGCCGGTTACCTCGCTTTAGCTGTTTTACCAGTTATTGCTAACATAGCAACAGCATCAAATCCTGGTCCTGCCAATGTCATCTAATGCCAGCGAGTGACTCCGGACACGCACAAAGGCAAAAAGTTGCACAAGTTCTGATCTGCCCGTCTAAGCATACTGTATGTTCATATCAATATGGAACCAAATACAAAAGCGATTCAGTCGGTGAAATTAATCAGATCGGAGTAATATTGGGGTGTAAAAATCAAATCAATAAAAAATTAATAAATAAAAAAATTTAAAAATTCAGAATCGAGTCACACAGGCTGGTAATGTTAACATAGCCCATGTTCCTCCTTAAAAACAAGTCACCATTAAGATGTCTTAAGCTGTTACTACAAAAACAATAATGTTCATTAAAGGTCCTGTATTTTACTATTTCTTTAAAACAGTTCTCAGAGCATCTCCAAAGTGTGTGTGTTAATGTTGTAGCTAAAAAAATCCCCCGGAGCCGAGCAACTTGGGGGTGTGGGAGGGGGGGGGGGGGGGGGGGGGGGGGTTGTATCTTTTTATATGATGTCACATTAGGGGAAAAATCTAATTGACTTGGAAATATGACAAATAAAAGGCAGAGAATAAATATTATCTATCTATCTATCTATCTATCTATCTATCTATCTATCTATCTATCTATCTATCTATCTATCCATCTATCCATCTATCCATCCCCCTCACACAGTTGGTTTTTGACTACAAAGGGGTCATTTGTGCATTATACGTTGGCTTTAATACTGTATAAACCTTGATTACTCGCTCAACTGAGATTATAGAAATTTTTAACAATTTACCAATTAAGATTAAGAATTCAACTGAGGCGTGGTAGACATTTACTTTGTGTCATTTGTGCTCCATAATCAGTTTGGTGATGTGCCTGTGCAGTTTGTGTCTGTGAAGACTCCAGACCAGAGACTCCCTAATCTCTCACTACTGCTGTATCTTCTTAATAACGCTCTAATGACTCTCCCCTTCTTCTCTCAACTTCGCCATTGTTCATGTAATGAGCCTTTTCAGACAGGAGAGGATCCTTGTGACCCTGGAGGATACAAATGCAGGAATTTACCAAAATTCCCCCAAACTGAAGAAGCTACTTGTACGAGTAGTAATATTTACCCAGCAAGAAAGAAGCCCAGTTGTTGACATGACTCGTCTCCCAGTATAGTGACGCTTTCAGATGACTGTACCTGGTTTGATGACTCCAGACCAGTACGCGATAGCGGGTTCTCTCATTCCTCCTTCATATGTAGTCCCCTTGCCACACTTCAACAGCCCAGCATTTCCTCCACGAGACATTCGCATAAGCTCAGGCCTGACGATATGACAGAACGACAAAAATAAACAAAAGCTTGGACTTCATGCACTCTGTTTTTTTGTTGTTGTTGTTCATGCGCACACTCACAAACACAAACACGCTCACCCGTTGTCAGCTGTAAAGAAGACGAGTGTGTTGTTAAGGACTCCCGTTTCCTCCAGAGTGTGCAGAATGTTCCCTACAGTGGAGTCGAACTCCAGCAGTGCGTCTCCGAACGGCCCCCTGAGCGTCCGGCCTACAGATTTCCACCCTCCAAACTGTGGGTAGTGGGTGTGCTACGGTATATGGGCGCACAGCAAGATGAAGAAAGAGACAAGGAAGAAAGGAACGGTAAGAAAATATGGAAGCAATAAACCTAACTCTTCTCAAGGGTGAAAATCAATGTGAAGTTATTGCATTTTCTATATCACTTTATATTTATAAGTGCAATCAGAAAGACTGAAATAGTATTATTATATTGCATTTTTTATTATTTTTTTGGTTTGTCCATGTCCCCATCCGGCACCTCCCCACTGGAGGTATATCCGTCATTTTTGTGGCAGTTACTTCAGGGAATGGGTTGCCATCTCGACGCTTGATTGGCATTCCTATACTACAGGCAGTTGCCCTAACCTGCATGTCTTTGGACTGTCGGAGGAAAACGGAGTACCTGCAGGAAACCCACCAAGCATGAGGAGAACATGAAATCTCCACGCACACAGACCCAAGGCGGGTATCGAACCCCGACCCTGGAGGTGCAAGGCGACAGTACTAACCACTACGCCACTGTTCCGCCGCATTACTGCTTACAACTACTGTACTATAAAGGAAAAGTCATGTAGTTATGTGAAGTTTATGTGGCAAAAAAATGAAGTCAGCTGACGACCTGAAAGTACCGAATGACCAAATAATCACATTTATGGAGTTTTTCTTCCCTGGCTGCATAAGCATATTCCAAAACCCAAATAGGAAAGCATGGTTCTGGGAGCATGAGGATTCATTTTACATCATTTTATTGCACTGGCCACCACAGAGGCCATGACCTTAACTCCACTGAAGGTCTTTTGGGTTTATTGGTTTGATCTCAGGCTAAAATGAACTGTACTGTAAGGGTGCTGAAACTATGCCACGGTGAATGTGAAGTCTTATCACAGCTAAAGACAAAATATTAGTGTGTGTGCGCGAGACAAATTTTTTCTTGACGATGGTAAAAGTGTAGGCTTCAGTGCTCCTCTTTGTTGACATTTGCTATGAAAATGGCACATCATCAATTCTATGTACTAGCCTGAGCCAGTTCTTTATCTTATCGCGTAAATAATTAACCTAGCTCGTGGTGAAGCTTTTAAAAAAAAAATATATATATATATATTAGTAATAAAGGTGAAGTACAGGTGTGTAGTTGGTCTTTGTTGTAGATTTGGAGGCACAAAATCAAGACAATTGCACGTGTGATATTTACATATCAACAGCAATAATGGAAAAGGAATATTCAGGTCCATTGCAACATGGAAATGCTTTCACTAGCAAGGCAAATGACATGGCCTTCAAATTGAATCCTGAGCGAATCTGCGAAAATATTATGGCAAGACATTCATAATATGGGGAAAAAAAAAAAAAAAAACTCACATGAGAAGGATAATAGAGAAAGAACGGTTGACTCTTCTGAGCCGAGCTACGGATGAACTCTGTGGCAAAAGTACTGTAGCTGTCTTCCAAGTGAACAAAATCTACAGGCTGCTGTGTGATGGTTTCCCCACTCATCAGAGGCACGGTTACTGTCCCGACATCACAGGAGCCATAGCACTTCACATCCGGTGGGAAGCAGGTCAGGTTGTGACAAGGACCCTGGATTTAAAAAAGAAATGAGGAAGAAAAGAGAGTCTGGTATAAATTAAAATGCACAGTATGACCATTTCAGTAAAAATGATTTAAAAAGTGAAGTATGTACTACTGCTGGCATATTTTTGGACAAAGTCCCAGATAGATCAGGGACAGATATGTTACCATGTCATGAGAGTACGGGATGCCAAGATAGTGGTCAAAGCCTTGTCGTGTAGGCAGGTAAGTACCGTTGGCACCGTAGCCCAGGTGCCATTTCCCCATCATGGCTGTGGCATAGCCTAAAGGCTTCAGGACTTCTGCGATGGTGGTCTCGTTGAGTGGAAGCCCACCTTTTGAACCTGGGTACAGCACACCTGGGTAGATGCCAGAGCGTGTCTGATAACGACCCGTCAGCAAAGATGCTCTGGGAAATAAGAAGCAAAGATGCTAAAGGGTGCACGATTTAATAAATAAATCACATTTATATATACGTATATAACTTACATTTTTAACAAACTCGACATAAATTTCACACTGTGCATACAGTATATTTATTACCTGTAGGAAATGACTGCCTTTTACAATTAAATGATTGAACAGATACATATTGCGATTTAGATTTTTGAGCAATTAATTGAGCCGCACTAACTGAGATGTGATCAGTAGCAATAAATAAATAAATAAATAAATAAATAAATCTGACCATTCTCAGCAACTCAGTGAGAATCCAGAAACAATCTAAGATGATCATGTTTCGTAGACATTAGGTATTAGTCTGACTATATAACCAACTTATTATATAATAATCATTTTAATGCAAACTTATTCAAGTATATATATATATATATATATATATATATATATATATATATATATATATATATTACACATATACATATACACACACATATACACACATATATACATATACATACACACACACCCACACACACACACACACACATATATATATATACATACGTACATACATACATACATACATATACATACACACACGCACACAATGCCCTCCATAATTATTGGCACCCCTGGTTGTACAAAAAATATAACGTGAATATAAAGTGAATTTTAAGGGGAAATAAAAATCCCTGCCTAACAATTATTTTTCATGAAATAACCTGTTCCACAATTATTGGCACCCCTAACAATTCCTATAAAAAAGTATTTCTGTCATTTCTGCAGTAGTTTACAAAGTTGATCAGAGTATCTAGGAACATTAGTAATTTATCACTTCCCGCTTCCCTGGGGTATAAATATGACGTGACACAGAGGCCATTTCTCTTATCCACTCTTCAACATGGGAAAGACAAAAGGAACACACCATTCAAGTAAGGCAGATGTGTGTCGACCTTCACAAGTCAGGCAATGGGTACAAGAAAATAGCCACCCGCCTGCACCTGCCCATATCTACTGTGAGAGGAATCATTAAGAAGTTTTTTAAAAAACTGGAACAGTAGTAAACAAGCCTGGACGAGGACGCGAGTTTATTTTGCCTACACGCACAGTGAGGTAAGAGAAATAAAGAATTCTCCAAAGCTCACTGTTAAAGAACTGCAACAAATGATAGCATCTTGGGGTCACAAAGTCTCCAAAACAACCATCAGACGTTATCTACATGCCAACAAGCTCTTTGGGAGGCATGCAAGGAAAAAACCTTTTCTCAGTCACAATCATAAAAGCAAACGTTTGGAGTTTGCTAAGCGGTACTGGGGCTTCAACTGGGACCTGGTTCTTTGGTCAGATGATACCAAGATAGAGCTTTTTGGCAATAAACACTAAGTGGGACACAAAAGATGAGTATGCAGAAAAGCACCTCATGTCCACTGTGAAGTCTGGGGGAGGATCGGTGATGCTGTGGGGCTGTTTCTCTTCCAGAGGCCCTGGGAACCTTGTTAGGGTGCATGGCATCATGAATGCTTTGAAATACCAGGACATTTTAAAGCAAAATCTGGTGGCCTCTGTCCGAAAGCTGAAGATGGGTCGTCACTGGGTCTTTCAGCAAGATAATGACCCAAAACATGTGGCCAAATCTACACAGAAATGGTTCACCACACACAGAATCAAGCTCCCATGGCCATCTCAGTCCCCAGACCGCAACCCCATTGAAAACCTGTGGAGTGAGCTGAAGAGGAGAGTGCACAGGAGAGGAGTCCGCTCACTGGGTGATTTAGAGACATTGTGCAAAGAGGAATGGTCAAAGATCTCTAATCTTGTGAAACATTATAGGAGAAGATTAGGTGCTGTTTTGTTGGCAAAAGGGGGTTGTACAAAGCATTAAACATCAGAGGTGCTAATAATTGTGGTACCCATGATTTGATGTAAAAGAATTATTTCTTAATGTGGGATTTTTTTCCCCACTGAATAAATGCACTTGAATTAAAGGTTGGAATTTCCTCTTTTTTACATTGTGGTCCTATGTTACTTAGAACAAAACTTAAGAGAAAGAGTCTGTCTTAAATTAAAATTGTTGAGTTAAATTAAAATTAAATATTTTATTTTCCTTCTTTTTGGCTGTAAAAAAAAAAAAAAAAGGAAAAATCTTTCTAAATGTCCCAAACTTTGAATTTTCCACAAACTGTCCTGCACTAATATAAAAATGACACTCATAATAGATATCTTGCCTTTCTCTTTTTTAAAAATAAATGTACACTATATGGACTCTACTGAGATCTGGAACTTATCCGGGAAATACTCGGTGTGTCCTGTATATTTTACTCAGTCATGTATATTTTAGTCTTTTCCCTGCTTTACACTTGAACAGGAAGCGCCCAGGAGGACATGTTGTCAGCTGATTAGTTCGGCTTAGTGCCAGGAGCAGGGATGACACTAAAATGTGAAGGACACCATGTACTCCAGGATCAAAAATAGATTTTCAGGGCTTGTACAGTAATGGCACTTCTAGTAAGAGTCACAATATACAAATTCTAAAAAGCTAAGCCACGATTAGCTGGTTCTTATTCAGGAACAAACTTCTTATATTTTGTAAGGAATTTAGACCAAGTTTACATGAACCCAAGTGTCTGCTCATGTCTAAACTAGGAACTGGCGTTGACAAATCTCAGGCAACTGGCGTGAAGAAAACAACATGATGTGAAATCCTGCTGACTACTAACATAATCTACAGCCTGTACATGATGTTCCTACTGTACACTCAAGGACCAGATGTCTGTTTCTATTCTATTTTTCCATTACACATGCAAACTCCAAGCACACAGACTGGAGGCAGGAATCGAACCCGGACCCTGGAGGTGCAAGGCGGCAGTGCTAACCGTTACACAACCTGCCGCCACACAGTATATACGCTATATGGGCAAAAGTATTTGGCCAAACCTGCAATGACACTGTATCCAAATACATACACTTCAATATGGAGTTGGTTCTCCTTATGCAGCTAAAACAGCTTCCACTCTTCTTCTCTTCTGTTTCTGTGGGAATTCATGCCCATTCATTCTGTAGAGCATTTATGAGGTCAGGCACTGATTTTGGACAAGAAGACCCGGCTCGCAATCTCTGTTCAAGTTCATCTCAAAGGTGCTCAGTGAGGTTGAGATCACAAAACTCTGTGCGACTCATCAAACAATGACTTTAAGCACAGTCATGTTGGAACTGAAAAAGGCCTTCCCCAAACTGTTGCCAAATTTGGAAGAATGGCATCATCCAAGATGTCTTGATATGCTGAAGCGTTAAGATTGCCCTTCAATAATTAACAGGTTTGGCCAGATATTTTTATCCATATAGTGTCAGCGGATTTAACACAGAATTGGTGCGGATTCAAACTTTTTAATGTTATGCATATAATACAGAAAATCTGTGTGCCAAAAAAAGCTACTTCTCAAGTTTATGCAACATGGAAGTGACCAATCTTGCTTTCCTAAAAATTTCAAGTTTCTAACTTCAGGAGAGATGATTCTGTACACTATGTGTCCCAAGAATGACTATTTATCAGAGTTACACTGTCTTGCTTCATACAATAATAAGAAACATGCTAATTATTCAGATTTACTCATGGGTATTGATTCTAAAATTGGTGTAAGCTTCTAGGAGCATATTTTATTCTATTAAATTGTTGGTTTTTGGTAAAAGCTTAAAAAGCAACAAAATCTGTAGTGTACGTAACCATGTGAAATTCATGTTGCATCTTAACAATTTAGCATTTTGGAATATTACACTTTTTCAGGTTTGTCTTTTCATGTGAAATCTAAATGTGGCCAGATTTCATCTGAATGACAGTTAAGATCTTTGAAAGATTTGAATTCAGAAAAGTTACGGACACTACATACATACAGTAAAATTTAGTAAATGGGTTTCTTTTTATCTGATAAAAAAAAAAAAAAAATATATATATATATATATATATATATATATATATATATATATATATATATATATAAATAAATGTGTATGCATATTTACAAAAAAAAAAAAATGAAGCATGGATCGGGAGATGAGAAGAATTAAGTATTTTTTTTAATGGTGCTATGTGAAAATTAACTTTTTCACCTTTTTTAGCACCAATACCAAGTTTTAGCCGCGCGCGCGCACACGCACTATATGGACCAAAGTATTTGCACCTTTGACGATCGGCTATTTTAAACAACACACACATCAGACTCGATGTGATCTGAAAATGTCTGATCACAGGAAGCTGAACATAACCACAGTTTGGTATGTGAGACACACACACGCGCGCGCACACACACACACACCTGGACGGGCTGCACACCGGGCTCGTGGCGTAGAAGTCGGTGAATCGGAGCCCGTGAGCCGCCAGTCGGTCCAGGTTCGGTGTGAGTGATGTGGGATGACCCGCGAACCCCAGATCTCCAAATCCCAAATCATCCGCAAACAGCAGCACGAAGTTGGGCAGAGCTGCAGCCTGGCACAGAGAGATCAGCGCGAATCCCACAAACACACTCACACACTCCATTATCATCATCCTCATCCGCTGTCCCGAGTGCAGCCGCATGCTTAACCTTCTACACACTACAACCCCTCATCACTACGCAAGCATAAATTTGCCTCAATTATTTACTCTTTAAGAAAAGCTCCACTAGCACAAAGCGAACTTTCAGTGCCGTGTTCGACTGTGCGGTCATGTGAATGTCACGTGATCAGCTTCACCAAACACGTCATTGCAAGGCTTCATGGGAGTTGATGCTCTTGTCGCTTCCTTTTAGCCTACGGTAAAAACAACAACAATGAAACAAACAAACAAACAAAAAAAGCTAAATAAATTAACACTATATAAAACATTTTCTCAGATATGGCTTTAAATCTGATTCCTTTGTGTGTGTAAAGTATACTTTGAGTTTACACATTCTTTGTAAAATAACTTCTTCTGACCCCTTTATAGCTTGGTGGTTAGCACTGTGGCCTCGCACCTCCAGGGTCTGTGTGCAGGGAGTTTCCATGGTCTCCCTGTGCTTGGTGGGTTTCCTCTGGGTGCTCTGGTTTCCTCCCACAGTCCAAAGACATACAGGTTAGATTAATTGGGATGAAGTGTGTGAATAACAATCAGGTGTCGAGCTAGCAACCTGACCTCTTAAGTAGCTGCCACAGAAACAGATTTATCTCCAGGGTGGGGAGGATCCGTCCACCGATGTGCTGGATGGCACATGGCTGGACCAAAATACCAAAAATAATAATAATAAAATACTGGAGCCTTTACATATTTTATAAACATATAATTTTACCATCTTCATCTATTTTTAGAGACAGAAAACTTTTTTGCTGATGAACTTTCTACCAACAGGACCCATTAAATTTAAATTGATGTTACTTGTTTTTTAATGATACAGGTTAATGAGGTGGTGAATTAAACTCGTTCAATTTCAGTGCCCAGTCAAACAGGCCAGTGACTTTAACAACTCCAAAATCTAATGTTTTTATAATCAAAGCCACATTGAGATTTCCACCACTGTAGTTAAATTGAAAAGAGAGCTCCTGCCTATGCTTCACAGACCCTTGGATGTACAGCCTATGGCAGAGCCAGTGCTGTAAACAACATTAACAGCAGTTCGCTTCCGTATACATTACGTTCAGATATTAGACATTTAGGTTTAAACATTAGGTAAAAGATAGAAACTTCTATATGCTGTAGGGTTAGCTCAGTGGATGAGGCACTGGACTACTGATCAGAAAGTTCCAATTTCAAACACCACATCACCAAGTTGCCAGTATAGTGCCTTCAAGTAAGGCCCTTAACCCTCACCTGTTGTTGCATGTATGTAGCACCCTGGTCCTGGAGGAACGTTGTTTCGTTTCACTGTGTACTAACTGTATATGGTTGGAATGACAATAAAAGCCTACTTGACTTGACTAATGATGTAATGTTTTATATATACACATAGATCAGTCATAAAATTAACACAATGCAAAATCAGCACATTAACACTGATTATATATATGTAACAGGATCATGGACATGCAAGGCTCACCCATGCTCACTGGTTCCATGATTGATTGGCTAAGATGCAGTACAAGGGGAGAGTCCAAGGAGCACAGTTCAGATTTGAGAATAAGGTCAAGTCAGGAATATCTCTAGTAACAAGTCTGGTGTAAAGACAGAAACAACCTGTCTCTGAATTTTAACAAGACTTTATGAGGACATTCTCCACTGACCATCAACGGCTCACCTGTGGAGATCGTCGGCAGCACTATATTCCTGGGTGTCCACCTGGAGAAGAACCTCACCTGGTCCTGGTCAACACAAGCTCTCTGCAGAAGAAGGCACAACAATGACCTTTCTTTCTGAGAAGGCTGAGGAAGGCCTAGCTGCGAAAACCGATCCTTATCACCTCCTATAGAGGGACCATTGAGAGCATCCTGATGATCCCTCTATACCGTGCATCACTGTCTGGTTTGGGAATTGTGCCATATCGGACTGCAAGACCCTACAGCGGATAGTGAGGACAGCAAAGAAGATCATTGGGGTCTCTCTTCCTTCTATCGAATACATCGACACCACACGCTGCATCCACAAAGCCACCAGCATTGTGGGTGTTTGGACTCACCCATCTCACACACTCTTCACCCTCCTGCCATCTGGAAAATCAACACTATCAAACTATTGTACACACCAACCCTCAAATGCTCTTTTGCACAATATTCATCAATTGCTAATTTACACATACTATTTTTATCCTTGCTGCTACTTATGGAACGTTTACTGTTTCTCCTCTCACTACCTCAACTCATCACCTCATTACCACAGAGTATTGTAATGTCATGTTGACGCATTGTCACTTTGTCGCTCTTGTTTGGACATTTGCATGTGCACTTTATGTTGTCTCTTAAAAAAGAAAAACATAGATAGTTCCCTGTTAACTTAAAATGTCAGTCTGTGTTTTGCTAATTAGGTTTCTTACTTAGCTAGTTAGTTTCTGTTCATTTATGTTGTTAATTTATGTTGCATGTAGCACTTTGGTCCTGGAGGAACATTGTTTTCAACTGTATATGGTTGAAGTAACAATAGAACTTGACTTGACTTGACATGACTTGAGTATAGATTATGCCTTACCATTTCTACGAGAATGTATCCTGGGAAACTATTTCTACACTCAGCAAAATTACATTATTATTAATTTTTTTTATTAAAGTTTAAAGAAACATTTATCAAAGCATGTATTTCATCTTCCTACTAACAGAGACATCTATGCATGGAAAAGGTTGGTAATGCTGGGCATAGAGATATCTTCTGCCACTGTGGGTCACTGTTTCCTTGATGGTGGTGTAGTATAACTCCAATGACGTCAGCCTGAATACTGAGGAGTCATATATATATATATATATATATATATAATAGATTCCCTGTCCCTCCTGCACACATTTTAATGTGTTTAATGCTCAAGTGTGTAAAAGTATGTAAAGCTTACTTCATAAAGAGTAGCTTCTCTGTGCCAACATAAAACAGATTTGTTTGACAGCCCTCTTTTGATTGATTGACTAACATGTAGTACAACGGGAGAGTCCAAGGAGCACAGTGCAGATTTGAGAATAAGGTCAAGTCAGGAATATCTCTAGTAACCATTTCGAAATATCTGTCAGTTCAAACAATTGCAGGTAAGTCCAAGTTATTGGGAGTGTGGCCACTTTGCCGAGGTCTTGAAGAAGAGAATCTTAGCTGAGAGGAAAGATGAACCCAGTAATCACTGACGCACAAGGCTACCATGAACTGGAAGCTGCTGGAGCACCAGTGTCACTGTCTATAGTCAAGCATTTGCCATGAGTTGAAAGACAGCCAAGAATGAAACCCCTGCTCCAAAATCGACATCATCAAGCAAGTGTACAGAAGACCACATGGACATAAGAAGTCTCCTGGAGGAAGTTTGACCAGAGATATGTTTGGAGGAGTACCAGCTGTTAAACATGATGGTGGTAGCTTCATGCTTTGGGGCTGTTTTCATACCATTGGAAGCTTATTGATAGATATAAAAAAGGACTAATAAAAATGACGCTGACTTTTTAAAAAATTCATTCTGCCCCAGAACAAAACTAGTAATCCATGGCAAAGCCATGCCATTCATGTTCATTTCAACTTCTGACCACAACTGAATATTCAACTCTTTAGCATTCAAGCACATACTTAAATACGGGAAGGGCTGTTAATTAGTTGATTAATTGAAGTGTGTGTTTGTGTGTGAATGTGTGTGTGTAGGGAAATCATTTAAATGTAAGCATGGACAGGAATGAGAAAAGGTTAAAATATTATTCAGAAGTAGAAGAAGAAAACTAATGCATATTACACGCACATGCAGTCTACACTGGCTGGCTAAAAAAATACACACATTCTAATATTCCCTTTGACCACATTTATGCTTTGCCATAGTGTGATGCATAATGCGATGGTTATCGCATGGGTAAAAAGGATTACTTATGATCACAGATTCCTGGAATATGGACCTACCATCAGGGAAGACGAACTCAACAGATTTGATAACCAGGTCATTCAGTACATTCAGGTCATCAGTGAACTTTATTTATTGCCATTTAACATTGCTTAGTCTAGCCCTGACCAGCTTGTACAGTGTCTATTAGGCATGATGGGTGCATCGCTTTATGCACTTCCCTAATCCCTCTGGGACGCCCATCACTCTGGAATTGGGTCAGGGTCAGAGTGATTAGGGAAGTGCATAAAACGAATTTTTCCCTCATGCTTTGAAGTCTTTTTTTTTTCTGATTAATCTCACTAACAAGTGGTTTTCTTATTCCACTGTTTTCTTTTGCACTGTTAATGATTCAAGACTATCCTTCCATTGTAATAATGCATTGGAAAGTTTACAACTTAAGGTTCAGTCATTTAATTTTTTAATTTTTTTTTGATACAGCCCATTAGTTTGACCCTCTTTTCTAAACCCACTCCAGCTTGTTATAAAGTGGGGTCAGAGTGAAGTATAGCACCCCTTTTGCAGACTTAATGGCCCAACAGTGGGTGTTTAAACCTCTGACCTTCTGATCAGTAACCCAGAGCCTTACCCACTGAGCCATCACAATCATTATGATATAATTATGGCTGGAGGGAATGAGTCTTTGCTTGCTGCTTTGATAATGAGCTTAATAAAACAGATTATTTAGATTTTCTGTTCTAGTTCAGGCAACATGATTTATCCAGGTAATCAAGAGCTCTAGGATACTGATTGCCTCGCAAATGCGAAATGTTTTCCTAATATCGGCATTTGGTTCATCTTTTTTGGGAGCTTTTTTGGCCCAAACGCAACATTTTTCGAGTCCTGAGGCTGTAGATGGAATTTTTTACGCATGTCTCTCAAACAGCCCTTCATGAATAACCTACAATACCAGTTACAAAAGGATCTTGCTTTGTGTAATATGCTTGGGAGATATTCAAGGAGAAAATCTTTGTGCCAACCTACTCCACTATGGGGCAGGTTGGCACCCCCAATGGGGCAGGTTGGCACAAATGCCAAAATGTACAGTAGTTAAAATAAGAACGTAAAACTAGAACTGCATTTATTTCACATTTCTACTATGCTGTCAGATTTTTGATAATATCAACAAAAGAAAAACAAAAAACTTTAACCATGAACAAACTAAACATGAATCTATGAAAGACCAATCTATAACCAAAACAGAATAACATCCAAACAGAGCTTAACCAAAACAGCATAGCAACAGGATAATCACAGAAACAACAAATGGAAGACCAGAAACTGAACTTAGGAAGGCTATTTATTAGGAAATTAATGAGCCACCTCGGGCTCCCATCACCTGACAGAGGTGCATTCTGGGAAACGAAGTCCAAACAAAAAGAGTCTTAAGGCACAAGGCGCCCTCTAGGGGTTAACCCTGACATATGCAAAATACACAGCACTGTCAGAAGTCCAAGCTGTCTGTAACTGCAACTGCAACTATTATTTGCTTTCATAACTAAAATATGACGTGGTATGGTGCGATACGGAAGGCCATTTTCTGCTGCAACTTGGCGTATGCTCATTCCACTGGCATAGGCCTTGTATGCTGCAGCAAAAGCCTCCTTTGTGTATGAAGCTCGGTCACTTTTACTGATTTAATTGAGATCCATATAATAAAGGGCATGTTTATTAAGCATAGAGTACTACATTTTATCTAAATTTATGATAATATGTCATGAAACACTGCATTTCTATGATCTTGGGCAGTGATTGGGCAGGTTGGCACAATGTGACAATTGTGCCAACCTGCCCCAGCCTGCCTTTCGCCCATATTTTCCAAATTGCTGTAAAGCAACACAAGGCATGTGATTTCACACATTACAGCACCCTTAAACTTAATATATTTCCTTTCCCTGTAACATATACTGTAAATGAACTAGATGAGGCTGTAAATAGTAAGCACAAATCCTTTTTCCTTGATGCACTGAAGCAACTTTAGGGGTCTTGAAAATCACACATTTGACTCATTGCAGCAGAAATTATGCATACATGCAAAATAACTGCCGTCCTGGCAACAAGTCATATGCACAAAAAGTGATGACCTCACACACAACTCCTTCTCCCTATATTCTCATCATGAGGGGTCTAACAACCTGCCCCTGTGCCAACCTGCCATCCTTCCCCCTACTATTGCTCTGATAGAATAGTGAGACTGGCATTGAACTTTTTACTAAAACACACACACATAGTGTATAAGTAACATGCAACAAACATGGTCACATGCTAATTAGGTTGAAACTTCTCCTTTTGCACCACAGGGACCAACATATACAGAGTTGAATCTTTAATCAGATATTTTATTATATTTATGTTCTAAAATGCAAGGAAAAATTGTTCTGACTTCACTGACCTGCATTTCTTAATAAGTACTTTATTAAAGTAGTGAGTGGAGTTAAAGAGTTTCATAAATCTTAAGTAAAAGTCCCACGTCTTCATTAATGTAATTAATGCAATACAGCACAAGCAGTCACTTACTTTCCACTGCAATTAAACAACTGTGAAAATGAATAACTCTCTGGTTGAAGAGGGCATCTGCCAGTGTGAGGGAAAGTATGTGCATTATGGAGAGGATGAAGGCATAAACAGGGAAACTAGTGTTCTAGTGGCTAGGGACTGCCGCAACTGCATGTTAATGTGTCGTCATCTATACTGATTTACTTTCTATAGAGGCCAATCCATTAAATCCACACTCTCACTTGTTAATTCACACAAACTACAGGCAATTTGGGAATGCCAATTAGCCTAATCTGTATGTCTCTAGACTGTGGGAGGAAACTGGAGTACCCAGAGGAAACCCACCAAGCATGCAAACTTCATGCACACAGACATGAGACAGGAATCAAAACCTGACCCTAAAGGAACAAGGTGACAATGTTAACCACTAAGTCACCATGTCACTATGTTAATATGCTTTTTATGAAAAAGTGTTTTTTGTAAATATGCATTCTCATTTATATTTTTATCATGTAGAAAGAAAATTTGCCAAATACATTTCATTTGATACCCGTTTATGTATGTAGTGTCCATAACTTTTTAAATTCAAATCTTTCAATGATCTTAATTGTCATTCAGATGAAACTTGGCCAATTTAGATTTCACATGAAAAGACAAATGTAAAAAAAAAAAAGTGTATTATTCTCAAATGTAAAATTGTTCAGATCAACATCAATATGACATGGTTACAGACACTACGTAAATTTTGCTTTTTAATCCTTAGCCAAAAACCAGAATGCTTTAATTTATGCAACAATGTTTACCGGTCATATGCTTCTAGAAGCTTGCATAAATTTTTAGTATCAATGCTCATAAAGAAATCTGAATAATTTTCATTCAATATTATAATAACTTGAAGCATAACACTGAAAAATGGCCATTTTATGCTTAATTTATTTTTTTAAACACTAATATTATTATGAAGGGACAGTCTCTGTCATACTGGTATTATAAAATAATTTCTCAAAGCTTACTCACAGTAGGATTAGATTTGAATAATTAGAGCTTTATTATGATCTATGAAAGAGAGTCACGGTGGCACAGCTGGAAGTGTTGCCATCTCATAGCTCCAGGGTCCTGTGTGGAGTTTTAAAAATGTTACTCATGTTTACATGGCTTTCATTCAGATTCTTTTGTGTGGCCAAAAAAAAAAAAAGGCATCACTTGGATTTAACTGAGCAAATAGACAAGAGCCTTTCTTTGGATCATTACTGCAGTGATTAATATTGTTTTTAAAGGCAACAAGTTATTTAACTCTAACTGATGCAGTGAGTAGCTTCTCATTTCTTAAACAACCATGTCAGAAGACATCCTGTAGCCATGGCAAAAATGGTAGTCTGTTTTAAAAGGGTAGAGAGCATGGAGAATGTACTGTGGAGCATTGGAAAAAAGTCACGTAGTCTAACGAGTCCAAATTTACCCTGTTCCAGATTCATGGTTGCATAAAGGTAAGAAGACAGGTGGTTGAAGTGATGCACCATCATGCCTATGGCCTACCATATAAGCATGTAGAGGCAGTGTTATGATGTGGGTGTCACAGTCTGACTGTGACCCTGGACTTTTATTTTGTAAAGGGTATGTACACACAGCCAGCTTGCACCATTTCACCTCCACACAAACTAAATGCCGGCAGAACCATCTTTATTTTAGTTTTATGTTGGTAGGCTGGTGTTTAGGTGTCAACGTCTAGTAATTCTAAGTAAATCCATAAGCTTATTTGTTGTGTTCTATAACACTGTGTTTTGAAATGTTTAATAGACAGTGCAAAGTAGGCGGATCCCAGGGTGAGAAAATGGCTTCAGGCAGCCATTTTGGGAGAGAGAGAGATGAGAGTGTATTTGCTGTTGTTAACCATGAGACAAGTTTGGGCCTGTTGATTGGCATAGCCAACTTTTCTTTACGTAATAATTGTAAATAGCATTGATTTATTTTTGTTTGTTCGTTCTGTATTTTTTTGACCTTTTCTTCTGTTTTTGAGTTTCACCTTGGTATTTTTGTCACATGTTTGCATCGTGGGAATAAAAAACAAACCACCTTGAACTTCGCATTTTGCCAGTTGCATTTGCACCGCTGGTACATCTTAACAAGTGGTGTCAGAAGTGATGTACGTATCAGCCGAGCAGCATGTGGGAATATATATATATATATATTTTTTTTCTCCTCCTTTTTCCACCTCGTGTTTGCTGACATGCCGCCTAAAACAAGACAGCCCGAAGAATGCACAGCGCAGGAAGAAGACTCGGGTGCAATAGGAGTAACCCTAGGAGAAATTGTACCATCTGTTGAGGCCTCCACTATTGGAGGGGATGCTGCAATCACAACTCTTGCACAAATGTTCGAGTCCTTCATGCGGTACCAGCAATATCTGGATGAGGTTCAGGAAAGAGAGATAGCACGTCAAGAGCAGCACTACAAGGTACTCAGCCAGCAGGTCACTCAACTACAGCTGGATATGGAGCATAGTCAGATGAAAACTGCAGTTTCAGATGGCATGTGAGAATAATTGATCAGAAGCCCTGTTTGGCCAGGTTAGAGGACACTGATGGCACTGAACATTTCTTGACTACTTTTGAAAGACTGGCAGCTGTTTACCAGTGGTCAAAAGGAGACTGGGCCATTCATCTCATACCACTGCTCACAGGCAGGGAACTTCTGTTATACACTCACCTAAAGGGTTATTAGGAACACCTGTTCAATTTCTCATTAATGCAATTATCTAATCAACCAATCACATGCCAGTTGCTTCAATGCATTTAGGGGTGTGGTCCTGGTCAAGACAATCTCCTGAACTCCAAACTGAATGTGAGAATGGGAAGGAAAAGTGATTTAAGTAGTTTTGAGCGTGGCATGGTTGTTGGTGCCAGACGGGCCGGTCTGAGTATTTCACAATCTGCTCAGTTACTGGGATTTTCACGCACAACCATTTCTAGGGTTTACAAAGAATGGTGTGAAAAGGGAAAAACATCCAGTATGCGGCAGTCCTGTGTGCGAAAATGCCTTGTTGATGCTAGAGGTCAGAGGAGAATGGACGACTGATTCAAGCTGATAGAAGAGCAACTTTGACCGAAATAACCACTCGTTACAACCGAGGTATGCAGCAAAGCATTTGTGAAGCCACAACACGCACAACCTTGAGGCAGATGGGCTAAAACAGTAGAAGACCCCACTGGGAACTACTCATCTCCACTACAAATAGGAAAAAGAGGATACAATTTGCACGAGCTCACCAAAATTGGACAGTTGAAGACTGGAAAAATGTTGCCTGGTCTGATGGGTCTCGATTTCTGTTGAGACATTTAAATGGTAGAGTGAGAATTTGGCGAAAACAGAATGAGAACATGGATCCATCATGCCTCGTTACCACTGTGCAGGCTGCTGGTGGTGGTGTAATGGTGTGGGGGATCTTTTCTTGGCACACTTTAGGCCCCTTAGTGCCAATTGGGCATCGTTTAAATGCCACGGCCTACCTGAGCATTGTTTCTGACCATGTCCATCCCTTTATGACCACCATGTACCCATCCTCTGATGGCTACTTCCAGCAGGATAATGGACCATGTCACAAAGCTCGAATCATTTCAAATTGGTTTCTTAAACATGACAATGAATTCACTGTACTAAAATGGCCCCCACAGTGTTCCTAATAATCCTTTAGGTGAGTGTACTGCCATAGTTCAAACTCTCAAAACCAGGTTAAAATTCTGAAATATCCACAACCTAAACCCACAACACCTGTTTTTACATCGCAGCTCACAGTTAAGAAAGAAGTTGTGTGTTTTAACTGTGGAAAGACAGGACATACTAGGCCAGACCGTTCCTTGAAAAAGCCTAAGACAATTATTCTTTATGTACCAAGGCCAGCTCAGTTGTTGTCTTCTATCCATTTATCAGTTATCACAGTTCTGTTGAATGGTAAACGACATTCAGCTTTGGTTGACACAGGTTGTGCTCGTACTTGGGTGCAAACGCAATATATATCCAGAGATAGCTGGAGTGAGGAAGAAACTGTGAATGTTTGTTGTGTGCATGGTGATAATACTGAATTACCTACAGCAGGAGTGTATATTGAAGTACATAAGCCGCCATATCTGATGAAGGTTGGAGAAACCGAGAATCTGCTATATCCTGTTTTGTTAGGCACAGATTTACCAGTGTTGGCAGAGTTGTTGCAGGAAACTGCATGGTGTGGTGTAGTGACAAGGGCTCAGGTTAAGCGGAAGATGCAATTCTCCCCACACTAAGAAACTGATAAAGCTCTACAGATGATGCCTTTTTGCTCGGAGGAAGTACTAGGGGAAACTAGACCTGCTAAGGAAGTCAGGCTATAGCAGCGTAGAGAGTGGGTGGAAAGGTTAATGGAGACCTCAGAACTGGCTGAAATGCAGATAGATGAACCCCAATTAGGTGAGACAGACATGTTTTTTCAGAACAATCATGCACAGCTCCAATTAGAAGATCCCACTTTAGCTGATTGTTTTAAACAAGAGAGAAAAGGAGGGTGTTGCTGCTCTGCTACATGAGAAATTTGTTGAAAAATGGACTCCTTTACAGAGAGATTAAGGAGGAAGAAACATAGCTGGTTATTTCCAAGTCACAGAGGAGGGAAGTGTTAGCGCAGGCCATTTGGGGTTTATGGAGACCCTTATGCGGATTGCTAAAAGATTTTATTGGCCATGAATGTAGTGATGTTAAAGAGCATTGTAAGACATCCTCTGAATGTCAACTCACTGTTGGTCGTGCACCTGCTTATGCACGCTTGTGCCACTACCTGGTGTTGATACACCTTTTGATAGAATTGGAGTTGATATTGTAGGACCTTTGGAGAGAAGCCAGGTAGGGAATATATATTAGTTATATGTGATTATGCAATGAGATACCCTGAGGCATTCCCACTTAGAGAAATCACTGCTAAGCAAATAGCCACAGTACTCATAAGATTCTTCTCCCAAGAAGGCATACCACGAGAAGTTCTCACTACCCAAGGGCCCAATTTCATGAGTCGCACGTTGCAACAAGTTTATCAGCTGTTTGGTATAAATAGAGTACAAAATACCCTTACCAACCTCAGACTGATGGTTTAGTTGAACGGTTTAACCAAACCCTGAAGGCAATGCTCAAGAAATTTGTCTCTGAAACAGGCAAGGACTGGGACAAGTGGCTGCCTTTCCTTCTGTTCACCTACCGAGAAAAACCACAGGCCTCAACAGGGTTTTCACCTTTTGAACTTATCTATGCCCATCAGATAAGAGGACCCTTGGATGTGTTGAAAGAGAGTTGGCCCAGTAAGCAAAAAATCCTCAACTATGTTCTCAAAATGAGAGAGAAACTGCAAACGACCACTGCCCTTGCTCAAAAAAAAAATCTACCACAGGCCCAAGCTCAGCTAAAAGCGTGGTATGATAAAGCAGCATGAACATGCAGCCTCCAACCTGGTGATGAAGTCCTATTGCTGTTACCAATATGAGAGAACAAGCTGGTGGCAAAGTGGCACGGGACCTAAGTAAGGTGGGAAGTAGGTGCAGTGACCTACGAAAGTGAAATTCCCCTCCAGGAGTCAACCGCTTCAAGTCTTCCACATCAACATGCCTAAGAAATGGCATCCCCACCCACAACCAGCAGAGCTGGTGACTCAGAGGCTGATGTTAAAACAGTGGAGGAGGAGGAGGTTAAAAAGCAGTACATTCCTGGATGGCAAGGCCAGGTCGAACTTACCATAAATCATCTTACAGAGGAACGAAGACAACAACTGTTGGAGTGCTTACCTGATCAGCTCATCATGGAAATACCGGGTAGAACAGACCTAGTTAATATTGTCCTAAAAGATCCGAAACCCATCTGCCAACCAGTCTCCCGTGGTCCTGAGTGACTACTGCCAGTAATGAAGCAGGAGCTAGACCTTATTCAAGAACTGGGAGTAATCGAGCGAGTGGAGCAGTCCCATTGTGTTGGGCCCCAAACGTATGGCTCCCTCCGGTTTTGTCTGGACTTTCGAAAATTTAACAGTGTCAGTAAGTTTGACCCTTACCTATCTGCCAAGGGTAGATTATCTGGTAGAATGACTGGGAAGAGCTAAATATGTTCAGAGAATGATGAATCGGATTCTCTGTAAGATGGAAACGTTTGCTGCAGCCTACCTTGATGATATTGTCATCTTCAGTGAAAGCTGGGAAGAACACCTGGGGCATCTTGAAGGGGTGTTAAAACAGATTAAGGCTGAAGGTCTGAAAATTCATCCAGATAAATGTGCCCTGCACTGGCCAAGATGGAAACTAGGCCTTGAGCTGGGACACGGAGAAATCCATCTGGAAGTTGGAAAGTTTGAAGCCATTTGAATGCAGAGAGACCTACAACCAAGAAACAAGTCCGATCTTTCTTGGGCCTAATAGGCTAGTATCGTCGCATCATTCATATTTTTGATTCATATACATTGCATAAAAACTTACTTCTTTTTATTGTGTAAAGCTGCTTTGCGACAATGTCAATTGTTAAAAGCGCTATATAAATAAAATTGACTTGACTTGACTTGACTTGGCATCATATCAAACTTCTCGGCCTGAGCAGTTGCCCTGACTGACTTAATAAAGAAAAGCCAACCTAACAAAGTGGTCTGGACAACAGACTATGAACAAGCTTTTCAAGACCTAAAAAGTTTATTATGAAGTAGCCAGTACTCCAAAGTCCAGACTTTGAACAGTATTTTTATAGTACAGACCGATGCTTCTAAATGCATTTAACCCTTTAATTTTGTAGTGCGTTACAGGTCTGGGACTGAAAATTGTACAGCTGATATTTTGTCAAAGACACCACAAGTTTCACGTTGGATTTTTGCACTTTTGGGAAGCCACATTTTTGTTTGCTCTTTGGGAATAAAAAACAAACCACCTTGAACTGTCCATTGTGCCCCAGTTGCATTTTTATACATCTGACTACTGGTACATACTAACAGTGGAGTTGCTTCAGTTGGGCAGGTCTAGGTTCTACAGCATTATCTAGCCAAAAAGTTAGGTCAGCGGACTAACTGAATATATGGGATGGCCAGGTTTTTCCCCATCAATGGATTTTTTTCCCTTCCCTGATGGCAAAGGCATATTCCAAGATGACAATACCAGGATTCACCAGGCTCTAATTATAAAAGAGTAGTTCAGGGAGCATAAGACATCACTGAGAATTTTTGGGATGTGCTGGAAAAGACTTTACTCGGTGGTCCAACACTTCCATCATCAATACAGGACCTTGAAGAAAAAAAAAAAGCGACTCTGGATGGAAATAAATGTTTGACATTGCATAAGATTTTTGAAACGATGCCAAAGCAAATGCATGTCATAATCAAACCAGTCAAACGGAATATTAGTGTGTGACTTGTTTTTTTTTTGCGGAATCTGGACAAAAAAAATATTGCTCTATAAAATTCATATAAAACTGAGTAATGGTTACAATAAGGAAAACATTCTGATTAACTCTTTTGACTTCACACTATAATGACCCGTTTAAACAATGCCAGTAGATAGAGGGTCATCAGAATTCTTCAACCTTGTCCAATGCAAGGACACGTCGCCATACGGTTTGGAGTCGCCAGGAATATCATTTCCAGGCCGTGGAACAGATTCCAAACAACTGGTTGTGCTGCTGATTGCCCTAGGTCTGGAAGGCCAAGACAGACAATGCCAAGACAAGATACGCTAATTCGATGCCAATTTCAGAAATTTTACCGAAAATGCTGCCACTATTGCTGCTGCTGGGTCACACTCAATAAATTGCCAGACTATTCAGCAAAGTTTAGGTGCAGATGGACATATGATTTCTCTATGTCATTGTCAATGTAACATTTTTTTTTTATTTTTTTTTACATTTCTGGCACAGATGGAATCATTTTGTAGAAATTGAACAAAGCAAAAAACCTCTCTGTCAATTAGTTTATAAATTGCTCCTATCCGTGTCCCAGCTGAGATGCATCTCTGCTTTACATCCAGTGTTCGCAGGTCCACCATGACTGACCACTGAAGAAGAAAGGATGTTACAGTATATGCATGTGCTTGGTTGAGAGGAAAGCTATGCATTTACTATTCCCTTTCACATCTCTCTGCAAAGCTGACCTACATTCAGCTCTGTGTGACTGTGCATGTAGCAAGAGTAATGAAGGGAGATAGAAAGAGAATGAGAGAGTAAAAAAGAGTCACGGCTGAAGATGAAAAATCTCGTCTCCATTGGGGGCATGAGAAATATGGGTGTGTGGTTGTTATGGGGTACATTTATACTTTTAATTGTTTTTTTTCTCCCATATAAAACATCTTTAATGCACTTATGAATGCTGGTTATTGTTCGGCTTCCTACTGAGCATTGCAGCCTGTGACAGTAACGATATTATTGCATTGCTTTACAACAACAGAGCCAGTGTGTGTTTATGGTCATACATTTTAGTGAAGCTGTAATAAAATAATAAAAAAAATTAAAATAAAAAAAAACATATTTGAAATTCGACACACATTTTAAGAAACGGTTTGGTGAAGATCAAAGATTGTCTGATGGTAATCTGCTGAAATAAATCTATCCTTTAGAGAGGCATTAAGGGAGCTTTTGCTATTCTAAATGTGTAGTGGTTTTGAACATCCTCATATAACGCTCCTCATTACAGCTCTAAAGTATCACTTTAATCAGTCTCATTTGCTCCACTGTGTTCCGGGTGCTGTGTCCTGGAGTTTTCGCTCAGGATTGTAATGTCGTATTGATTTCCTTGCGTTCCACTTTTTTCCACATGTTCGCTTAGGGCCTTGTTTGATGTTAATCACATGTAGTGATGATTTAATATCAAAATTCCACATATCAGTATTCAGATCTCAGATATAACCACAGAAGTTAGGTGAGAGATGAGTTTACAAGAAGCAGAAATAGAGTACTGTATGTAGGTTATTAATAAACACTGAGTGCTAGATGTTTCTTTGCATTAGCATCTCTCATCACATTTCTTTATAATACTGCATTTATACACTTCCTGGCCAAAAAAAAGTTACGAAGACTAATCAACTTTAGCTTTGATTACGGCACAGATTGGTCCGTCCAGTTCATCTTTGAAAATAATTCCTCAAGCTCCCAGAACAACTCACATTTTTTCCAATTAAATTTTATTTGTAGAGCGCTTTTAACAATTGTCATTGTCGCAAAGCAGATTTACGCAATCAAAAGAAAATAATGTATGAATAATATGAAAAAAATGTGTATGAATCAAAATGATTATATAATCCCTGATGAGCAAGCCGATGGCGACGGTGGCAAGGAAGAACTCCCTGAGGTGGCAATAGGAAGAAACCTTGAGCGGAACCAGACTCAACATGGAACCCGTCCTCATTTGGGTGATCATTCAATTAAATTTTATTTGTATAGCACTTTTAACAATTGACATTGTCGTAAAGCAGCTTTACACAATCAAAAGAATTAAGTTTGTATGAAATGTAAATGTATATGAATCAAAATGATAAGATTGTCCCTTTATGCATGATCATGGATAGCAGGGATTGATGTGCAGTGATACAGTACTGTCTATTAGGCAGCTGGAAGTTCAGTAGAAACGGGTGATGTCTTTAGGTTAATATGGAGGCCAGTTTGTTATTGGAGGCTCAGGTAGACCGTAGGAAATTCCAGTCCTGAACTATTGATCGACTGCAGTCACAAGTCCTCACAGAACAGCTGTCAGCATCAGCCGGGGCCAGGTCAGACTTCATGGTAACGTGGAACTGTCCCCAGTCACCACACGCATCCCAGGCCATAACCTGGACACTCAGTACATTTAGATCATCATCTGACTTCACTTTCTTGCTATATGCTGTAACATTGCTGAGCCTAGACCTGAGCAACTGAAGCAACCCCAGATCATAACACGGTCTCCATTGGCTTGTACAGTGAGCACTGTGCATGATGGGTGCATCGCTTCATGTGCCTCCCTTCTTACCCTGACACACACACACCGTATCTCTGGAGGGTCTATCTGGACTCATCAGACCACTTGACCTTTCTCCAATCTTTATACTCTCTAGCAAATTGAATACGCTTTTCTGATTAGTTTCACTACCAAGTGGTTTTCTTATGGTCACACAGCTGTTTAGTCCCAATCCTATGAGTTCTCATCACATTGTGTGCATATTGAAATGCTCTTACTAGACATAGCTATGGTTTTTATTGTTGCTTTTTTACCATTAAACTTCACTAAGTGTATAAGTGATCTCCATTCATAATCACCCCCCACCCCCCATCACATTTCTTCCACAGAGTTGCATGGTTTGTGGTTTTGATAATGTGTTGAAGGGTTCTTAAACCAGTTCTGTTTGTTTCAATTCCCAATTTCAAGTTGTTTTCCTTGTTTGATGCACAGGCCAGGCAGTGTTAAAGTTGTTGATTAGAGTTTGGTTGGATAACGAATGAATGTTGTGGGTACCTTTGATTACCTGACAGCTTTAAGGAATAAGTATAACCCTGAGAGCTTTATTATAATTTGACTGTATTTCATTGTACAGTATATTTAATGCCTGTGTAAAGTTGTCGGGTTTACGCTGACTGTACAAGAGCAGGTTGCAGCATTAATTTAATCTGTAGGCAAACGTCGCCAGCAGCTTTGTCACAGGTCACGGCTGTTAATATGGTTATTGCGCTGCTCATAAATTCACTATTTAATGGCTTCACCTGCGGCTTGTATGATCCATGAACCATGCATTTTTTATTGCAATAAAATATCTGTAGTTTAGGCTTGAGGCAGGTATGCTGGCAGGAAGGGAAAGTTAATGTGGTATAGTATTCTGTTATTGGAGCCCATCTGCATTCAGAGATGATTTTCTGCTCATCACGGTTGTTAAGAGTAGTTAAGTGAGTTGCCCTGTTGTCAGATCAAATCATTCCCACAGTACTGTTGAGTACTTGATGCATGTTATTATTCTTATGATCTTTATTTTAATCTTTTATACTGCTTATCCTGTGTACAGGGTCACGGAGGGCCTGGAGCCCAACTCAGGAGACTTAGGGCATGAGTCAGGGTACACCCCGGACAGGGTGGCAATCTGCTACGGGGCGCACACACACACACACACACACTATGGACAATTTAGGAATGCCAGTTAATCTTTGGACTGTGGAAAAACTGTAGTACCCGGAAAAAACCCACCAAGCATGGGGGGAACATGGAGCAAACTCCATGTACACAGACACTAGGTGGTTATTGAACCCCAGCAATGGTTGTGCAAGGCCACAGTGCTAACCACTATGCCACTGTGTTGCCTATAATTATTATTATTAGAGTAAGTCCCCTACATACGAACAAGTTTTGTTCTGAGAGCTCATTTGTAAGTCCGATTTGTTTGTAAGTCCAACAAAATAATTTTTACAATTTACACATTGTAAAAGTACACTGGTCTTTAGATTGTTCATTGCACCTTTTAAAAGAATGCGCAGTGTCTCCCATCTTTTCACCTCTCTCTATTGTCTCATTATTATTATCTCTATTGTATCATTTTCACTTTTCAATTTTATTCAATTCAATTTTATTTGTATAGCGCATTTAACAATTGTCATAAAGTTGCAAAGCAGCTTTACACAATCAAAATTAAGGACGTTTGTATGAAATGTTAATGTGTATGAATCAAAATGATCAGATTTGTCCCTGTTGTCCCCATCTTTATTGCTTGGTGCTTCTTAGCAGTACCAGCTTCATCGTCACAGCTTTTACGCTTGCTTTCAGACATCCTAGGCTTGTACTGCACTTGCAGAGGATGCGCGCTGCATGCACGTGATGTATGCTGGACATGTGATCTAATTTACACAAACAAGCATGCGTGAATGCATGTTTATATCTTTGGTAAGTTTGTAACTTGAATGTTTGTAAGTGGGAGACGTACTGTATTATGATGATGATGATGATGATGATGATTATTATTGTTATTATTTGTTACACTATATACTCCAGGGACTGCTGCGTGTGTGGGCATGAATGTGCAGGTGTCCGGATAAAGTGCATGGTAAATGTACTGGCTGAGAAACTGAAAGAATGTGTGAAAGGTGCAGAATAGGGTGTATGTGGTGTATTGACATTTTGTGTTTATTGAACTACCACACTTTAAGTAATGAGTAAATAGTAGGCTTTACATGGAGAGAGTGAGAGAGAGAGAGAGAATGCATGATGCAGCACTTTCCTTCAACTGAGATAGCAGACTCAAATTAAGTGCTCAAGTCACATAGTCTGTCATCGGGAACCTGATTAGATCTTGGGTGCTTAGAACCACTATCACATGACGAAAAGTGGTTTAAAGGAAAGTAGGCTTGTGGTGAATGTGAAATCTAGAGCGAAGCAACCAAAGGACAGCATGTGAGCAATGACGTGTCGGGTATGTGAGGAAAGCATCAGACCTGACTGGCTGCAGTAATGTAACCTGAGTCACTTTGTATTCAGGCTGTGTGTCTCAGTCTGCTTGGCTGATCCGTACATAAATAAGACAGGTAGCTGAATGCCTGCGGGATAACCTCCTCTTACATACAGTAGGTACTGTAGAAGCACACCCCTAATGCATTGCCTACTAATAATATAGCAACGTGAACATTGATTTAAAGATAAATGTTAGGGGTGGTTAATTATTATGTTGCGGAGTCTGATAGCAAAGTGCTTTTATGCATCAATCTCTAATTGCTGTTCACAGAATCGCATGTGTTCAGCTCAGCCAGCACTGGATGAATAATTGAACAAGTGGTTGTGGCAGGAAAGGAGGGGAACCCGGGATTAAAAACACCTTAGCTTCTTCATTCTTTCTCTCTCTCTCACTCACACACACAAGATGCTGTGGGACAGTAGATAATACTGCTGAATAATTCAGACAGTGAGCATTTCCTCTTGGCTGGATGTTTACTGCTCTTTGGCATGAATGCAGCTGTTCGGCTCTGGGAAAAGGGGAAAAAAAACGGAGTGGAAAAAAAGGAGACGTGAGAGTAAATGATCATGTCTGTGTTTTTGATAATTCTTTGGAGTGAAATGTTTGGCGAATCCCCGCTTTCCCTGTTTGCTGAGCGCCGTGTGAGAGAACCCATTTTTTCGCTATCTACAAGCTGTTTTTTTGTGATTCGCCTGCCGTTTTAATCTACCAGACTCTCTGTCGCTAATCCAAACAGCCCTAAAGTCTATAACATCACTTCGGTATGATAGCTGACTTCTGGCGTGTCGTCTCCGAATTTTATTTCTCAACAAGGCACTGTGATTTCAGCACCCATGGCAACTTTGCAGTAGTTTATTTTAAAAGCATTATATTTTCTCCCAACGATGAGGGGCGTTCAAGTCAAACCTGGACTTGCGATGAACATCATCATGAATGAAGGCATAAAACTGATTGATATTCGAGCACAGTACGGCGATGAGACTCTTAGCCGCAGTAACACATTTGAATGGTGCAAACGTTTTAAAGCAAGCTGTACGTCCATGAATGATGCTCCCGGCTGAGGTGCAGTCGTTCCCCTGAACCTTCAATGACTGGAACAACTGGTCCTTGTAAATTTGTCAGCGAATTTGTGGAAGAAACACATCTGTCTGTGGGAAGTGTACACGTAATTATTCACCAACACCACTTTTCTGTAAATTGCAGGAACTCAGGTGGGAGTTATAATCACATCCTAATCTACAGTCCTGACATCACTCCAATCCATTTCCACATCTTTGGGCCATTAAAGGAGTTCGTGGTAGGCCAGCGTTTTAGATATGAAACAGGCAGTCAGCTCACAGCTTCGGTGTACTGAGGAAAGTTTATACCTTGATGGTATCCAAGCACTAGTAAAACACCGGGATAAGTGCCTTAGTGTAGCAGGGAATTATATAGAGAAATAAAGGGAGTTTTTACTCTCATAACTGTGTCCTCTTATTCTGCACAATCAAAAGTCCCAGTTTGACTCGAAGGTGTCTATTAATGAACATAAATAGGGTACTTTAGTAATCCTTAAAGGACATTGTTGTGAGCATATTTTAATTAAATATACTTGTGAATGCAACAATATGATAGAAACTATGAAACTTAGTAAAAGAACATAGAGGTAAGGTAAGGAGACAGAAGTGAGCCAAGTACAGTGTGATGTCACAGTAGCAAGAACATGGAGCATGAACTCGAACGAACTCTAGACCGGCAGCCATCTTGGATGCGAGATGCTTAGTGGACAGTGTGTACCAAACAGACCCTAGAGATGATGTAATCTTTGTACCCTGAGCATCCAAAAGTACCTGATGTCCCTAGACATGATGTAATGTCAGCTGATATCATGTAGCCCTAGACATTATGTAATGCCAACAGCCCCAGACATGAGGTAATCTCCTCAGACATGGGGTGATCTTAACTGTGATGTAACAGGGGTTGGATACATGTGCATGTCAAATTTAAAGGGACACAGGACAAATAACCAAAGTACACACATTTAGCTTAATGAATAATAAGTTTAATAAGAGTAGGCACAAAGTAAAATAGCATGTGCACCTACATAGTGAATAAAATAAAAATACAAAGTATAAGGCCCAACATATAAAAGTACAGTAAAATAGGGGGCCTGGGTGGGCATCAAATAACAAAAGGCCTAAGAAATTAAATATCAAGCCTTCTCTGACCCAGAACCACATTGATGGGAAGATCAGTGTGAGGAATAAAAACAGAAATACCACGATTCAAAAGTGGTGTACGGGCTTCAGGAAAATCAGTTTGACATCACACAGACACTTTAAAATCTGAGTACTGACACTTCTTAGACCAACAGGCCTTAAGAGAGACTGGGCTGGAGTACTAGACTCTGGTCGCACGGGCCTGAAGGAATGTAAACGAGAGCTATGTGCCTCCGGACGCGGTCTCTTAGAAGGACCAGGCCCGGAGTCATCCTTCCTGACATAAGTAAGACCGTTCTTATGAAGAAATTGTGTCAATGATCCATCAGACTCATTTTGGCAAAAACTCACTGAGGCTCGGTCCGCAACAGGTTCAGTAGGAGTGTAATCCTCAAAAGAGTTATGCCCTGGACTGTCCTGGCTGTCCGAATCGTCCAAAGGGATGTATTCAGTGCTTGGGCAGTTGCGCTTAGCTATAACAATAAAATAAAATACTTAAATACAACAAATTAGGAAAATAAGACAAATAATTAAAATGAGTGCGAGAGAGATGCTTACCCATGGCCTGTCTGTTGAGAACTGTAGAGTAACCCGGAAGAACTAAGAATATATAGTAAAATAAGCGTCGCCCCTATATTTTTTAATAATAAACAAACTTAGTGCAAAGATAATGGAAAATAATTTGTAAGAAAAATAGATTATAATGGGAAAAGAATACGGAGTCAGATGACGAGGTATATGACGTAAGCAAACAAGATAAGAGAAAATATAATTACAATGGGTGACAATACTTGGAAAAAGTTGGATTACAATGGGTTAATAATTTGATAAGAAATAAGAAAACAAATGTACAGGGGAGGGGGCTAGGTGAGCGCTCCTCCCCTTGAAAACTGTATAAAAGAAGTGCCCATGTCACAGGCACTTCAGTCAGATTTTGGACATGCATGGGTCTACATCCTAGGCATTGCCAAGCTGGCTCACTTGGTTTTATTGCTGCAATAGATCCTGCCTTACTTCATCCAGATCTACAAGGAGTCCGGAGTCTTTTCTTTGGTTCTTTTTAAAGTTAAAGTTTTTGTGTAACATTTGTAATTAAGGCAACTGTAACTAGTGTAGGAGAAAAACCTCCCACATTGTGAATTGCAAAAAAAAAAAAAAAAAAAAAACACAAATACTGCAAAAAAAATCTGTAAATCTGCTTTCAAATAGAAATAGAAGTAGACAGTTAAAAACTACATCAAACCAAGACCTGCTTCAGCCATTAAAACTGCAGGCATCAATTCTCTTAGGAACTGTCTCGCAAAGTTTTATAAGAAGATCCAAATTTTATAAGGCTGCTCTAAGCATCTTGCTATTTTTTTTTCCTGCTGACTATGGCTCTCAATTACTCGATAACAATGCTGGCAGGTCCCAGAACACCCTTCATTATGTCATTTGTAAAAGCTAAACACAAGTCTATTACTTAATATAATTTCTCGAGCGTACTGTACTGTGATTTTGAAAATAATACAATTTTTGGAAAGTGAATTCTAAAATGGTTTATTTTCATATATAAGAACACATTGACATAGAGGATCTCTGGGTTCAATTCCCGCCTCTGTGTGCATGGAGTTTGCATGGTCTCCCTGTGCGTGGTGGGTTTCCATTGGGTACTCCGGTTTCCTCCCTAATCTGATTAGACTAATTGGTGTTCCCAAATTGCTGGCATATGCGAAGAAGGAATTTCACTGTGCTGTAATGTATATGTGACAAAATAAAGGCATTACTTGACTTTAATAACTCTCAGTTGAGTTCCTGTAATGTGCAAGTGGTGTTCATGGATGATCATGTGTTCAGTTCCCACATACTGATGCACCTCCTCCGCAAGTTGGAGACAAGTTATCTGTTGATTTTCAAGGATCAGGCATTCCAGTTATTGAATGTTCACGAGGATGCAAGCCACTTAAGCCAGGATTATCATCCAGGGACGTATGGCCTTTATTAAAAACACTTGCATCAGCTACGAGTCTTATTAACATACTTTGCTTGAAGTCTTCTGTAAAGGTCAATCAGTTTTATGGCTTTATTCATGAGAAATATTAAGTCCCAGTCCCAAGTTTGATGTGAACGCCCTTGTCTTTAGTGCAAGTGAACATAGTTACATAGCTCAGAGTTCTTACTCTAATACAACACAATACAATACAATACGATGTGTGATTTACCCCAGCAACTATATTTTTTATGTATTAAATGAGCATCATGTTAAACATTTACCTTCACTCCTTTTGGCTTCTCCCATTAGGGGTCGCCGCAGCGGACTATTTGGCTCCATCTAACTCTATCTTCCACATCACCCCTTGTTACTCTAACCTCCTACATGTCCTCCCTCATCACATCCATAAACCTCCTCTGGGACTTCTTCTTTTCCTCCTCCCTGGCAGCTCCATCTCTAGCATTCTCCTCCCTATACCCCTCATCCCTCCTTCTGCACATGTCCAAACCATCTTAATCTGGCCTCTTTCTTTGTCTTTAAACCGTCCTACCTAAATTTATATATAATACTCATGAGTATAAGGTACTATACTCATTCGTAATCCTGTCCATTCTTGTCACTTCCAAAGCAAATCGTAGTTTACATTATAAACAATTAGAGATTTTGTTAAATAACCAAAAAATCTATTTCTTATTATTAGTATTAGAATAATCGAAGCATATATCTACAGCACTAGAGCAATTCTCAGATTTGAGAATTTTACATTAGCATAATCTTAAGAAGTATCCACAAATGTCTGGTACCTTAACAGCGTTACCGTCCAGGTAAAAAATGTTGCACATATTTGGCAAGTGAGAGTGTTAGTTTTAAGCCGTATGAATCAGTGGATTATTGTCTCAAAATCCTCCTGCTGACTTTTCTTTTTTAAAGCTTCTGGCTGCTTGTATCCATCATCATTCTACTAGCTTTGACTTGATTCTGATCCACAAGAAATCTTAGATAAAATGTTACATCCACTGTTTCTGGTTCCTGTACGTACACAACATGTACTGTACATATTTATGACTTGAGGATACATGAGCATGTAGACACCACTCTGCTAATATGTAAATTCATGGGTGTCATAACTGATTTGTTGTCTCTCACATCATATTTCACTGGAGGTGGATACTAACCAGATTGGACATCCTTACAGCATCGCATCACATCATTATTGAATGACAATGTGTTGGAAAAGTTTGCTGTTCAAACTGACTTAGGCTCCTTTTTGTGTTTGCCAATTCCCAGCCATCAGACAGCTCATTTCTGTCACATGACAACTACCAACCAGGGAGGGCGAAGGATATCACATGCCTCCTCTGAGGCATGCAAAGGCAACCGAGTGAATCTTTCCGATCTGCTGCTCAAGCAAAGTCAGGGGGCTGGGCAATACCCTGGGAGGAGAGTCCTATCTGGTCATTTCTACCTTATAGACACCAAAGATTCGCTATCATTTCGGTGATTGATGGGAGAGAGAGAGAGTATGCCACCCTTTCCTTGCTGAGAGTCTGACCAAATTTGCTTCCTTGGACCCCATTGAATCACTCACTCACTCATCATCTATACCGCTTAATCCTGTATTCAGGGTCACGGGGGGACTGGAGCCTATCCCAGGAGACTTGGGGCACATGGCAGAGTACAACCTGGACAGGGGGCCAATCCATCACAGGGCACAGACACAGACACATACGCTCACTCGTCCACACACTACGGGCAATTTGGGAACGCCAATTAGCCTAACCTAAATGTCTTTGGACTGTGGGAGGAAACCGGAGTACCCGGAGGAAATCCACCAAGCACGGGGAGAACATGCAAACTCAGAGATGGTAATCGAGCCTGGCCGTGAATCGAACACGGACCCTGGCGGTGCAAGGCGACAGTGCTAACCACTACACCACCGTGCCAACCCCATTGAATCATTGGGATTCAAATTTTTTCCCCTGATGATTGCGTGAACACTTTTCTGCTGCACCACTTGCATTGGCAAGTAATGACTTCTATATTACAAGAATTAACTTTTTTTCCTGACATAGACACGGACAGGTAGTATCAGATTAACGTGACGGACAACGACTGAATAGTGGATAAGGATGTCTCAAGGTGCAGGTTTATCAAAAAAACCTGTGAAGAGGCTGCAGTAACTCATTTTCCAGTTATTCCGATGACCTTTACATATAAAGATATGTGAAGCCAGTCAAGGGCCAGATTACAAAGCATTGTAAAGCCTCTGAGTTCTTGGGATGTAGGGATCTATTCATTTCTGGGGAATACCCCACACTTAAAGTCTGCTTCCGTGGGCAAAGTCATTTATATAAACTCACTTAATTACAATCACTGTAATGAGTCTGTTTTAATTGCTTCACTTCAATGTCCATGTGTTCTTGTTAAGTCGGGACAGTAGCATTTTTCAGTGTAAAGGTCTATTGTTTGCCTTAACTGGAAACAGTCTTTCATTATTCTTGGGGTTGTCTTTCTGCCATTTTAGCTCTGGTGATAAATCCCAACAGTGTCCAAAAGCTCGGAGCCTGGGAAGGAAGATTTGTGTTCTACACTCAATGTTGTAAATCAAACCAGCTGTAATCTAGAACAGCGTTAATCACTGTCATGCAAGTTTTTAACCCTTTATTTATTTATTTACAAGGGTGAGTCAAAAATGATCCGCACTTCGGTTATGTTACAACTTCTGTTGGCTGTTGCTGGTCTTATCAGCACTTTCCGTTCTAGACGTCCCTCTCCCCAGTATGTATGCCCCACTTGTGATTTGCATGACAGAAGAGAAGCATGCAGTATTTTGTTTTTTGAAGTCTGAGGGTGTACCTGGTCCGGAAAATGACTCACAGAAGAACATAAACAAAGCGCCTGGATAGCTGCAAACAAAATTTAGAACAATATTTTAAGGAATCTGACAGCTTTTTAAGGAGTATCATTATTGGTGCCAAGACATGGATTCATCACTACGAGATTTCAACGAGAAGTCAACCAGCGGGAAAATTGATGCTTACAGTTTTCTGAGATTCTGAAGGGCCAGTATTGGAACATTGTCAGAAAAAAGGTTCAACGATCAACAGTGCTTGTTACAGTGAGATGCTTATTAAAGAGCTGAAGTCTAAACTTTGGACTAAACACAGAGGACTGCTCTCTAATGGCGTTGTGGTTTTGTAAAATGAAGTGCTTGTAAAAGGAAGGTGGGCACTTAAATCTGATGTGGATGAAGATATGGAAGAAGGCATGGCAATAAAAAGATTCTTTATTGTCATTGTACAGTACAGGGACGAAAGATGTCAGATGTATCAGTGGGGTGGTAAGGAGGTACTAACTTGAAATCTGGATATGCAGGTGTTGAATAGCATACAGAAGCAGGCATCCCAGGCTGAAGAAGGGGTTGGATCCTGCAAATGTTTGACAGCAAAAACTGGCATGACCAAGTCAGTGTAGCAATTAATTGTCCATGAACATCCTGGGGTTGCATAAAGTGACAGTGGTAAAAGCTGTTGTCCAGGGGGATCAGGACTTTAAATGAAGATGCGTCTCCAAGGATTTACAGCAGATTAACTTTGCTTGGATTACATTTTAGCTGATGAGCTGCCATTCATGATGAGATGTCTGCCACATATACTGACGATTCATGCAAAAACATGAGTGGCTATAGAAGGAAAGAAGAGCATGAGAGGGTGTCATAAGCATAGCAGTGTTATGAAACCCATGTGAGAATACAAGGTAAGTGAAAATGAATTAGGTAATATTTAATGGATATAGAACTTGTAGTATCACTGAAGCACCACCCCATTTTGTGTGGTTAGACCAGCCTTTTCCAGGACAGGATAACAATGACCTCATGAATGGCCTCCAATAAGTCCAAATCTCACTGCATGTGGGTTTACACACAGGAGGACGTATACAGGACAAAGCCTCACACATTGGAGGACTGGTTTCAGGACGTTCTCAGCAATATCTCAAATGACTTCGGTTAGAAGACCAGTGCCTATGTTGAAACTTAAAGATTTTCTTTCGTTTTTCCTATGTAATAAAGTACATGTACGATTTGTTTAAATAAATTCGTATTAGAAATGTGGACTGTATTACTGTATTACTAGTTTTACTGTATTACTAGTTACTTTTCACCCATCCTGTATACTCCTGCCAAGATAGAATGCATAGCAGAAGAACAGAAGAGGACCCAGCACTTAGCCTTGTGGAAAGCCAGTGGAGATTCTGCATGGAGCAGATTTGGATCCTCTCCATGTCACTTGATATGACCATACCTTCAAGTATAAAGTGAAGTATTATCATGCAGTACATTCTAAGCAATTTAAAGATAAACGAGTGACTTTTGCTCAAAGGATATAAAACCAACTATTTACAGACTGAACAATTTCCCAGAATTCACTCAGCAGTTAAAAGTATTGACATTAAATAAGTTTTAATGTAGTACTGCTGATTAGTCACACTATCAAATCCATATGTAAAATAGTTCAATCTTTCAAATACCGTTAAGGTCAATCTTCATGAACATTTTACGTAAAATCTGGAATCAGACTTTGAACCATGTACCCTAGGTGCCAAGCATTGGAGTGAAATATGCTAGCCTAGTGTTTTATGAGAAATGAATGTGACCCCTGCTTATATGTGAAAAAATAATAATAAAAGGCTATTTAAATGCAGAAACCTCAAGCACAACATGTCCTATTACCTGTGCACTTCAGCTGGCATTCCCATGGCACTTAGTACCAGACGTTTTTGATTAAGAGCCTCAATCGAACACTTTATAAGAGTGCTTCATGCAGTTTTGGGTACAATGCCCTCCAGAGTTACTGACCCTCAATAAATATGAATAGCAACTAAACTACATTTTTATATATATATTTTATTTCTCATGGTACACTGAGAAAATACAGAAATAGGAATTTTACGACAAAATAAGGGTTAAATAATGCACCATGGTTGCAAACAATATAAAAGTGCACCATTCAAATTTAGAGTGGTGTTTAGGGCACAACAAATATAATTTCAGTTTTATTTAAATTCACCTCGCGTAATATTTGAAATTACACAATACAAACAGATATGGATGTAATGCTGTAGTGGATGTACGTATGCATGCAATGGGAACTTGAGAATCATTTGTAAAACAGTGGAGGTTAAGAATACTTTGCTACAATTTGTTTTTATAATTAATCTGCAAAAAAATAAACTATTTGTCACTAATCCAAAGCATGTGAATGTAAGTATGAGCTAATTGTTGAAGACCAGGCAAACAATACAATGCATGACAAACAGGACAAAAAAAAAAAAAAAAAAAAAAACAGATCGTGAGCAAAGGGTCTAAGCAAAATAGTATTCATTGCTTACAGGTGCACAAGATGTTTAATTTATTGTAGAAAATGACAAAATAGATGTAATCGACTTCAGGGGATCGAAGGCATTGTAGTGTCCAGGCTAGATTTTAGTCAGGAAGATGGCCAGTTGCCTAGATGTAACTCTCTGAAACCTGTTGAACCTGATGTGATGACACCTGTCTGCCATTGTCCCACCCACTTGTGGATGGCAAAATGGACCTTACTAACTGCCAGTGAAAAAACACACCTACAAAACCAGTCACAATAGCAATTCCAGCAAAATAAATAAATAAATAAATAAATAAATCACATCTGTTAACATTATGTCATCTTAAGCAACACTTTGTCTCCTAAGCAACTGCGTCTAAGTTGTTCCAAATTGCCTCTCATTTGTCTCTGTTGCATTTCATGACTAATCCGAGCTACAAAGCTAGCTAGCTGCAAGATTTTATGTTATTTGGGATTCAACCCCAGAACAATTAATTAGCTATTAATTAGAAAGCTTGAGATGTCAGTAGTAGTGAACTTTACCTGTACATCATTTTATGAAGTGTAAGGTACACAGCATATTGTACAGCATTGGTTTATTTGCAACAGAAGCACCGAATGAGTTAGCACTAACGCTAGCAAATTCCACCAAATCCAGGAAGAATCACATTTGTACACAGTCTGAGGTAATCATGTTATGATAACAGATTAAACTTTTCGAAATTAGTATGCTTATTCCCTACTTCATCCATTTTCACACTCTTTTGAATAAGTTGCACAGTCCACCACAACATATCGCATGTGATAATAATTAGCAGAACATAAGATTTATTTCTTTATTTATTTGCTCCGAAATACACCTTGATCTGTTGCGATTGAAATCATGGTAGTCGGGTGACTGTAAGAGGTGTATGTAATCCTGATCAGGCAAAAGTGACACCAGAAAGAATGTGACCTTTAGATGATCTGTCTATGCATTATGAAACTGGAAATGGTGTAAGTGGTGACGCAGGTTTGTACATGAGTTGCTCCAACTGTAGCAGATTGTATATGATCAGTAGACTAGAAATAAGTCTACGCTAAAGAATTAAAAAAGACAAAGCAAACAGAGCTCAAGGTAGAGAATGGAAAAGCAGGACTTGATGAAGAGGTTGGGGCTGTATCGAGCTGACATGTTGAGTTGAACTTAATACAGTATTTAGTACAAATCATTGTGCATAGTGGCTTCAAAAAGTGCTAGACTCTTTTTGACACAGAATATGACTGTTAGTACTGTATATACGTAACAGACGAGCAGGTGGAGAGATTGAACCAATTTTGCCACTGAAGAAATAAAGGAGCTTCATAATTTGGCACTGCAAGGAAAAAATACCAATTGTGACTTTAAAAAGCTTATTCATGATTTAAAAGGGGATTTGCAGTTTACCTCTATTGACTCTATTGATAATTGATTTGTCACAGAGATTTGTAAGGACCAGAAAGCATCTTTGTATTTAAGCAAATTTTGAGGGACATCAGATGAGCGCAAAACTCCTATATACTTCATGAAGCTCTATATCATAAATGTATCATGGAGAGGTAATGGGGCCAATCAAAGTAGAATTAGAATATGCATGAATAGGCAAGAAAAAAGATTATTTATGAAAACTCTAAAGTGTTAGGTGGCATGGTGGCGTAGTGGTTAGCCCTGTTACCTCCAGGGTCAGGGTTTCATTCCTGCATCGGGTCTGTGTGCATGGAGTTTGCATATTCTTCCCATGCTTGGTCGGTTTCCTCTCACAGTCCAAGCACATGCAGATTAGGTTAACTGGCATTCCCAAACTGTCTGTAGTATGTGTGTCCTGTGATGGATTGGCACCCTGTCTAGAGTGTACCCCACCTCGTGCCCCAAGTCTCCTGGCATATGCTCCTGGCCTCTGTGAAATAAGCAGTATTGGAGATGAATGAATGCTTGAGTGATGTCAGGAAATGACTATAAGGATATGTCACCTGTTTTTAATGCTATGGATTGATACAAGAGTGAGGAGATGCATCACAAAGCATACTGTATGTGAGTATTAATTTGAAAAGAAGTGAATAAAAAGTAAACAAAAATAAAACCATTGTCTTCTGCTGTTCTACTCTTTGTACTAACACCTCTCTGACACGGTTATGACTTCAAAGCTTTCTTAGATACTGTCCTATATGATCTACAGCATACTGTAGCATAAGGATGGTTTTCTGATGTAGACTACAAAGTGTCAGGATAAAAGTATGCTGTAAATTGATCATTTAAATATTGAAGCACCTGGCATTATTAACTTAAAGAAAATTACAGCAGGACACTTAGAGTGGGCCTAAGGTGAAAGAACCAGCATTTGAGGGACAGACAGAATACATTTTTGATCACAGACCATAACGGAACACTAGTTTTACAGTGTTACTCAAAATAGCATCTGATCTACAACTTCTTTCATAATGGTTTAGCTATATGACTAGTGTCAGGCAAGATCATCATATAAATGTTTTTTTCTTGCAGTGTAAATTTGGCATTGTGTGTTAATGTGTAATTTCTGACGTGACTATCTGTGAATATCTTACTGCCTTAGGCGAAGGATAACACTATAATTGATTAGGGCCAGTAATCGGGTTATGGTCATTGATTCTTGGGAATTGTCTGCCTGTAAGACAAGTGTGCAGGAACTGCGTTGTCAGCAGGGGGGGCGCGGTAATCATCAGCCGACTTCTGGCGAAATGATGCACATAGTGCTGATTCTGAGAAATACACAGACTGAGAAATGGCCCAAACTGAGGTGGTACAGGTGTTACAGCTACACTGGAGAATAGGGTGAAAATTGGAGAAGTGCAATGGTGAAATCGATACGTGACATAAAAATAGATACAAAGCCATCTGAGAAATGACATAGCATTAAGAAGTAACCCTGGAATAAATGAATTAAACCTATTACCCAACACCATCATACGGTAAAAAACAGTAAAACTGCAGACTAGATTAAAGTTCTAACCATGTGACAGGGACCATTTTCTCACATGGTCATGACACAAGGCTCAGACGGAGAAGACTCACACCTGAGAGACTGGCAAATCAGAGCATGTAGGAAACAAGTGGACAATAAGAAAGCAGTCTAGAACGGGGTTTTACAAATGTTTTGGGGGCAGAAAACACTCACTCACTCACTCATCTATGCTGAGTTTTCCTGTGTATAGGGTTGTGTGTGCTTACACACACACACACACACAAACAGTCACACACTATGAGCAATCTGCCTGCATCACTGTCTGGTTTGGGAATTGTGCCATCTCGGACCGCAAAACCCTACAGCGGATAATGAGGACAGCAGAGAAGGTTCATCGGGGTCTCTCTTCCCTCTCTTGGAGACATCTACACCACGCGCTGCATCCGCAAAGTCACCCATCACACACACTCTTCACCCTCCTGCCATCTGGAAAAAGGTACTGAAGCATTCGGGCACGCACATCCAGACTGTGCAACAGCTTCTTTCCACACCCATACGTCTACTTAACAAAAAGGGACTAGACTGATAAACACACACACACACACACACACACACACACACACACACACACACACACACACACACACACACACACACACACACACACACACACACACACACACACACACACACACCTGTAATCGCTCTTTTGCACAATATTCATTACTTGTTTGCACAAAACCATTTTTCTATCTTCACTGCTACTTACTGTTTACCGTTTATCCTTCCACTGCCGCAACTCATTACCTCATTACCTCATCACCACGAAGTATTAAAATGTGTCATGTTGTCACCGTCAAAGTTTTTTTTTTAATTTATGTTGTTAATTCATACTTGTTATGAAGTACCTTGGTCCTGGAGGAACGTTGTTTCGCTTCACTGTGTACTAAACTGTACAGTATATGGTTAATATGACAATAAAAGCCTACTTGACTTGAACTTGGGAACACCATTTTAGCCTAACCTACATGTTTTTGGACTGTTGGAGGACACTGGAGCACCCAGAAAAAAAAAAAAAAAAAAACACCAAGCACAGGGAGAACATGCAAACTCCATTCACACAGACCCAGAGGTGGGAATCGAACCTGGTCCCTGAAGGTGCAAGAGCTTAAACACTAAGCCACCATGCCTCCGCAGGAAACATGGTAACTATAAAATACAGTTTTATACAGCTCATTTTACGGTAGATAAAAAAAAAAAATACTACCACAATACACCGATAAAAATAATGTGTATTATTTGATTATTTAGAGTAATATTCTGCCCATTTACTGGAACCCTTGACCATTTTTTGTTATTTATTTACAAACGCATGCTGTTGATGTTTTCACTGAATACATTCATTTCAATAGTCCAGGCAACAAGGTTAGTAATGCTAAGAATGTAATAATAAATACACATAATACTGAATGCTGAAACCTTGGCTATGCTTGCTATGAGTTTCCCAGATCTCTGTTTGTGAATCACTGCTCTAGAGGAAAACCCAGGTGAACAAATAAGGGGCAAGCGGTAAGGGTCTGTCCATGCCATAAAGCAATGGATACTCTACACCTTGGAGATATGTCTGTCAGGTCAGTGGTAGGTTGCAAGCTAAACATCAGATTGTATTTGGGAAGTTGAGGCTAAAGGACCATGCTCTTGGGCACAACAGTGGAAATTTAGAGATGCCAAGGCTCAGACCGGGGACCTTTGTGGTCAGCAATCCAAAACCTTAGAGACACCAAGCTACCCCTGTCCGCAGGTGAACAAATAATCTAACTAAAACGTTCAGGAGTACTTTTACGAGTGAAAAATAAAAGTTATATTTATTATAATAATAATCATTTTGATTAAAATGAGCTCCCAGGAGACTTCGGGCACGAGGCGGGGTACAACCTGGATGGAGCACACACACACTCTAATTCACACACAATGGGAAATTTGGGAACACCAGTTAGCCTAATCTGCATGTATTTGGAGGAAACCAGAGTACCCAGAGGAAACTCACCAAGCATGGGGAGAACATGCAAACTCCATGCACACAGGTCAGAGGTAGGAACTGAACCTGGTCAGTAATCGAACCTGGACCCTGAAAGCAACAGTGCTAACCACTAAGCTAACGTGGCAAGAAAAATCATTGAAAAAGAAAAAAACATACTGTATTTACTTTTATTATTATTATTATTATTATTATTATTATTATTATGATTATTATTATTATTATTATTACCACCTTCCTACAGTATGTGTACGTATATATAAGGAATGTGTGCACACCCTTGCTAGACTTATTATGTAGCATTATGTGTATGCATTGAGTTGTGGTCACAGCTGTCAGTCTGATGATCCACTGTCAGGGTTGTGTGTCCAGAAAGGCTCGATTTGTTTTCCATGTCCTTGGGGGTTCTCACTCTTTTTTCCCATCTTTCTCCTTCTGCATCAGTGTGGTGCCCTTGTAGGCATGGTAACAGATGAGTTTATACGGCCAGATACAATTTCACTCTCTCACAGAACATCTGGGAGCATTTCTCTTACCCCAGAGCGCTTTGCCTCTCTCTCGACCTTGGTCAGTGTGTGTTTGCGTATGTCACCAGGTATGTATGTTCTGCACACATACTAACATAGTCAACAGCACATCACTAGATGGAGCTCCAGCCTCAGATCCAAACAATGTTCAGCATGTGACAGAAAATGTTGCCTTTTGTAGTTATTAAACATTTAAAATGAATTGGAATATATTCAATTTATTTCTACAGCACTTTTAACACCAGCATCGCCACAAACAAGGAGGACTTGACAAGGATCTGGACCACTACTGAGGTGAAACGGGAAGAAAACAACTCCCTCAGGATGACACAAGGAAGAAATAAAAGACTTAAATGGGGAGACCCAGACCAAATGTTTCCATTAAAATACATGCCATTCATAAGAGTACTGTATATGCAATAACACTTCTTCAGATATTCCATTAAAACGTTTGATTTAGGTTTATTAAAAACCCAAACAAATTATTTGTGATAGTGTTAACTTAGACAGCTCATTAAACATGATTTCATTGCAGCTTATCCATGCAGACAGGTGGAGCAGAACCTAGCCATATTTACCAAAAAACATTTAATTATTAAACCTGCCAATTTAAGCAAAGGCATTTCAGCCAGGTTTTAATTTTTCACTCATCTTCTCACAAACACACACTACAGGTAGTTTGGGAATGCCAGTAAGCCTAATCTGCATGTCTTTGGACTATGGGAGGAAACCAGAGTCCCTGGAGGAAACCCACCAAGCACGGGGAAAACATGCAAACTCCATGTACACAGACCCGTGGCATGAATCAAACCCTTGACCTGGAGGTGCAAGGCTACTAACCACTACACCAGTGTTCCACCCAATCAACCAATCATGTGGCAGAAATGCAAGGCAGGAGATACAGGTGATATTGTACAATCATGGAGAAACAGGTGATATTGTTAATGTTGCTTTTCTAAGATCTTTACACACACAAAAAAAAGTATAATAAAATAAAGTCAAATAAAAAGCAATATGCAGAAACACCTTGTTCATGGGAGACGTCTGGGGAGAATAGTCAGACTGGTTTTAGTTGACAGCTCCTTTCCTGTCATTCAGAAGTTGAAGCTATATTGGGCACACACACTCGAATTTGATCCGATTTCGATCTTTCTAACTCTCCAGTTTCACAGAACACCCCTTAAATAAATATTAAAACAATCTTAAACTACTGTAAATCTGAAGAAGGTGCGGGTGGAGGATCGCATGCTGTTGACCCCTCACTGCCTATTATGAAGTTACTCTGAAGCTTTACTTAATAATATCCTTTAGTCTGTAAATCAAGTGTTATAACCTTGCAACTTAACTGTGTTTGAGGTTACATCATTATTAAAGCTATTCGGACCCACTAAAATTTATGGTCACAAGCTGATGCTGCATGACTTCTTTAATTCCATCTTAACACTGAGAGCACTAACAGCTTTTTACGAGATTGAAATGAAATGAGATTACGATTACTAAATGCTGATTCATGCACAAACATATATATATATATATATATATATATATATATATATATATCTGGTATATCTCTGGTGTGCGCAAATTGAAACAATGCTGTTTAAAATCATATGAAATGGAACAGCAAGGATTTTTAACATTGCATATTCTCCTAAGGATCTGAGTGTTCCATCATGCTTGTTGAACGAGTGACACAGATTTGGCCTTAGGGACTGTACATTTGTCATCCTAGAATGTGGAGTGTCAGTGTTGTGTTTTGGTTGGACAGGACACAAAAAATGGCAAACTCGTAGTTACACTTAACTTTATTATGAAATATCTGTGAAAGAAGTTAGTACCTGTCAGAATTTACATTATACGTAGCTGGTAGAGTATACACATCTGTCCTGCACGATCTTCTATTATTATTAACATTGTTTAACATCTGTATCCAGTGGATGAGGTTTGGTCATGGTGTGGGAATTGAACCCAGGCCTTCTGCATGACAGATAAGCAACCTACAGCACCACTGAGCCACCAATGCCCACGTTACTGTCAGAGCTGTGGTTATAGAAAATTAATCAACACTATCTGACCAATCAGAATCGAGAATTCAACAGCCCTGTGGTATATCGAAGCAAGGGCAACACAGTACAGTTCTATATTTAACACACATTAATAAGCTTGTACGATCATAACCCATTCCTCGGACGTGATTAATGATTACAGTTTATTTCAATCATTAGTTTCATATTCAGCTTATATTTATCTCTAATAGGCATTTACTGATTATTCTACACGGTTAGATTGCTGATGTAAAGGAATACGGTAAGTGAAATGAAGAGATGTCAGCAAACTAAATTCCACCGAGCCACAATTTAAAGTGGTTATGGAATACATTAATTTCACCCACTATGATTTACTGCTGACACGCTCATGTATCTTAATGCACTAGCAGTTATGCATAAGGAGAGATGGTTTTTCCCCCAACGGTGCGATGAGCAGTACATACCCTCATATTGTGGCTCTGATCCATTAGACTAATCTCCTGCTGTAATTGGCTGGTTCTGGCACTCTTCGAGCAGGCTTATGCAACCTGGCCCAGCAGCACACTCTTGTTAATGTTTAAGCAGTCATTTGGGTAACGGGTGCAATTTCAGCCAACAACAGACCTTGCAACTTAACACAAGCCATTCACAGGAAAGCAGCCTCTATGACCTAATCCAGCACGGCTATATGCCATCCTTCACTTCCCCGGGGACTGTGGCCAATCAACAACCCAGAGAGAGAGAGAGAGAGAGAGAGAGAGAGAGAGAGAGAGAGAGAGAGAGACTGCTTTAACATACATATATATAAATGTACTGCTGATGATTACAGCAATGTAAGGATTATAAGCCTGTATTCCATAACAAAACCATGGGCATTAACTTGGATTTGCCCCCATTGTGGCTCTTCCATTCTGCTGGTAAGGCGCTCTACACGATATGGATGGAGTTCTTTGGGATTGAAATCAGGGATCTGTGCAGTTCCTCCAGACCAACCTCGTCAAATCATGTTTTGATGGACTTTGAGGGTCACTTTGGAGAAATAAACCGTTTTCCCCAAACCCTGGGCAGTAAGCGGGCTGCATACAATTGTCCAGAATGGCTGTGTGTGCTGTAAAATTGACATACCCCTGAAAAACAATGCCAGATCATTATTCCTCCTTCACCAAGCTTTTCTCTTGGCAGTGTGTGTTTCAGTTGGTAGAGTTTTCCTGGCATCCGCAAACCCATTTTTCATTCATCAAGCTGGACTATAGTGGAGTGATTCATCACTCCAGAGCTCATGTTTCCCCTGTGCCATCGTCCAGTGACGACACGCTTTACACTACTTCAGTCCACACTTGGCATTACGCATAGTGATCTTAGGCTTTCGTGCAGCTACTTGTGAACCTTTTCATGAAGTTCTCATGTGATGTTTCGAGAGGTATGTTTGAACTTTGAATGATGCACAGGCAATTTTTACATGCTACGTGCTGCAGCACTCTGTTCTAGCAGATAGGTTGTGTGAGTTTGCATGGTGGTTGTTGCTGTCGTTGCTCCTAGGTGCTTCCATTTTGCAACAACAGCCCTTACAGGTGATGCAGCCAGATCTAGCTGGGCAGAAATTGGAGAATTCACTTGGAAAAAATGTGGCATTCAGTTACATCTTTAAAAAATAAAAAAAATAAAAAATAAATAAAATAATATATATACAGTACAGACAAAAAGTTTGGACACACCTTCTCATTCAAAGAGGTTGAATTTGTATTATGTCAAGAATAAAGCAGCTAAGTAAAGAAAAACGAGTGGCCATCATTACTTTAAGAAATGAAGTTCAGTCAGTCCAAAAAAGTGGGAAAACTTTGAAAGTGTCCCCAAGTGCAGTCACAAAACCCATCAAGCGCTACAAAGAAACTAGCTCACATGCGGACCGTGGAAAGGAAAGGAAAGGAAGACCAAGAGTCACCTCTGCTGCGGAGGATAAGTTCATCCGAGTCACCAGCCTCAGAAATCGCAGGTTAAAAGCAGCTCAGATCAGAGAGCAGCAGACACATCTCTGCAGCAGCAGACACATCTCTAGAACAACTGTTAAGAGGAGACTGTGTGAATCAGGCCTTCATGCTAGAATATCTGCTAGGAAACCACTGCTAAGGACAGGCAACAAGCAGAAGAGTCTTGTTTGGGCTAAAGAACACAATAAAGAACACAATAAAGAAAACTCTGTGAATGAGAAGGTGTGTCCAAACTTCTGGTCTGTACTGTACATATGTATAGGCGTCTTCCAAATGGTTGAGACGTCACTTTGTGATTACATTTTCAATACATTTTCAAAAAAAGAAAAAAAGTCATATGACATGCTAACTTTTCGAATGGTTGAGCATCAACACAAATGTTTTTGGACATTAGTTCCACAACATGGAAAAGACACAGTATTGAAAAACACCTAGGGAGTTGTTTTAGCATGACAAACCTCAACCGAATGGTAGAGATGGCTTAAGCTGACCCATTTAACACATTTTCCGAAAAGATATAGTGACTCTAAATGTGCTCTACCAAAATGTTGAGAAGAACCTTAAAGAGTTAAAGTCGCTGAACTCCTCAGTGTCACATTCTCCTGCAAATGGTTTTTGCTGGAGATCATATGACTGTGTGCTTGTTTTTGTGCACCTTTTCGCACCTACAGTATGTCTAGTTGAGACCAAATATGAACTCAAGTGATTTAGCTGATGCTGAGGAACTGTCAGAGCACAAATTGACTTCTGTTTTTTTTTTTTTTTTTTAGAGAATTTAAGTGTTTTTACCCCTAATGAATATAACCAGTGAGTGAAACATGATAGATCTACTAAATGTTATCATAAAGTATAACAAAGTGGCAAAAGGTTCATGGGCTTTTCATTGTAATCATTAACCAATGCAATTTGGATCCTTGCAATCTGCCCTTGGAGAAATGTATTGCACATTTTCTTTCCTTCTTTTTGTTTCTCTCCCTCTCTTTCGCTCTCTTTCTCTCTGCAAAGTAAATGACTGCCAGCACCTATTATCTTTAGCCGCTTGCCCTTCAAGTAGTGTAATAACAGAATCTATTTGCTTTGTTGCATTTCCATCTTTATGGAAATGGCTATAATATTAACGTTCGTTCCTCATAGTGTGGTGTTTCGAATAATACAGAGGCTAGCCCTTGTGGTTTCAAATGTCACACCAAATAACCAGTTTTTTTCCGCCGTTGCTCTTTCGCTTTCTTTCCGTCCGTCTTAAAGCCTGTTTGATTGCTTATCAGCGGCGCGTCTCATTGGTATGAGACACAGGGACGGAGGAGAAAAGAAGGGCTTTGCTTTTTCAAGGATGTGCTTTTTTTCTTCCTACGTCCCCTACATTATTCATCAGGAGCAGCTGGGAGTTAGAGGAAAAAGATCAGTGCGCGCTCTTTAGATGCTCTCCCCAAAACCTGCTGATGACACTTCTGACACAATGACACCACTTCACACACACACACACACACACACACACACACACACACACACAGGTCAGGACTGAGTCAAGTACAGTCTCCTTTCATCAACTATTTTAAGAGACATAACATTTGTAACTTTAATTAGAAATGGTCTCCAACTTAATCGATATGATCGTTAACAGATACAGAACAATCAAGAACTGATATTTATCATCTGAGTAGGTCAATTCCCCCCTCCCCCCCCCATCAACCACAAGTTAAGTCTGGCATTGTGTCCTGTTAGAGTATCTTTAAGTAATCAGATTGATCTAATTACTTTTTAAACCGTTCTGATTTACTGTAACCATCGTTTCCTGGAAAGACCTGGATGCTGCTGAGCAAATGTGTGTTGAAACACTTTATCATTTGTCATTTAGCCACCGGGGAGAACGAAGACTTACACCTGCTTCCTCTGAGACACATGAAGCCAGTGGACCACATCGTTACAAATTGCTGGCTGTGCTGTGACACAGGGTGGAATAACACACTTGGAGGACATAACTTTCTGCACTCTTCGGCATACATGAGCTCACAGGTACTCTCGATTTGCTATGATTGACAGGGAGGCCGAGTGTGCCATCCATCACATTTATAATGGCCAGCTACTGCACAAAGACTTCCAATTTCTCCTTAGAATGCCTCCTGCGTTTCTGCTCCTTTCACTATTCTCACAATGGGGGTATTTCACATCCGTGGTAGGACGAGACATATCACTATGCCCAGGTTCTGCTTGTGCCACCGGGACAGCTCTGGCCCTTCGAGCCATGACTCCACAAGACATCTGGAAGTGTGCTGTGGTGTCCGACACCAGGGTGTTAGCAGAAGATCCTTTGGGTGCTATGGGCTGCAGGGTTGGGCCTCTGTGAATCGATCTCAATCCAATCAAGCATCCATGGATCGATCCACAGAGGTCCAACCCCAGCAACCCCCAGCACCCAAAGGATCCTCTGGCCACATCCCGGAGCCGGATAACACAGCACACTTCCAGAGGTCTTGTGGAGACACGACTCGAAGAGGCAGAGCTTCCAAGGATCAACAACTTTTTTTAAATATTTGCCTGCTAAGCCCCTTTTTGAAAAAATTGGCTCTTCTGTGGTATCGGACCAGACGAGGTGACATACAGTAGATGTGCATTGGGTACCCATGATCCCACTGTCACCAGTTTACTGGTATGTAATTGCTAATCGGTTTAATTCAATTCACCTGTTGGTGTTATAGTTGTGGCTGATCACTGTATGAATAAAGTTAAGAACAAGCTGCAGTTTCACTGTAATTAACAAAGTAAACAAGACTGCCAAAAATACACTGTTGTAGGATTTGAACTCATTATCTCCCACAACAGGGTGACCGCTTTGCTATTAAACCACCCGAACGTCAACAATATTTCTTTTAAACACATTTGCATTTGGTTTTTTGTTTTAAAAAAAACAAAAACAAAACACTTGCCCTATTCATGTAAAACCATGTTTTATGGTTTATTTTAGGTTATACTGAAGCATTAGGTCATTGTACACAAAGCATGAAATCCTGATCAAGCAGTATAAAACTAATATAGTCCAGGCAAAAACCACATTACAATAAGCAATAAGCAATGTGCACCGAGCAACGACTATTCCCCCAAGGCTACAGCCGTCTTCAGCAAGCTTTCCCCGAACAGGTGTGAAGAGTACACAATGTGCACTGCAAATGATCCAATTCACTTACTCTGAATGAAAAGCAGAGCGCAGAGAAAGCCCTTCAGAAAGGAAGAGGTCCCTTTTCTACATCATCTATCAAAGGAGAAGATGCTTTTGATGGAAGTTTTTGATTCTGGTTCTTGTCCTCTCGCATCTGAGCGGCCGTGGAATAATGAGAGAGACACGAGACATGGAGAGACAGTTGTGGGCATCAGTGTTATCCTGATTAAGGTAATATTCCAGCTTGCTTCGACACGCGAGCTGATAAAAGAAGAGAACTCATCAGGTCGAGATCTCAATGATAATGGACATCTAAAAGTTGTCTTGAAGTTATAGCTCAATTTAAATCCTGAAAATCTCTATCAGTATTTTAATCACACCTCTGATTGAGAAGAGACACAAGAGAAAGATGCAAAATTTCCCTATTTATGTAGTAGTATTAGACATAATCTAAATATGAATTCATTAATAATAATAATTAAAAAATTTTTTTATAAATGTAAATAATACATTTTGATCATTCTTTAAATGTAATTAGCTAATGACAAATATTCTATGGTAAGCTGAAGGGTAATTACAATTCAAAACAAAACGTGCTGCAGTGGTTAACACTGTCGCTTTGCACCTACAGTACAAGGTCTGGGATTGATCTTTGTGTGCATTGAGTTTGAATGTTCTCCCCCCGTGCTTGGTGGGTTTCCTCCCAAAGACCTGCAAATTAGGCTAATTGGTGTTCCCAATGTGCCCGTCGTGTGTTTATGTGTGTGTGTGCCCTGTGACGGATTGGCAGCCTGTCCAGGGTGTACCCTGTCTCGTGCTCCAAGTCTCCTTGGCTAGGCTCCAGGCCCCGGTGACCCTGAATACAGGATAAAGCGGTCTAGACGATGAGTGAGAGAATATAAATGGTTTTAAATATTTATTAATTCATTGTAAATGACCACTTACAGTATGTGGTCACTGTGGCCTCAAACATCCAACCTCGGGACTTGAAATAGGCTTGGGATTTGCATGTTTTTCCTATGCTTGGTGGATTTCCTTTGGGGACTCTCTATTTATATTTATATTGGTTTCCTCCAACAGTCCAAAAACATGCAGATTAGACTAATTGGCGTTCATAAGATCAGTGATGGATTGGCACCCTGTACAGAATAAGCAGTATAGACGATGAACGAATGGCCCAGCTGCAGTACCTCCATGGCCCAACAGCCCACAACCAACACTCCAAAAACACCGTTTTATGGGCCTTGCTCAACTTTGCGTGTTCTCTCCGTCCTTTATGGGTTTTCTCCGGTTGCTCATGTTTTCTCCCACAATTCAATAACATGCAGATTAGGCTATAATTGGCATATTCAAATTCCCCATAGTGTGTGTGTGTGTGTGTGTGCCCCGAGTCCCCTGGGATAGACTCCAGCCCTCCTGTGACAGAGAATGAGTGAGAGTGATTTACACTTAATAAATTATAGCTAATAAACAGTAATTCCCCCACTACCCTGTTTCTTTTTTGAAAGTAATAATGGAAAAAAAAAATACAGAAACTCTATGTTGTCAATCATAAATACTCTCATCTTGCCTGGAGCCTATCCTGGGGCAGGAGGCGGGGTACAGCCACCATGGGGTACCAACCCATCGCAGGCCACACACACATACTCGCATGCGTATTCACAGACTACAGGCAATTTGGGAACGCCAATTAGCCTAATCTGTGCGTCCATGGACTGTGGGAGGAAACCAGAGTACCCGGAGGAAACCCACCAAGCACGGGGAGAACATGCAAACTCCATGCACACATACCCTGAGGCAGGAATCAAACCAGATCTACAGTATCTATCTATCTATCTATCTATCTATCTATCTATCTATCTATCTATCTATCTATCTATCTATCTATAAGGTTGTGGGAATCATTTAGCCCTAGACTCGTAGAAAGGCTGGTCTCATTTCTTCCCGTCTCGCTCAATAAAGGCAATCACCCTCTCTTTCATCTCACTCTCCTCACCTTGTCAGTCCTCATTTACTCCACCTCTCTCATCCCTCTCATGCTCAACTTCCCTCTCTCATCCCCTCGTCTCTTTTCTCCCCCTCCATCCTGAGAGACTGAATGCCCTGAACACTTTAAGGAAATGAGAGCACTTCTGTACACATTAGCCCAGTGACAGGCCTGGCATCGTGGGGTCACGGGATCTCGTTTCTCGCTTCCGATGGTCACTATTCTGTTGGAGGTAAACACATGCATACACACACACACAGATGAACAAGTGTGTGTGTGTGTGTGTGTGTGTGTGTGTGTGTGTGTGTGTGTGTGTGTGTGTGTGGGGAAACATCTTGACTTTTTCCTTACGGCAGAACACGACCATGTGTGTCTGTGTTTCTTTCTCCTGAGAATACAAGTGAAAGACACACACTGACAAGAGAGGAATGGTTCTGAGCTCGTGCTTGCTTGCTTGCTTGTGTGTGGACTAATATTTCCCAGCAGCCCAGGCAAGCTATTGTCACTTAATCCCAGATGCACTGTGGTACCGTGTTTACCTTCTCTGTCAGAAAACCTTCATTATAAAGGAGTGAGCTTAGGCATGGGTGTTTCTCTTTGCCTGCATGTTGTGATACTCTTGAGGTTTAGGGAATTTATTGGTAAGCGATCACATGCCCTTGAGAATACCACTGTGCGTATGTATGTGTGCGTCTGTGTGTGTGTAACTGTGATGATAAGGGAATCCACAGCAGTGGGTGTAATTCTACTGTAAAGCACTCTTGATTGCAGTTTGATCTGACTCAGTATGGTGTTTTTATTCATGCTGCCAGCAATATTCAGAGGCACACACACACACACACACACACACACACACACACACACACACACACACACACACACACACACACACACACACACACACACACACACACACACACGTACACACTCACACATACACGCTGCAACCTGGGAAGACGGATTGAGGTTTTCCTTCCACAATTGGCAAACACCAGCAGTTCCACTCGATCTGTGATTCACACCTTTAAGTTGTTCATCTCAGAAGTGTCACAGCGAGAGAAGTTGATACACAACAGCGGCGGACTAGACACACTATAGTGTGTAGGCTTTTCCTGGAACACGCTGTGCTCAAATGGTTCTGTTACCCTCTGTGTGAGAACTCCTGTTTGAAATTATAATTCAGATAAACCGGTGCGAAGCATGGGTGTGGCTAGACCGCTTTCATTGTCGCACGTGTCCAAGTAATAAAAGTAATCCTCTGGAGCTTGTTAAAACCTGAACCTTTTTCTATTGAACAATTACACTTGTGCTCGTTATTAATCTGGCGTACTCCAGTATAATCGTTCAATATAACGTTCAGGTTTTAACAAGCTCCTGTGTTTGGCAGTGGATTCATTTAGATCAACAATAGCAGAAAGGAATGGATTTTATTTCCTAATCCACAATGTGATAAAGCAGTTTAGTACAAGCTAAGACACACTTGTGCATGGCGCAGCTGGTGACCGACAGTACTCGCATGGCAAACAGAAAACATTAAAATACATTCACTCATTCAGTCCTTGTCTATGTCACTTTATCTTGTAGCCTGGAGCCTATCCGTACTTGGTGGGTTTCCTCTGGGTCCTCTGGTTTCTTCACACAGTCCAAAGGCATGCAGATTAGGATAATTGGCGTTCCCAAAATGTGTGTGTGTGACCTGCAATGGATTGGCACCCCATCCAGGGTGTACCCCCCTGTACAATACAAGACAGACAATTTGGGAACGGCAGTTAGCCTAATCTGCATGCCTTGGACTGTGGGAAGAAACCAGAGGAAACCCACCAAGCACAGGGAGAACATGCTAACTCCATACACACAGACCCAGAGGCTAGAATCGAACCTGGACCCTGGAGGTGCAAGGCAACAGTGCTATGCATTAAGCCACCATGCCGCCAACTAAAATACATTTTTTTTTACAACTAAAATGATTTTATTTTGACTGAGGAACCTACCGCAGATGAACACCAGAAAATTCTTCATATATGAAAGTGGAAAGCAGGAAGCGAGAGAAGCAAGACCCGGCTGTAGGTGGTGATAAACATGTATATGAAAATCCCAGGAGACCAGCAATTTCTGAAATACTCAAACCAGACCATCTGGAACCAATAAGCATGTCATGAATGAAGTTACAGGGATCAGACTTTTCCCCCTAGTCTGATGTTTGGTGTGAAAAGTATGCCTCATGATTTGCTGATTGAATAAATGAAATGAACAGCATAAATGTGCAGGTGCACCTATTGAAATAGTTATAGCACTATGGCCTTGCACGTCTACTGTAGGACTGAGGGTTCGATTCCCACCTCATGTCTGTGTACATGGTGTTTGCCTGTTCCCTCCATGCTGTGTGGGTTTCCTCCGGGTACTTCATTTTTCCTCCCACAGGCAAGTCCAAAGGGTAGCCTTAGTGGTTAAGGCACTGGGCTAATGATTGGAAGGTCCTGGGGTTCAATCCCCCGCACCACCAAGTTGCCACTGTTACCAATGTTGAGCCACTGAGCAAGGCCTTTAACTTGCTCGTATGTACTGTATAATTACATAAAATAAATGTTGCTCTGGATAAGATCCTCCAAATTTCTCATATTGTGTTGATTGGCACTTGTGTGTTCAAGATCTCCTTGTCATGATGAAAGCATTGGCTATAACAAAACAAAAAATAGATGTAAAGAACATATAAAGGTAGGTTTGCTTTTGGTTATCACTATCGCGTGGCACCTCCAGGATTGAGGGTTTGCATCTTGACTCCGGTCCTTTGGTTTTCCTACAGGTACCCAGTCCAAAGACATGCACAGTAAACTGACTGATGTTTCCAAAAATGACCTTCGTGTATAAAAGAGTGTGTACGCATGTGCTTGTGCTCTGGCATCCCATCCAAGGTATACAAGCCTTGTATTTAGAAAGATGCATCTTTTTTTTTCAGTTTAAAATTTTATATTGATGCTTTTAATGATTGGTTTCCTGTTCACCACCACTATTGATGGTCTAGTTTTTAGTGTCTCTTCGTCGAGCATTTTCTTGTGCATATCATTTGTTGCTGTGTGGTTCACAGTTTAGCTCATAGCCGTGTATGTTTTTGCCTCGTCTCACAGTAAGTGCCAAAGATTACTGCTTTTATAGCAATTACTGTTTATTTGTAGCTCACTAAAAAAAAGACCTGCACTTGTATCCGCCTTCGCCTTTATACCCGACACAGGGTTATGGTTTTAGCATAGGATTAGCAAGTACACACAATGTCATGAACTATAGTGTTCATGCTAATAACAAGAGGACATTAAGTAATGTACACAATTAAAAGTAAAAATTTTTCCTCAGTGGTAATGAGTGACTCATTCAGGTATGAGATACAGAATAGATTCACATATTATTGCAAAGATTTTATTCATTATTCAGGACTGTGTAAAGGGCTTTGGCTACCTATTTTGTACAAATACAAATTTTTGTTTCTTTAGTGAATTCATAGTAATATTATTATTATTATTATTATTATTATTATTATTATTATTATTATTATTATAACAAACAACAACAATAATTATTTAGTTAATTGAACAGATTTTTTTGTCAGAAAATAAATTTAAATTTGACAAGGAAAACAGGCTCTTAAAAATCCGTGCTAAACCTGAAGCAAGTGTGACAAAGTCTCTAAGACTTTCGAAGCATTCTGCAAGATTTTCTTATAAAACTGTAAGAATGTGTACCTAAGACTACTGATGCAACTGTTTTATAACTATATAATGCCGTTTTATATATGCTGTTTTTTTTCCTCAAATTTTCATTAAAGTTATTTAACTGGAACATGCAAATAAGTAGTTCTGAAGGACTTTCATTGTGTCTAACATCATTTCCATTTATATTACTATATATACATATTCATAAATGTAATTGGACACAAACCCCATCTCTGTCATTTAGGAAAATATCTAGAGCATGCAGGTCTAATCCACACGTGCACATGTATTTTTGAATTTTTATATTATATAAATATATATAAATAAATAAAGGGGTTTGAGATCACTTTTTGTAAAACTCTGCGCAGGGTGAAGATATTCAGAATTATTGATATGATTATGTTTTCAGTAAGGAGACGATTATTTAAAATTTATGGAATGAGTCTTCAACTCGAGGTTGCAATGTGTTATGAATTCCTACTTGCCAACCTCATCACCATAAGTTGTTTCCCCCAAGTTTTCCAGTTTCAGCCTTGGACGAAAAATATGTTTATTATTCAAGTACAGTATCTACTTTAGATCCATCAACATACAGACATATTAATTTGTTACATCTATAAATGTTGACCATGTTGTGAGGCGAAAAATATTCAACACACATTATAGTTACCTAGCTGGCTTGGCGAATATTGAGAATATTGAATATAGTGTTATGGATGTACAGTAGAGACAATGGTATTAGGGTGTTTTTGAAAGTTAGCATTACTTTAATAAAATAATAATGATGGGATAGCACTGAAAGAATGCTTTGAACCTGCAAAAAACTACATCACGGCAGGATTGATACAGTAATAAATTGTTCTCTGTTCAAACACTATTATATTAGAGTAATTTGGGAGCTAAGATGCATCTCACTGTAATATTTAGAAAAGAAAATGAAACAGAGGTAACATTACAAAACTAAGAGATGTGTGACATCAGATACACTCGCTGTGTGTGGGAAGCTGTTGCATCCATCTCAATCTCCCATCACTATTCTAAACCCTGTTAGAACCTTATGGGACCAAAGATGTGGTCAGTCGTTGTGGGAATGAATGTTGATCGCCATAAATGCTCCATTTACAGTATTTCATTGTTTAAAGGTTGTATTTGCAACGCTGTTTTTTGCGTCGTTCATTCAACATGATCTCAACCTCGTTTTATTAAAGGCGCCTGACATTCTTACACTGCCCTGCCCATGCTAGATTGTTTCTCATTCAGCTGCTACCTGAATTAATGGCTTGATAAATTTCACTTGTCTGGATGTAGAGTTATTTTGTGGTGCTTGTCATTTGACGAAGTAATATACGTTTGTTTATTAGGATTGGCAGTAGGTTCCCTGGTGGACCTGTGACTAGCATTTGGCGCTCTCTGTCATGGCCTGGGTTCGATTTTCTGTCAAGGAGCTAGTTAGTTACTGACAGAAAAAAAAAAGAATCTGACCGGTATGTGGTTCAGTGGGTAAATCTGAATAAATGCTATGGAGTCAGATTTACGACATTCGTTCAACATCATTACAACATGAACGTTGGTCTGAAGCCAATTCAACAAAATAAAAGCAACATAAATTGTAGTATTTGACACACGTCCTTATCCAGAGTGACATTTTTATTACATAGTACGTACATGTGACAACTTAGTTGTTTTGGGTGGTTCGAACCTTGGACCTTCCAAACCGTAGTCCAATGCCTTAACAACTGAGCTACACCTTCCCTAACCACCTTAATTCGTACAGTATTCCAAGTAAGTACTGTAGGTTGTCAAATCACCCACGCTATAATGCTTTGATGACCAAAAATCCCAGCTGGGTAAGTGGAACTGAACAAATGAAGAGTATTCTGAAATTGAATTACTGTTAATTGCTTTGATATACGATTCTGTTGTAAAAAAAATAATAAAATCACAGTAACAGTAATCATGCTAGATCTACCACTGAGAACAACAGCGTGATAAGCTGGCACAGTGACTTAGTGGTTAGCCCTGTTGCCTTGCACCTCCAGCGTTCGGGTTGAATACATGCCTCGGGTCTGCGTGCATGGAGCTTGCATGTTCGTCCTGTTGAGCGTGCTTGGTGGGTTTCCTCCCAAAGTTCAACGGCAGGCAGATTAGGTTAACTGCCGTTCCTATTGAATGAGTGTGAGCACCCTGTCCAGGATGTACCCCACCTCATGCCCTAAGTCCCCTGGGATAGGACCTGATACACACATGGTATTTTTTTATTGAGTCTAAAGAAAAAAAGAAAGTCATACAAGAAATTGTCCTGGAGTGATTTCAAATTCAGTCCTCTGTATCAAGGTGCTCTGAAAGTCTGTTGAGTGAAGTTACATCATCATCTAAACTTTTATTAGTAATCTTTTTATAGCTGTTGTTGTAGTGTACTGTGTGTACTCTGTTGCATATAAGTATGTAATTAGAGACTTCTCTGGTGTGCTGTCTTTGGTGACGCGGAGCAGTTTGGTTTGGGGACGTGCTTATGCTTACAACTGAGGTCGTGAAGCAGATGGCTGTCCTCGTATCCTCAGGCCTGTCAGCAGAGTGAAGGGAGACGAACTTGGCAATGGGGTACAGCCTGTGGAGAGTCTAACGTCTCCCAGGACAGTGCCGCGTTCATGACATTTGGGTAGGACACATCCTCCTTCCCTCCATCCCTCTGCCACATTCGCCGTCACTCTCAAATCATCATACATATTTCATTCCTTTTATGTGACATCATTTGGAGTGAAATATTACTAAACAAGACCTGGACCTCCTAACAGATGCTTATTATTCAGAGTGGACATGGATCAGTTTCACTTCCACGCACACACATACTGATATCCACACATGCACAGATCTCTCAAGAACTTCAACACACTTCTACATGCTGGTGTGATGGTGATAGACGAGTAGACATGTGAGTGTTTTCACCTTTCACTGCGAGTTCGATCCATTTCTGTTGAGTGTGATTTTCAACTTTGGGAGCCTCAGAAAACTCTTCTCTCTGACTCAGAAAACAGCATTCTGGGATTCAGTTTAGGTGTGAAAGCCATCAAGGAGCCGGTGTCTTCTGATACCAGGAGCTGGATTGGTCGAAATGTTCATGCAAAATGTCACATCTAAAAGTGATGTGTAATACCTTTATACTGCACTGTGCAAAAGTCTTGAGCCCCCCTAATTTCTTTATAATTTGCTTCCAAAGAGCCAGACCTTCTTATCTCAATAGCCTTAATAATTCTCTAGGCTTCCTGAAGGACTTTTTTGGCTCTCATTTTTACCACATTTTATACTACAGACCAGTAATTTCCTTTGTTTGTTAAGCCACGCAGTGTCCTATGATTCATTCAAGCCTAAAAGCCATCTAACTTAAGACATGAACGAGTGAGAAACAGGTGCAGATGATGACAGATGATCAAGCCAGTGATTAGTCCACTGGTGATGCTTAATGTTGAATGGTTGGAACAGATGAGAAGGGAAATGAGGTTGCTGCTGAGATTGTTACATAAACAACCAATTTTTAAAATGTTATCTTTAGGCACTTTGCAGCCTGTCACAGGAAGAGATTTTTTCCTATTTATTTACTTGAATCTATATATTCATTCATTCATTCATCTTCTATATATCATATCCTGTGTACGGGGTCATGAAGGCCTGGAGCAAGGATTGCAGGGCACGTACACACACACACACACACACACACACACACACACACACACACTATGGGCAATTCGGGAACGTCAGTTAGCCTAATCTGCATGTCTTTAGACTGTGGGAGAAAACTGGAGTACCCATAGGAAACCTACAGTACCAAGCATGGTAGGAGGTGTGAGGCCACAATGCTAACCACTATGCCACCTTTAATCTATATAACTGAATTTAATTTAATATGAATAAATGAGGGGTGTTAAGACATTTACAAAGTGTTATCATTTTTTATTTATTTTAACTTTTTTTACATACAGGTGTTCTACTGTCATTCTTCTGTTATATGTCGGTCTACTGTTATTTTCCTTATCCACGCAGCTAAATACTGTGTAATGGCTGTTTGTACAAGTAGGTAATGATACTGGTGTGTGTGTGTGTGTGTGTGTGTGTGTGTGTGTGTGTGTGTGTGTGTGTGTGTGTGTGTGTGTGTGTGAGAAATACTTACAGTCATCTGCTTCCTATTTCAGCCACTTTACCAGCCAAGGCAGGACAATTCAGCCTGGAGGCTGTGTGTGTTCACAAATGTCCATCTATATATGAAAAGTTAAAGAGGAAGGTTGTCATGAGATAAGAGCCAAGTGGCGACAAGCCTGCTTCAACACAGGGTCTCCACACACACACACACACACACACACACACACACACACACACACACACACACACACACACACACACACACACACACACACACACACACACACACACACACACTTTTAGGCTCTGAATGAGCAGGTATTGTTTTCTGGTCTAGCTGAAAGCTGATCCTGTTACTTCTATCGTGCCCTGATGACCTGATCTGGGAGCAGCAGAAAACACAACCCTTGCTGTATGCTTCAGCTATAAACATCTGTTCCCAGATCAGTGGAGGAGCCTGGACTGCCTTTATCAGATTGGCTCCTCAACAGGTGAATGCCTCATTCTCTCTCTCTCTCTCTCTCTCTGTCTCACTTACACACTCCTCTGTCTCTGTCTGCTCCAGACAGGCTATGGGAGCTAGTTTGTTTGTACCTAAGTAATTTTTAACCCGGGTTTGGGGGCAGGATCGGCCCGTAGCTCCCAGGTTTGGAATTTCATTTCATTTAAGCTCAGACAGATTGATATTTGGAATTACATTCCTCCGCTTTCTACACAAGGTAATACCCCGTATCTGATCCCAGATCTTTCTGCTTAAATTCTTATTATACACTCTACTGAGATGCCTTTATTTGAGAATGTTGAATGTTCTGGTCATGTTTGGGATTTTCTTTTTTTGTTTGAAGATCTGAGCCATTGATTGTTCCCCACCCCCCCGATCTTTCCATGCAATTGCAAATTCAGTACAATTACTGTGACTATCAAAGCTTTCTGTAGAGTTCCTGTCATATTTGTACTCTTTCATATGACTACAGCATCCCTGTTGCTTCTTTGAATTAGATTGTTTGTCATTAAGTCTGTCTTCTTTCACTTTTCTTTCATTATTTCATTTTCTTTTGTTGCCTAGTCTGTCTCTGCACCAAGCCTTCTCTCCCACTTGTTTTCTCATCCACTTAAACCCACATGCATACTTTATTTCCAGTCACTTCATCTTGTCCTTCATCTTTAATCTTTGTTGTGATACAGCTCTGATATCACAGCATTAAAAATGAAGTCCCACTTGACTAAGGACATGATTTTTGCTTGTTAGTAGAATTCTGATCCTCGTTTTTTTTTGTTGTGCAGTTTGAAGCAGTTGTAGTTATTGCAGTAGCAGCATTCATATATTTGTGTGTGTGTGTGTTGGTGTTATGAGTGTGCATTTGGGCCCTGAGGCCATGCCCTAGACTCTCCATCTGTTTCAATTAAGGAGAGTGCAGGACGCATGGCTCAGACTTCCTGGCTTAAATGTCACTGCCACAGCATGAGGGCTTTAAGACTGCAACGAACGTCACAACACGACTAAAACATATAGAGCTACCCATTAAATCTCTATTTTCAGGGACTGCTCTTGATGCCAGCAGGTAAACCTAAAGATCTCTATGATAACAGACTATTTGTTAGGTTGATTTAGCTCCGGGCTTCAGGAGCAGAACATTTTCTCATGCCACGCTAATCTCATTTGCTGATAAATTTAACCTTGGAGCTGTTAAATATTTGCTTTTGCTTCTTGGTTAATATGTATGTGAAAGTGTAACTAGAAAAAGTAAAAAAAAAAAAAAAAAAATTACATTTTCCCACACTCACCATGTTACGCTATCAAACAGTGACCAGCCTATAGTAACACCTGCAGCCACTTTAAAACACATTTACACTGGCGATGATAAAAAAGTTGACATACTTAAATAAAGACTGGCATAGTAACACGTATCCCTGGCTGAAATGATCTGATTGATCACATGATATTACAAGGACCTCTCCTTTCATTTTCCATTAGTTTCCCATTAAGTAAAGATGTAATATCTTATATAGAATTAAATAATAAAAAAAAAGATGTCATTTACATAAAAAAATGGCAATATATTAAATAATACATTACACACAATGCACAATACAATAATATATTACAATAAATGAATGGACCATATTTTATATACACACAGGTATATATTATATATCAAATATGGTCCATTCATTTATTGTAATATATTATTTTATTGTGCATTGCTATATATACACTGTATAGCAAATGCAATGAAAACAAAAAAAAACATTATATTTATACTTATAATTGTTATATTGAAAGATTATTGAAACTTTATGCATGTTTTTTCAATTATACACACACTTTTACTTTATTGGTGTGCTCTGATTAATGCCTATAAAATCCATTTTGTTCGAACGACATTAACATAAAAGCATATTGTGAAAAAAATATTTTTAAAAAATGTACATATCGAATCTAATTCAATATATTATGAAGGATATTGTTGAATATAAAATTACAAATATTAAGATATACATTTTAATATATTTCTTAATATATGAAAAGCTGTAATTCCTTATGTATTTTTCAATATACTGTAATATATTCATATAATATTATTCTGTATAGTGTGAATATATATTTTTAATATGAATATTTTTTTTCCTGTTAATTATTAGTTAGTATCAGTTAGTGTAGCAGCGCAGAATATTAACATTATAATTATTTTTTCAATTAACGAGTAGATCAGAACACTAAATCTTTTAATATACTGACAGTTAATATACAGTACAGAGAAATTTTTTTTCTTTGCATAAGAGACTAACCATTTGGTTCTAATGGAAAGTAGTTACTCGACAAACATATGATTTCATTTTTACATAATCCTTGCTTAAAGGCTCCATATTTAGCTATTTCCTCAACAAGTTAATACAGGTTGTAGATGCTTCAGCTGTGTTTTTTCATACTTTAAAGTCCCTTTGTTTCACTCCTCCTCCAAATTCACCATTTCAATGTTGATGTAAATGAGCTACTACTCCAAAACTGAGCAACAAGCTGGGCGAGGGATATCTTCGTGTATGAGGTCACATTAGGGAGACATAAGGCTGGCATTCTAAAACTCCAGCAAGTACAAACATGGAAAAAGGACAAAAAGTGTATTTTTTTCCCCTGCCGCACAACACAAACACACTATGGAGACCCATCGGAATGTCTAAAACTATGAGGGCTGTAGAGAAAGTAATGAAAAAGTGGTTATAAAACTTTTTTATTAACTGACTTGAGCTCGTTCAAATGGCACATGTTGGTATTGAGCCCAATTCTCAAATCCTTTTTGAAAATCCCCATTGTCACAAGTGATGGTCTCCCACTGTGTCGTTTGTCTTCATTGCTGGTTTCCACTCTTCATCCACCTGTGCACATTGTTCTTGTCAATGGTGCCATCTCTGTAAACATTCCGTATGGAGTAAGACAACAAGGTTTTTTTTTTCTTTTTCAAAGTGGATTTGAGAAATGGGTTTAATGATGGTGCAAATGCATCTCTTGTGATGAAGACTATGCCGAGTAGTACCTTTGTACAGAATAGAGGAAGAGTTACTCTGCAATTTGAATGACCCGTGTCAGGTTAATTAAAAAAGTTATACTGTACCTACAAGCTTTCGTTACTCTCAGTAAAGCCCTTGTAAAAAGTAAAAAGTGCATTTTGCACAATATATACGTACTGTATACAATGGAATGGTGATCACCCTAAAGGGAACATACTTTAAGGAGTTACTGAAATGCATGTTCTCCCTGTGCTTGGTGCGTTTCCTCTGGGTACTCCGGTTTCCTCCCACAGACCAAAAACATCTGATTAGGCTAATTGGCATTCCCAAATTTCCCAAATAGTGTGTGTGTGTCCTGCCACCCTGTCCAGAGTGTACCCCGCCTCATGCTGAAAGTCTCCTGGGACAGGCTCCAGGCCCTCATGACCTATAAATGATAAATGAATTAAATTAATATGGGTTGGGGGCCAGAACACATGAGCAATTTGGGCCAGAAACCCCATTTCCAAACTTTCTTTTTTTTTTTTTTTTGGCCTATGTAATACACTTGTTCTGAGACAATGACTTTTTCACATTATCTGTACTTAAAATGATTGCGGAACTTATGTATCAGTTTCAAAGCAGATGAAGGCAGATAACTGGCGTATAGTCCTTCTTTCTGATCGCCTCATATCAGTCACTATCAGAGACTTTGGATCTCTTTTTGTCATTTCTTTGTTGTTTCAAATAGTGGACAGTGATGCAACATTGCTGAAAGTTGTATTAAAAGTCTGAGGCTGTGTCTTTCCACTCCAGAGAGGATGCATTGAGCCCGAGATCGAGCCTATCATCATGTTCTATCATTAGCTGATTTTGAGCAGCATTAGGTCATCATTGGGTCATCATTAACTCACTCATTCTCTATACCACTTATCCTACAGTATATACAGGATCACAGGAGATGTACAGGAGACTTAGGGCACATGGCAGGGTACATCCTGGATTGCGTGATAATCCATCGTAGGGCGCACACACACACACACACACACACTACGAGCAATTTGGGAACGCCAATTAGCCTGAGCTGCATGTGTTTGGAGTGTCCTAGAAAACCGGAGTACCCGGAAAAAAAACCACCAAGTGGGAAGAGAACATGGAAACTCCATGCACACAGAAATGGGAATGGAACCCATACCCTGGATGTCCAAGATGACAGCACTACCCATTATGCCATGGTGCTGCCTGCATTAGGTCAAATGTAAATGAATTTTTTAAAGAATGATTTTGCACCACTTCAAGTCAAGTCAAGTCAAGTCAAGTAGGCTTTTATTGTCATTTCAACCATATACAGTTCAGTACACAGTGAAACGAAACAACGTTCCTCCAGGACCAAGGTGCTACATACATGCAACGACATAAATTAACAACACAACGCAGAATTTTTACATTTTTAAGTTAACCTAAAAAACTATCAATTTCTATACAAAAAAGAGACAGCAGACAACAGACAACAAAGTACACGTGCAAATGTGCAAACGAAGAGCTACGTGACAACACAACAACGTAACACGTTACAGTTAAGAAATACCTTTTTAGTGATAAGGTATGGGTTGAGGTAGTGGAGAGAGCAGCAAGTAAATAATTTACATTGTGTTCAAAAATATTGTGTGCAAAATCGCAAAGTGAAATAAAATATTGTGCAAATATTGCAAAGAGCAGTTCAGATAGGTAGGCATGAACAAATTAAGGTGGTTGTAAATAAGTGTGATTGTGCATATGTGTGTTTATCAGTTCAGTCCCGATGTTATTTAGTTCGTCTGTTTTAGTGATTTGTGCGTGTGAGTGTGTGTGTGTGTGTGTGTGTGTGTGTTTATCAGTCCAGTCTCTTTGTGTTGAGGAGACGGATGGCTTGTGGGTAAAAACTGTTACACAGTCTGGATGGGAGTGCCCGAATGCTTCGGTACCTTTTTCCAGATGGCAGGAGGTTGAAGAGTGAGTGTGATGGATGTGTCCGGTCAGCCACAATGCTGGTGGCTTTGCGGATGCAGCGTGTGATGTAAATGTCTTCGATAGAAGGCAGAGAGACCCCGATGATCTGCTCAGCTGTCCTCACTATCCGCTGTAGGGTCTTGCGGTCTGACATGGTACAATTCCCAAACCAGACAGTGATGCAGCTGCTCAGGATGCTCTCGATGGTTCCTCTATAGAAGGTGGTGAGGATTGGTGGTGGAAGCTGTGTCTTTCTCAGCCTTCTCAGGAAGAAAAGACGTTGTTGGGCTTTCTTATCCAGAGAGCTGGTGTTGAGGGACCAGGTGAGGTTCTCCTCCAGGTGGACGCCCAGGAATTCCGTGCTCTTGACGATCTCCACAGAAGAACCGTCGATGCTGAGCAGAGAGTCATCGCTCCGTGTCCTCCTGAAGTCAACAATCATCTCTTTTGTCTTATCGACGTTCAGAGACAGGTTGTTGTCTGTACACCAGTCCGTTAGCCTCTGCACTTCCTCTCTGTACGCCGACTCGTCGTTCTTGCTGATGAGACCCACCACGGTCGTGTCATCAGCAAACTAAAGATTTTAGTCACCTAAAGATCAGTAAACCAGCTAACAAGCTTTATTTTTAAAAACGGACAAATCGCATACTTGTGTATTCATAATAATGAGTGTGTCTACACCATCTCCTTGTTCCTCTCTAAACATTTCCTCCAGAACCCACGGTTTGCTACGTTTCATTTGCAGACTTTTGCTGCGTTACTGTTTGCATTTGCAGGTCATTTTCACACGACGGCTCTCGTTGTTTAAGTAACACGGTCTGAATCTCAATAAGCCTGATGCAGCATGCCTGTGAATCCGAAAGCGTTGAGATTGCGGTTGTGTCTGAAACTTAGCACCACGCTCAGATACACACAGCCTTTATTTTAGTTAAATTTGTAAGCGCAGTGTGTCAGTGTTGATTTGGGATAAGTAAATAATTGGACACGGTGCCTTTGGGTAGATGACTTCCTCGGCTATTTGGCTTCTTGATTAGCAGAATAATTGCATTCGGCGCTTTAGACAGTAATCACAGGCATTTCCAAACACTTACACAACATCTGTCTTACAGCAATTATCACACCCATAAACATGATCTCATAACATACAGGCCGGGGAGGACCAGATGTTTGCCCACTTGTTCGGCCATTTCATGTAGCGACGGGCGGTTTAAAAAAAATAAAAAATTTTATGTGATTTTTATGATCATGAAGCAGATCTGCATCATAATTGTTACAGTAGGTTTACAAAAGTGTTGCATTCAGAAAAACAAACAAACAAACAAAAAACAAACACAATTTATTTCATGTCTGCAAAAATATATGCTTGTTGTTCAAGTCTAACTGGGATTGATTATGAAATTTCTTCTCTCATATACATATTAAATTTTTTATATTTAAAAATGAAATTTGTGATGAATAATATAAATAATCACTTAATTAATTCATTAATTAATTTTTTATAAATTCTCCTTGAAGAAATAAACATTATAATGAAGGTCTTGCCTCAATTGGCAGTTGGTCAGTCATACGCACAGGAGTGAATTGAAGATAGTTTGTTCTGGGCATAGGTTCATGACCATGACCTGCTACAGGCTGAGAATTGGCCGTTTCACATAGCTTTGGTTGAACTTTAAGCTGGGAGCTGTGGATTGTGGAAAGACCTTCTTCCATGTTTGCCAATGTGGCTTTGCTCTATCTGGCTCTGTGTAACTCAACACTATCAGCTTTATTCCCATGGGAATTTCATGGTGACTCCTCTTAAGACTGCACACTTAAATTCCTTACTTCAGTTGTAGCCTCCAGAAAGATTTCTGAGGCATTTTTTTATTTTTATTTATTTTTTTGGAATCGAGATTTTTTATTTTTTCATACAACAGTGTAAACCATATGTTTACATCAAAACAAAATGTACTTACATTCCTCACTGTTCTTTTTTTCTTTTTTATATAATACAATAAAGAAAAACAAACAATGAATAAAATGAAACAAATAAATGAATAAGTAAATAAAATGAATAATAATAAGATAAACATGGTACTATTGGAATCAAGATTTCATTCTCTCTTTTATCAATATTTCAACTTTTTAATGCACCAAAAATTGTAAACAGCATTTTATTTATTTATTTATTTATTTATTTAATAAATGTATTTTATTCTGTGAATTTGTTTGTTCCGGTCTTGTTAAATTTTAAATGGTCATATGTATAGAAGGAAGGAGAGAGAGAGTCACTTTCATCTTCGGGTCACGCTACAGCCAACAACACAGCTTCGGCTCTGACACACTTCGTCTGAAGCATGAAAAATGACACGATTCCAGACACAGCAAACACAGCCTATCTGAGCTGTGGCTGTGAGAAAGCAATTTCATGCTTGTAGCTCTCCGCTATAACGCATACATACAGAGTCAGTTAGTAAGCCCGGCTCGGTACAGTTCTTCATTATGAAGACTGGAGACTATTATTGTTTTTCGCCTCAGTGTTATTTACTTTGCCGATTCCGGGATTTGTACATGGTGTGGGGAAAAGATGCACCAATTTCACAATATAATACATATTTTTATCCTCCCTGGCCACTTCATTAGGTACACCTGTTCAACTAGGCGTTAATGCAGATATCTAATCAGCCTCTCACGCGGCAGCAACTCGATGCATTTAACCAGGTAGCTATGGTCTTTGAAATGTGGCATAGTTGTTAGTGTTAGTAGGGCTGGTTTGAGTATTTCTGAATCTGCTGATAAACTGTGATTTCCACACACAACAACCATCTCTATGGTTTACAGAGAAATTTTTGAAAAAGAAAAAAAAAATCCATTGAGCAGAAGTTCCGTGGGAGAAAATATGTCTTGTTGATGCGAGAGAATTGACAGACAACAGTAACTCAAATAACATCTCGTTGAAGAGCATCTCTGAATCCACAACATGTTGCAGCTTGAATCAGACAAGCTACAGCAGCAGACCACATCAGCTAAGAACAGGAAACTGTGGCTACTATTTGCATGGGCTTATAAAAAAAAAAAATCAGACAATAGAAGATTGGAAAAGGTTGCCTGGTCTGATGAGTCTCGATTCGAGTCTCTGACGAGTCTGATCGATCATGAATGGGATCAGCGGATCAGGCTGGTGGTAGAGGTTTGGGGGATATTGCCACTGCCTACCTGAGTATTGTTGCTGACCATGTCTGTCCCACATCACAAAGCTAAGGTCATCTCCATTTGGTTTCTTAAACATGACAATGAGTTTATTGTACTCAAATGACCTCCACCAGATCTCAGTCCAATAGGGATGTGGTGGAATTATTATTATTACTTTTTTTTTTTTTTTTTAAATGTCTCAAATTTGATTGGTCAAAATTTGTGTTGATGAAGTGAAATTAGTCCTGACTGTCATTCAAATCACAGTTTTTATGCACTTACTATAATAAGGTGTAATTTCTATAGTAATCTCATACACACAGACTTCTCTATAATGCATGCTTTTCATAATCTAAAACAAAACATCAACTCTATCAAAAAGTGTGCTCTTGGACAAAAATCTGTAATTGTTGTAATTATGTAACAAGACTTTTTATTTATTTATTTATTTATTTGTAATAAATTTTATTAATAAATTATTTTTACAGTGATGTTGAAGCCATGTGAAAATCTTCAGGACAGAGATCTTATACAGTATATACATTATATATATATATATATATATATATATATATATATATATATATATATATATATATATATATATATAAAATGTATATATAAGATATATATATATATATATACACATACACACACACACATATACAGTATATGTTATTGTTACTACGTGCCTGTGGTGTTTTATATATATATATATATATATATATATATATATATATATATATATATATATATATATATATATATATGGAAAAAAAAGACATTGAGATACAATATTATAGGAAAGTAACTTTGGGCTGGTAATAGAAACTCCATTTTCTAAGTGTTTTAGCAGACACAATTGGATTTGTTCACAATCGGATTTTGTGTGCTTCATTATGAAGTATATTAACTTCTGGCTGGAATGGGGAACAAAGGGGATTTCATAATATGGATCAAGCACTCCTAATAAACTTTGGAATCCAGAAATCTCTCCCGCCAAAGTATGGAAGCAAAATTAGATGCTATAAACACTGGTATGGAGCAGGTTAATTTTGTCTAATTAAGTGCTGAGCTGTGACTTAAATCCTCCAATGAGATCCAGTTGTAGCAATCTGTGTTTTCTTTCCAATCCCATGACTAACACTAAATATAAAAAAATAATCTGTCATCTATACCGCTTTATCCAGTGTACAGGATCACAGGGGGGCGTGCAGCCTATTCCAGGAGACTCGAGACATGAGGCTCAGGGTACACCCTTGATGGAGTGCCAATCCATTGTAGGGCACACACACACACACACACACACACACACACACACACACACACACATGCTCATTCACACACTACGGCCAATTTGGGAATCAGCCTAATCTGTATGTCTTTGGACTGTGGGAGAAAACCGAAGGAAACCCACCAAGTATGGGCACGACAGACCCAAAGTGGGAGTGGAACCCTGACGTGGATAAACTGTAGTTCTCCAAAATAGTCCATCATCGATGAATTCATGGATTAAAAATATGCATATTGTATTACAGAACAATATGCTCTAACAAAGCTCCTATAATGTTAAACACATCTGATCAATCTCATTAAGCAGTTATAAATGGCAGTCCAAATAAACTAAACAGTGTGGTTATACATGCACATATGCAGTGTGCAAAGTGTGTAGAAGCATTCAGTTTGTGAAAGCGCATAATTAGTGTGTAGACCAGGCTGCACTCTCCGGAGATGAGAAGAAGGCATATCCCAGAGCTGTGACAGTGCTGGAAAGAGAGCCATCAGTGCTTCAGTGTGATATAGTGGATTAGATAGATTGGAACAGCAGGTGTGTGTGTGTGTGTGTGTTTGTGTGTGTGTGTGTGAGAGTGTGAGAGAGAGAGAGAGACTGTGAGCGCCAGACAAAAGGCAGGAACAAAGTACATGTGTAGGATGGATGAAATAATGTATGAACACCTTTGCCTTCGCTCTTTCTCTCTGTCTTTCTTTGTCTGTCACTATTACTTGTTCCTTTTGGCTCTCTAAGGAGATTACATGTCATAAGAAGATGGAAAAATATAGATGTCTGTGATCTCTGAAATCGGATCAGTTTTAGAGAGAAGCTTACAATCTCACAGCAGCATCAAGAAAGTACTATATACAGAACATGTACTGTATATAGGAACACATCAAAGGAAAAGTTGTTTTTTTATGTTAAAAACAAGAAGATGAAAGGGTACAGATGTATAAATTAGCAAACTGTAATATGATGACTGTACAGTCAGGGTGAAAGTAATTTTTTCTTTCAAACTCTTTTATATCTCAACCTGACATTTTTTTGTTGATAATTTTTCTTTTTTTCTCCGGAAGCATTCAAACATCTTTAACTCTCAAACACTGTACTGTACATTAAAGGACCCATACTGTACATTCCACTCCAACGTGTATAAAAATGGGAATGTTTTTTTTTTTTTTTTTTTTTTTACACACAGGCTTGACTGTTCAATTAAATTGTATAGCACTTTTAAACAATGGTTATTGTCACAAAGCAGCTTAAAGAAATTGAAAGAAAAATAGGGTAATGAGTATGAAATGTGTGAGAAAATATGTATGAATCAAAATGATCAGATTGTCCCTGCTGATCAAGCCGAGGGTGACGGTGACGCGGAAACCCCCCTGAGATGATGATAGGAAGAAACCTTAATAATAACCAGAATCAATAAGAAACCCATCCTGATTTGGATCATGTGATATATACAGTAGCAGGGATTGATTAGCGGTCATACTCTGTGTTTGGAGGCTGGAAGTTCAGTATAACAGGAAAGGTGTTTAAGTTAATATGGAGTCCACTTTCCTTATTCGAGATTAGATACCAAACTGCAGTCACACGCCATCAAAAAACAGCTGTCTGCATCAGCCGGGTCCAAGAACATCTTCATGGTGAAGTGGAATTATCAACAGTCACCACAAGCATCCCTTTAAATTTCCAAACTTTGGACTTCTAGCGCCGCACTAGTGGCAGCCTGTTGCAGTAGCTTCCATTCATCATGGTGCATTTTCTCTCTTTCTATACCAAACAGACCACACAGGGCCTCCATGTGATGAGAACTCCAACCAGAATCGGACCACCAGGACGAATCAGACTGGAGTCTGGATCACTGACAGCTCAGAGCCACGCGACAGAAAGAGACAGAATAGAACAGCATATCGGCATGTCTAACACATAGGTTGGGCACATCAGGATTTAATCGGCTTGTAAAAAGTGGCTAGAACAGGTCATCTCTAGCTCTTACGCAGGTGGAAAGCACTGGAGAACAAATAGGGAAATGTACTCCCGGGAGGAAAGACATATTTATTTGTGTCGTATCGAATGCTGAGGCCTGTGTTTGCATTGGCTCTCGAGCAACAACATGAAGGTTAACCGTAGCAGGAAATCCTAGATTATATTTGGCTGTATTTTCTTGTGGTACGTTCAATTCTAAAGTGACTTAATGAACGAATCTAAGGTTGTTTAAAAAAAAGGCTATATTTACTGTAAGAGGCGGAATTGTGTCTGCTAGGTGACTAGAAGAAGAGCTGGGCAATTTACTCATTTATGTAATTTAATCAATCTTTTGTTGTTCAAATTTCAATTTAGAATCAGTTCGTACATTTTTTTTTTTTTTTACAAACATTAAATGGTCTAAAATAAAAAATACTGCAGCCTTTTAATAAAATGCAAACTGCTTTGAAAATGTATGGCTTCTTTTTCTTTTAAGCGTTTGAAGAAGGTTGGTGCAATACCGTGACCTACTCGACTGGATTGATGAACAACGCAAGTTAAACAGTGTTTCAATATTTATTAGAAACTTTTTCGTTAAAAAAAAAAAAAAACTTTTTAATACTTCACAACCTGTGCAAAATATAGCTGTTATTGAATTTACATTTAAAATGACCTAAAATTGAATTAAATTGACTCCATAATCTACTCACAGTTCACAGCTCTTATTATTACAGATGAATCTGTTCACCGTATGAATCATAAACTAACTAAAGTCAGTTTTAATTTTCAGGTTGTTCAATTTTAATTCACAGCTTCCAGCGGTAATAAAGCTTAAATCCATTACTTGACAAAAGAATTATTCAAAAGTGCACTTGCAGTACGTGTACATGTAGTGCAGAAATTTGTTCAATAAATGAGTTTGAATTTTTTTTTTTTTCCTCCTGAAGCATTCTAACATCTTTAACTCTCCAACACTGGGCTGTACATTAAAGGACCCATACTGTACACTCCACTCCGACGTGTGTAAAAATGGGAGGACACTGATAAAGAAAGAGAGATGAAATGTTCTCTGTACCTTTCAACCTGACATCTGAGAGGCCCTGAAGAACGCTTGTGTCGATAACGCCACTCTCCTGACACGGTACCTCAACCAGAACTGTCTGTCCAGACAAACGGAAATTGCGGATTTTCCAAGGCAGTTGAGAGACGTCAGACTTTTTTTTTTTTCCTGCTCCACATCTGACAGCTGCTTCTGAATTGTACGGCATTTCAAAGGTACAGCGGGACCTGTGTTTTTAATAGAATGATGGAATGTCACTGTACTGAAAATCTTACTGTAGAAAAACGAAAAAAAAAAAATCTAAAAGAATGTTTTCACTTTGATTTGAAATTTATGATTATCAAATTTTGGATTAACTTGTATGTTGATCTGCTATCAATCCAAGATTTATAAATCTTAGAGCTACAAAGCTAGTTAAATTAGATATGTGACATAATATATTTGTAAGCGCGTAGAATTATGGGCAGATGCCATACAAAAGGTTTAAGATCCAATACTTTACTATATTTAACACTGGCCTCAGCGTTCTGACAATTTACAGTATGTTTGTTAATGGTCCAGCTGAAATACCCCCTGGATAATGCACATTGATATAAAATGTGCTGTTTCAGTGAGTATGTAAATAAGCTACTACCAAGCCACACTCCACCAGAGAACAGCAGAGCTGAGCAACAAGTCGGGGGAGGGGCTCTCCTTATATGATGTCACATTAGGGGAAATTTTAATTGTCTTGTTCAAGCCCTGACCAATACAAATAAAAATTAAATGAATAGAAACTGACTTTTCTCTCCCACCCCCTCACTTTTTTGTGTTGCAATTATGCTTTATAGGGATCCTTTAATCTTCACTGTGGAGACAGCTGCACCACGCATATCAGCTTTTAGCGATTAATTTGCTTTTATTTTTTGCTATTTAGCCATTTATTTGAGCAATGAATGGCAGCACAAAATAAAACTAAACAAAAATAATGTCGTATAACTCTTGCAGGTGCAACAGGAAGTCACTTGGAAAAATAAATAAATAAATAAATAAATAAAAGTCACCAGACATGTGCAACAAGTAGTTTATCCATGCTCTCAAGGACTCAAAGACGATGTCTTTCTGGTTATCACCTCACATCTTAAGGTTAAGGCATTCGAATCGTATCTCTGGTCTGTGTACATGGAGTTTGTATAATCTCCCCATATTCGGTGGGCGATTCTAATTTTCACGTACAGTAATGTTGAATGTGTGTACACATGGTGGTGGAGGTCCTAAGCAACCTAACTTCCCATATACAGTGGCACAGGCCATTGGCATGACGTCATTGCAGCCAGCCATCGCTTAGTCAACTTAAATGCATGGATAGATGGACTTACTCATTATCTTTGTGTTGTTTAGCTCGATATCCAGTGAGTATTTTTTGCAGGTCTGTTCAACAATTTGTTAGTAGATTAATCTGAGTGGCAGGATTGAGACATGCAACACACAGAGATCTACAGCCTTGTTTATCCTCACAGTATTCACACACAGTGACGGCTGGTGCAGTGACGGCTGGGGGGGGGGGGCGCAAAATTAAACTTTTAATGCTCGCCAGTAGCCATTTATCAGGTGATTAAGCATCATTACTACTAGCATAAAATAAAGGCATTACTCACATGACTCACGTCAGCAGCTCCGCTTGCCATAAGAAGTGCTGGAAAAGACTCATTGAGAATGGTCCAATCACCAGAGCCCAAATATTTTAAAACAATATTGATTCATTAAGAACAAAAGTGGGAGGGTTCAGGGCGCACTGACCTGCGCCCGAAGGATGATTTGACAAAATCCAATCAGAGCTCAGCCTCAGGTCACATGCTTTTCAAAATTTTACGTGCCTACATAGACACTCGTTTGTCCGGCGCCCCGCGTACACGAACACAAATGAACGTAATCCAGTTTAGAGTTTTTTTAATTGCAAATAAATTATATTAAGAAATACAGCGGAATATTGTGACTAAATGACTTTATTTCATTATTACAATAAAGAATTATTATGTTAAATAATTAGCATTCTTCTCTGCCTAACTTTAAGGGGGGCGGCGCCCCTGCGCCCCGTATTGACCGGTCGCCACTGTTCACACATACATTATCGTTACTGTTGTATTCACATTTAGGCATTTGGCAGACACCCTTATCCACAACAACTTACATTTTTCTCTCATTATACATCTGAGCAGTTGGGGGTTAGGGACCTTGCTCAAGGGCCCAACAGGGACAACTTGGTGGTAATGGGTTTTGAACCTGGGACCTTCCGAGCTGTAGTCCAATGTCTTAAAAATTAGCTACCGCTGATCGGTTGTGTTGATATCTCTGGTCAAAAAGCACTGGAGTTCTTCCAGAGTATAAAATTATTTCTTTGTATGACAGTGCTGTCCTGAGCTTGAATCTTTTCTGTTTAGAGAAGCTGCTCTGGTCTGAAAGAATTGCAACAAGGACCGGACATCCAGCCACACATCTTACTTATTTATTAATATGTTTGTCTATGGCCTGCAAAAACAGTCAAGGTTTGGGATGTATTAAGATGTGCTAAATAACAGTGCTAACAAGAAAATCCTTGCCAGCTGTATGATAAAACACTTACTGGTTGAAGTGATTATTAATTAAAGCAGTTTTTAATGTTTGGATTTAAACACAATGAGCTAAGTGTACAGTTGGGGCCAAACATTTACACACATCTAGGCAAAAAAACAGTGGAACCTTTTTTCACCACCTCATAATAAACCTTCAGAGGCTTGCATAAATGGTCACTATGCATCAATTCATGCGCTTCCCTTCTTAGCCTGATGCTCCAATCTCTCTGGAATATGGTCCATCTGAACTCATCAGACCACATGACCTTTTTTCCCAAGCTCCAAAATCTAGCAAATTGAAGACTTTTTTCTGGCTAATCTCACTAAGAAGTGGTTTCCTCATGGCCACACAGCAGTTTAGTCCCGACCCTGTGAGATGCTGTCACACGATGAGTGTGAAAATGCTCTTTTACTTCTAAACATACATCCCCATTCATGATTTTGTTCTGGCCATATATTTTTTTGTTTGGTGTTTAATGATATGTTGCACAGTTCTTAACCAATTCCAATCATTTCAGCAATCTACATTAGTTGTTTTCTTTGCTTGATACAGGACAGTAATTTGACGCCTCTGAAATGGAAACTTTTTTTTTTTTTTTTGGAAAGGCTTCAAGATAATATAATATTTTATATGTACACTCCATGGACTTACAGTGCTGTGAAAAAGTATGTGCCCCCTTCCTAATATTTTTTTTTGCCTATTTGTCACATTTAAATGAATGATATCATTAAACAAAGATAATCGGAGTAAATACAAAAAGCTGTTTTTTTAAATGATGATTTCATAAATAAAAAATATTTCCAAACCTACATGGCCCTATGTAAAAACATATAATAACTGGTTGTGGCACCCTTGGCGGCAACAACTACAATCAAGCGTTTGCGATAACTCATAATGAGTCTTTCACATAGCTGTGGAGGAATTTTGGCCCACTATCCTTTTCAGAATTGTTTTAATTTAGCCACACTGGATGGTTTTCGAGCATGAACAGCCCGTTTAAGGTCCTGCCACAGCATCTCAATCAGAATTTTTTTTTGACTTGGTCACTCCCAAAACTTAACCTTAGAACCTAACTAATTATATAGTTAAAATATTGCTTATGATCCAGAAGATCCAGAAGTACAGTTTACTACAAACACATGATTAAAGTTTCTGCCTATAATAGATATTTATGTATTCTGTATCCTTTGATCGACTATTATTTTGTAGAGAGAGTTGTAGAAATAAACTTTTTCCAGATTTCATTTATCATTCTCATTTGAGTGATGATGGCAATATAAGAACTTTAAATTGTTTTTTGTAAATTTTTTTTTTTATATACACGACATTTTTAAAATCATGCAATCTTCAGTCTGCACTTGTGTCTATGTCACTGGTTTATTGCGTGCAGAGTAATGGCCATCCTGAGGTGGATTGCACTCTCACCGAGCACATATTCCATTACTTTTTCATATTTCCTCATCTTCTCTTCGTGCACGTATGAGCAAGGATCCGTCATGAGCCAATGAATCCATACCCTCGTGTCAGTGTTATTGAAGAGTGGTGCAAATGTGTCTGTAAAATGTCTCTCATCATCGCTATTGCCTGGCTCGCAACTATAACCCTTTCTAGCAGAGCCAGAACGAAGCTGCGAATTTTTTTTTTATCATCATTGAATAGATATCAGTGTGAGCCTTTCTTAGAACCATGAGGATGCACTTCCGCTTGTGCGGCAGCAGAGCCAAACACCTGGCTCAGCTTCCAATGGTAACCCTCGGCAAATGCAAAGGCAATGTAATTAATTAGCTTAATTTCCTTGCGCTTAAGCGCCAACTTTTACCCCACACCCACTGAACAGCTTTGTTAGGCTTTTAATCTGTCATAAGCATTTCCTTTTTCATTTAGTTTGTACAAGCCTGAGATTTCCTTGACATTTCTTCTTTAAACTGAATGTAGAGAATGTGGGGAATATGGTACATGCTTAAAGAATGGAATGATTCCTACATGTGCCCTGTCTACAGTATGTCAATATGTTTTACAGCATCTCAAAATCGGGGGGCACGGTGGTGTAGTGGTTAGCACTGTGCATGGAGTTTGTATGTTGTCCCCATGCTTGGTAGGCTTTTCCTAGGTTCTTTGGTATTCCCTGACGATGCAAACAATTCTGATTGATGTCTCCAAATTTCCTAGAACATATAGCTAGATATGGTGCATTGCCTTGGAATGTACCTGATACGTCTTTAAAACAGTGCCTTTTTAAATGATTGATTAAAGCTTTGAACCATCCTAGCCAGGTTCGATTCCCATCTCCGTGTGCATAAAGTTTGCCTGTTCTGCCCGTGCTTGGTGGGTTTCCTCCGGGTACTCCGGTTTCCTCCCACAGTCCAAAGACATTGGCCAAAGTGTGTGTATGGGTGTATGAGTGTGTACAGTATGTGTGTGCCCTGCGATAGATTGGCACCCTGTCCATGGTGTACCCCGCCTTGTGCCCTAACTCTCCTTGGATAGGCTCCAGGCTCCCTGTGACCCCGAATACAGGATTAAGCGGTATAGATGATGAGTGAGTGAGCGAGCGAGCTTTGAACCGATGTACATATCAGCCATGACATTAAAAAAAAACTGACTAGTGAATTAATAATATTGATTATTATCTCATTAGAATGGCACCGGTTGAGGGGTGGGATATATTATGCACCAAGTAGACAAGCAAGTTGATGTATTTGAAGCAGAAGCATAAGAACCTGAGCAACTATGTCGAAAACCACACTGTGATGGATAGATGATTGGCTCAGACAGCTCCAAAATGGCAGGTCTGGTGGGGTGTTGCCAGTATGCAGTGGTCACTACCTACCGAAGATAATCCAAAGACGGGCAACCATGAACACCAAAGGCTTACTAATTCATGCTGGGAGTGAAGGCTAGCTCATCTGGTCTGATCCCTCAGAACTTCTATAGTACGTATTTCTGAAAATGTTACAGTGTACCATATTGACCCCTGACCATCATTGAAAGCCACATATAATGGCCACGTGAGCATCAAATCTGGACCATAGAGCAAGGGTTTGACCTTACAGAGGCAATATTCATTGGTCAGTGTTCTCGCGGAATCTCTTGTGTCCTGTCATTAATGCGGGTGTTACTTCGACACATACCACCTACAGTACCTAAACCTGCCTCCAAATTCCTCATCTCAATCCAATCAACCATCTGTGGGATGTTCTGTGCAAACAAGACCAAATCATAATGCCTCCAACCTGCAAATAATCTGCTGCTAATGTCTTGGTGCCAAATACCACAGAACAACTTCAAAAGTCCTGTGGAGTCTGAACTGTTTTGGTGGCACAAGGGGGACGTACTGTACAGATGTAGCCATTTCAAATGGCCAGCCAATCATTGACATGACCCAGGCCAATCCGTGACGCATGAATTTAGCCCCGCCCCATTAACGCTCATATGCGCTGGTTGCAATGCTGTATATTTCTCCCAGGGGGAGCATCGACTGTTTCAGTTAAGTGCAATGTCGCTGTGTAAGTACCAACCATTAATCATGCTTTAACGGCCAAACCTTTCATGCATATAAGACATAGTGCCACTGGGAGTTACTTTATTGTCTACATAGACAGGGACAATCTAATAATTTTGATTCATACACATTTTTCCTCATTTCATACACATTTTTTTATTCTATGAAGCCGCTTTGCAACAATGACTATTGTTAAAAACGCTTTTTAACAATACAAATAAAATTGAATTAAAATAGAATATTTTCATCATATCAAGGATGTCATGTACTTTCAAAATAAATATTAAAATAAATATTAAAATGTATTTTTGTTATGATGTGGAGGGATAGCGCGTAGTGCTAGTGCGCCTGTTTTTTTCTACAGAGCCCTGACGCAGGGCGTCAGAGGGAAGGTTATGTGTGTGAACAGTAGGCGTGATTGCGCACGCTTATGGGAGGCTTTTCCTGTTCGGAGATATAACGTGGGTTTATTAATTTAACACAAAATTACTAATGAAACAAGGACAAACTTATACAACAAAAGAAGTCCCCTGTCCCCTCCAGACAGGGTTAATCTTTCTTTATTGTTCTATCTTTTCTCTTTTTACTTTTATTTTCAGTTAACCTCTTTTCTCTTTTCAATTTTTCTTTCCCTTTTTATTTTCAGTTAATCTCTTTTCTTTTAATTCTTTCTCTTTTTCTTTTCTTTCCTCTTTTCTCTATACCGGAGCAATGCTCCTAGACCTGGTGCTACCGAAATGTCCGTGGGGGGCCTATATAGACATGCATCCAGGTGTCATACATCCCCCCTGATTGCCATCATGGCGGCGTTGCCTAGCAACTGCACATGAGGGTGGCCTCAGGCCTGCCTGACTGGAAACCCATGGAGCAGTTGTCTGTGGGTTTGCTTGTCGCAATACCCGCGACATTACACTTTGTATATATATAAAATATTGTTTGTGATAGTTAATAAAGGTGCACCAGCTTGTTTTACATAAATAAATAACTTAGTTAAGTATGGCCTATAGTAATGCCAAATTTATAAAAAGGCATCAAGAGTGTGTTGTCTTTTACAGCGTTTTACAATGTTATAGCAGTAGCTTAGATACAAATAGCAGTGTATTTTATTGTAGTGATATTTACTCACTGATCGACCTGACAACTGTACAATACACGGCAAGGATATATCGAGGTTATTTGGATTTATGTGCTCTGAGCTGATAAAACAACGAGGAACGTGATCAGTGCTGAGTCAGTTGACCCGAGACAAATCTTTATAAGAGATGTGCAGATACGCATACCTGGTGATGCTCTAATTACATGGGGACCATGAGGCATTAACTAGAAGGCGATATAGATAGCAATATCTAAGCATCTCTAGAGATGAGACAGCTGAACAGCATGAATAAAAATGGCATGAATCAAAGTCTCCAATACATACAGTATGACCTGGCAGCGAGGTGTTATGCAGCAGGCAGAGTAAGCTCCAAACTCAGAAGTGAAGAATGTTCAGAAGTATACTGAGACAAGCATAAAATATCTATGAATATACCCAAGCAGGAGATGTGGATGATGTGGAAAGTGTGGATGTACAGTATTATACCTGGATATCACTTACTTCCATGGGAAAATATAACCGGTGGGTGGAAAAAAGGAGGAACAGTGAATAATACTTATCGTGGCAGCTAAGGTTGTTGTGGTGGGCTGGAAGCATAAGAGCGTTTATGAAAATTATTATTGTTGTTTTTAAAAATGAAATATTTTTAATTAAAGAGCAATTGGTGAATTTTGTTTCAAAAGTTTTTCTTCTTCTTCTTTTTTTTAACCCTGTCTCATGTCATAGGAAGTTATGCTCATCATACAATGGCAACTGGGACCAAATATGATTTTATTATTTCAGTCAAAGGAAACTAAATGTATATACATTTATGTAGGTGCTGAAGTCTGCTCAATACATCTGAGTAATCTGAGGCACTTTCTACATGTCTCATTATGATTTCATCAAATATTAAGATTTTCAATGATAACCTTTTTCCCTAATAAAGTAACCGCACTAAATAATACTAGAAAATTCCTGGAGAAATTGTAAAATAGGGGTGCAGTGGTGCATCATGTTTTCTGGGAAAAATGCTGAAAACAGCTTTTTTTCCAGCCCCTATGGCTCCAGAGATATGAATCTGTACACTGCCTGTGAAATCAGGCTGTGTGTGTGTGTGTGTGTGTGTGTGTGTGTGTGTGTGAGAGAGAGAGAGAGAGTCAAAGAGGACACTCACTGTTGCCCACTGTTGCTGCACACAAAACTCACAGGCACAGAGAATGTAACCAGCTAGTGGGCTCGTGTTCCAAAACACTCGTAAACCAAATCATCATTTCCCATAAGAAATAATGAAAACTCAAATTATTCGTTCCACAGCCCGAAAAAATTAATACATAAAAATAATTAATACAATCTATAAAATGAAAATAAAACAAATTAATCTGCACTTTACCTTTAAAAAAAAAAGTACAAATAAAACCTGACATAAGTGTTTCCGTTGGTGCGCGCAGGCGCCGTGTGTGTGTGTGTGTGTGTGTGTGGAATTAGCCCCTTCCCTCGCCTTGTTTTACACAGTAACACTCCTCCTCCCTCTCCCCACCTCGCTTTTTAAGATTCACAACAAACACACACAAACACAAACACACACACAACGGAAACACCATTTTAACCGGAAAAAAAGAAATCTCTCTGAGACTGCCATCAGCACATATTAACAGACTCACTTTTTACGTTTCACAACAAACGCATAAACACAGCGGAAACACAGTTTTAACGGAAAAAAGCGAGACTGGCATGAGCGCATACTAACAGAATCACTTAAATTTCACAACAAACGGACACACACAAACACGGAAACACCGTTTTAACAGGGAAAAAAAAAATCTTACACTGGCATGAGCGCATACTAAGCGAACTAAGGTGAGAGAGTGACGCTCGGTGTCAAAATAAGAGTCGCATATGTAATACATGATACTCGGCGCTCGTAGACTAATACTTGCTCGGTTTAAAAAATTATTAAAAATCTTTGCTCGGTTTGCGGAACACTCGTACACCATGTTACTCGCAATCCGAGGTTCCACTGTACTTATATCAGAGGAACCAAAGATGCAAGAGCTTTTGGTTCTTGGATTGTTTGAGGGAGGAGCAATGTCAAATTTCATACGTGTATTTCAAGTGCAGGTTCGCTGTTTTTCCATAGTGGCCCAAAAATATATATTTATTTCCCTTCAGTGTGTGTCCACTCTACAGACCCCATTAAACTTTTTTTTTTTTTTTTTTAAGTCTTGTTTTCTGATCAGACCAAAAACCAGCCAGAAAGAGTGAGTGGGAAAAAAGGGTTTTGGATTGGGTACAAGCAATCCAGCTGACGGTTTCTTCATGCTTCGAAAATAACACTAACAATAGCGGGGTCACCGTGACGACGTCCCCACTAATAATACAGTGGGACTGTCTGATCCAGGAGGAGAAATAAAAATATTAAAGCATTTGGTTTTAATAAAATCCACTGATTTGAGCTGATGTTTATTTTTGAGACCAGACATCAGAGCAGAAGTTTGTAGGTCACTTTGGTGTGTGTGATCAGGGTGTGTTTCACACCGAGAAAATTGGTTATAAATGCACATTGAGCAACAGTGTGGCAGCATGGGATTAGCTTTTATTATTGTTTGTAACCTGCAGCCTCAATCACAACGTGTGTGTGTGTGTGTGTGTGTGTGTGCGTGTGTGTGTGTCATTCCCAATTGCATTTGTAATAGGGACGGATCTTGATGGCGGGATGATCATGCATAGCTAGCTTGCTGTTTAAACATTTATCCACAGTTGGATACTGATTAAAAGGACATTGCTATTTTTTTTTGTCTGTGTGGATAAATTAAAAATGTATCCTACAGTATATATATATATATATATATATATATGTAAATGGGAGGGTTGCTTCAGGAAGGGCATCCGTGTGTAAGACCTGTGCCAAACTTGTAAGTATTGAAATGTCGGAAAACCAAGGGTGGTGGAAATGTCAAATGGTATAGGTGAGAATATAAAGTATTCAGAAGGCCTGCCAAAAAGCGGGAGCTTAGGTCAGAGTGAGGCGTGATGTTAAACAGAATTACACTGAAAATAATTACTGCTGAATAGGTAAAATATTTCTCATTTCCAAAGTGACAAATGTAATGAGGAGATATCAATTAAAATGAGAATTAATTATTTCAATAATTGGCACAGGGACGATGTGACCAGAATATCTGACAAAAAACAGGTGCTTTTTGGTAAAAAATTATACAGAGAAGATCTATACAATGAAAAAAAAATCCACAATGAATGATTTGCCGGGCATTAGCTTAATATAAACTTTTTTAATGTAAAAAATACATTTGCACAATACACTTAAATCATACAGTATATACAATACTAAAACCATAAGCAGAACAATAATTGTGTAAATGAAAACCAGGAAAACAATAAATAAATAAATAAATAAATAAACATATAAAATTTAGAATGGGAACACCAGTCTAAAATGGTGCCGTGTTTGACCTCTGTCCAGCCCGATGTCAGTTACATGCTTGATGGCCATTGAGAACTGGTGTAAATCTTTTTGAGCAGCACATTCTGTAGATGGCCAGACCGTTAGAGGCTCAGAAATCAGGAGACTCACGCCAGGATACCACAAAGAGAAAGATATCCTGTGCCTCTAGTCTCAACATGGGTTGGAAAAGATTCCTTTTAGACTGCTTACAAAGAGCATATTGACACATACCCAAGGCTGAAATAAGAAAATGCAAAGCGAAATATAATCAAGAACATAAATATCACATGAGCATAAGTAAACAAGGATAAGGAGCAAAATAAACTCTACTATGATAAAACTGTATCCTCTACTAATAATCTTATAATTAAACAAGAAAAACAAGTAATACATTTTAGTATTCCTGCTATAAACATGTTTTTAAAAAAAAATCAGGATCAGGTCTCAGAAATGAAAATGAAGTAAATGCAGACTGAGAACTCAATGCCAAGAGGGAAAATAAATGGAAAGGAAAATCAGCAATCAAAAGCAAATACAAATCAGTATTGTAGTTTTTATAGATTTCATTTCATTTCATTTACAGAATTAGTTTTGGCAGCACGGTGGCATCCCTTACAGGAAAAAATAGGGCAACATATTGTAAAATATTAATATACAGTGGAACCTTGGATTACGAGCATAATTCGTTCCGGAAGTGGGCTCATATTCCAAAACACTCGTAAACCAAATCATCATATCCCATTAGAAATAATGAAAACTCAAATTATTTGTTCCACAGCCCCAAAAAATAAATACATGAAAATAATTAATACAATCTTTAAAATGAAAATAAAACAAATTAATTTGCACTTTACCTTTAAAAAAAGTACAAATAAATCCTGACAGATAAGTGTTTCCGTTGGTGCGCGCAGGCGCCGTGTGTGTGTGTGTGTGTGTGTGGAATTAGCCCCTTCCCTCGCCTTGTTTTACACAGTAACACTCCTTCTCCTTCTCCCCATCTCGCTTTTTAAGTTTCACAACAAACACACCCACACACACACACACACAATGGAAACACCGTTTTAACAAGAAAAAAAGAAATATCTCTGAGACTGGCATGAGTGTATATTAACGGACTCACTTTTTAAGTTTCACAACAAATGCATAAACACAGTGGAAACACCGTTTTAATGGAAAAAATCGAGACTGGCATGAGCGCATACTAACAGAATCACTTAAGTTTCACAACAAACGGACACACACATAAACACGGAAACACGGTTTTAACAGGAAAAAAAGAAGTCTCTCTGACCTGGCGTGGGCGCATACTAAGGGAATCACTGCTGTAAAGTAAAACAAAACAAAACAAAAAAAACTAATGAACCAGCACCTTACCTTTGAAAAAAATCGCGACAGAGCAGAGTTTCTGTGTGTTTGTGAAGCCAGGGACGGGCTGAAAAGGTGAAAGAGCATCTGTGCGTGTGTGTATCGGTGTCAAATTGTGCGCGCACATTCCTGTGGGGGGGGGGGGGGGTGGTGTTGCGAGGTAAGAGAGTGATGCTCAGTGTCAAAATAAGAGTTGCATACATGATACTCGGCGCTCATAAACTAATACTTGCTCGGTTTCCGATTAAAAATTTATTTAAAATCTTTGCTCGGTTTGCGGTACACTCGTAAACCACGTTACTCACAATCCGAGGTTCCACTGTATATATATATATATATATAGTCTTATATATAGATAGTCTTATATATAGATAGTTATACAGTGGAACCTTGGATTACGAGCATAATTCATTCCCGGAAATGGGCACACTCATAAACCAAATCATCATTTTCCCATAAGAAATAATGAAAACTCAAATTATTTGTTCCACAGCCCCAAAAATTAAATACATAAAATAATTAATACAATCTATAAAATGATATAGAATGATAAAATTAAAAATTTAACAAGAAAAAAATAAATCTCTCTGAGACTGGCATGAGCGTATATTAACGGACTCACTTTTTAAGTTTCACAACAAACACACAAATATAAACACAGAGGAAACACCGTTTTAACAGGAAAAAAAGAAATCTCTCTGACACTGGCGTGAGCATACTAAGGGAATCACTGCGGTAAAGTAAAAAAAAAATTTAAAAAATGAACCAGCACCTTACCTTTGAAAAGAATTGCGACAGAGCAGAGTTTCTGTGTGTTTGTGAAGCCGGGGAGGGGGTGAAAAGACAAGAGAGCGTCTGTGTGTGTGTCAGGGTGTTTGCGTGTGTGCACACACATAAGAAACATTGAAAGAATTCCGCAGCGCAAGAGTGACGCTTGGTGTCAAAATAAGAGTCGCATGCATAATACATGATACTCGGCGCTTGTAAACTAATACATGCTCGGTTTCCGATTAAAAATTTATTATAAATCTTTGCTCGGTTTGCGGAACACTTGTAAACCACGTTACTTGCAATCCGAGATTCCACTGTATATAGATGGTTTTATATATAGATGTATATTGTTGAATATAAAATTACATACATTAAGATTTTACATTTGAATATACAGTGGAACCTTGTATTACATGCATAATTCGTTCAGGAAGCAGGCTCGTATTCCAAAACACTCGTAAACCAAACAGACTTCTCTCATAAGAAATAATGAAAACTCAAATTATTAGTTCTACATCCCAAAACAATAAATACATAAAAATAATTAATACAACATATAAAGTAAAAATAAAACAAATTAACCTGCACTTAACATTTAAAAAAAGTAAAAATCAAATCAAAATCAAATTAAAATTTTATTTGTCATATACACAGTCATACACAGTACGATATGCAGTGAAATGCTTAGGCAACTGCCCTGACCTTACAACAAAAAACCTTATAGAACAAGAAAGAAGCAAAAAACTAAAAAGTTACTTATCTAAGAAGGAATAAGAAAGAATATCTATATAGGAAATAAATATTAAAACAAAAGTAAAAATAAATCCCGACAGATAAGTGTTTCCGTTTGTGCGCACACACGCTGTGTATTTGTGTGTGTGTGTGTGGGTGTGTGGAATTAGCCCCTCGCCTCATCTTAATCAGTAAAACACCTTCTCCCTCCTCCCACCTAGCTTTTTAAGTTTCACAACTAACACACACAACGCAAACACTGTTTTAACGGGGGGGATGGGGGGAATCGTGTGAGCGCATACTAAGGGAATCACTGCTGTAAAGTAAAAAATCAAAAATGAACTAGCACCTTACCTTTGAAAAGAGCGCGACAGAGCAAAGTTTTCTGTGTAAAGAAAGCGTGTGTGTGAAGCCGGGGAGATACTTTACGCATGCTCACACACATAGGATGGTGAGTAAAGTGTGTGTGTGTGTGTGTGTGTGTGTGTGTGTGTGTGTGTGTGTGTGTGTGTGTGTGTGTGTGTCGTTGTGTGTGGGGCACAGTGTCAAATTACGCGCGTACACACATAGGAGGTAGAGGGAGATGTTGATTATACCAGTAAGAGGCGAGCAGAAAGACCCAGCAGGGGAGACGATTACCCATAATTCCGCAGCCCAAGAGAGAGAAAAATCATTGGCTCAGTTGTGATCACTTGACGCTCGGTGTCAAAATAAGAGGCTCATACGTGATACATGATACTCGGCACTCGTAAACTAAGACTTTCGCTCGGTTTCCAATTCAAAATCTTTGCTCGTCTTGCATTTTGTTCTGTTAATTATTAGTTAGTATCAGTTACTGTAGCAATGAGAAATAATAAAAAAATTCTTTTAAATTTACCAGTAGATCAGATCACAAAATTATTAAATATATTTATATATAGGGAAATATATTTTCTTTGCATAAGGGATAATGATTGCCACTGTGGGCTAGTACAGGTTGGCGTTTCCGAATTGCTCGTAGTGTGTGTACATGCTTCTGTATGTACTGTAAGTCATTGAGAAGAAGAATTAGTTTCATTTTTATGGTTATGATTTTGATAATGCATTTATGGTTAGTATGGCTCAGTGTTTAAAACCCCAAATGCTGATCATATGTCAGATGTCCAAGCCTTAGCACCATCAAGCTGCCGCTGTTGGGTTAAATTTTCTATTTCATCAGACACTGATTTAACACCATATATTACTGCAATGAATACTAATCAGCTACCTAGTACTAAAAGCTGTTCTCATATAGATATTGTATTTACTGCAAAAGTTTAGTCCCACTCAGAACAGGAGTGACCGTCTTTTTTATTCTTTGTTAGCTGTTTAATGGATAAATGCAAATGATCCATGTCAAACCTGCTCCACAAGGTCATATGATTACAGGACACTTTATGAACTCTCAGTTTGGTTTAAAAAGAAAGCAAGTGAGAGAAGACGTGCGGAAAATACAGATAAAGTCAAATGACCTGGTGTGAATCAATACAGCTGCAGGACGTTCTCGGGTTGAAAGTCTCGGGTTTTCTCCCTGGTAGGTGCAGAAGGCTTGGAATGAAAAGTAGCATAACTTCAAGCTACATGCGGATGAGATGTACCGTGTGTGTGCACTGACTGCTCTGCACAAGTCTTTGAATCATACACAGTAGATCAGTAAACCAGTTTTCCACGGACCGGCAATCGCAAAGCGTAATAAATGAAACCATAATGCAATATCAGTGTGATCTCTGAACTTGTTTCCCTGCAATGAGATAGTCCCATGTAGGAGGGCTGGGAGACAATGACACACAAAGTGTATTAATTATTCCAACGGTTAGTGGAATAATAATGGCAATGGTGGCTCAAACAGTTAAGGTTTTGGGTTACTGATTGGAAGGTTGGGGGTTCAAGCCCCAGGTTATTAGTGTTGAGTCCTTGAGCAAGAGCCTCCAGAGTACTACAGTACATGTTCTCTATCCTGGCTGACCCTGTGCTCTGACGCCAGTTTCCAATCTCAAAGATGGACAATAAACAATTTTACTGTGTTGTAAAAGTGCATGTGACAAATAATTGACTCTCTTTTTTTATTTGTCTAGTCTGTTCTGTAATTTCATTTTCTTCACTGTCAATGGAAACAACCCTGTTTCACAAAGATAGGTTATTGGAAATGGACACAGGCTTTAGTGCTTTTGTAGCGATCTCAGAATATTTAGTTTAGTTAGACAGTACCTGTTGTGATAAACCTGTAGTTTAGATTGGACTCTTGGCATTTTACTTTCGCTCAGTCGCATCTACTGTCTCACCGTTGGGTATTTTCCCTTTTTCAAAGAAGTTCTCCAGAGATGGTCGTTTTTTATTCATTTTATCTACAGGGTGGGTGAAAATGAATGAGACAATATTAAATGGCTATAAAACTTGTAGTATTAATAGAGTCAGGCTGAAAACGGTCTCTCCACATTTTGTTCTTACTGCGCGCATGCGTGTGTGTGTGTGTGTGTGTGTGTGTAAGACCAGCATTTTCCATGATGTTGGCTGGGATGACACAGACCATAACTGGCTTCCTAGAAGTCGAGATCTCACTCCATGTCATTTTTTCCCCCCTGTGGGGCTTCGCAAAGGAGGAGGTGTACAGGACAAAGCCTCGGGGACACTGGGGACTTGGAGACACAGATTCAGGAAGTTCTCTCTCTCAGCAATATCACAAACGACTTCCTTCAGAAGACTGTGCGTTCCATCCCCGGCTGTTTGATGCCACCGGTGCCTAATTTAAAGATGTGCTTACATTTTCCTATGCAATAAATAACATACAAATTTATTAAAACAAATTGTATATTTTAAATATGGCCTTTCTTACCAATTTTGAATGCCTAGCTACTTTTTCACCCACCCTGTGAACCGATACACAGAAGTGTAGGGAAGCGGTACAGACTGATATGAATGGAAAAATAATAATAAAACTAAAACACTCTGCAGACTCTGATATATAACAATATATAATATAGATATATAATAATATTTTTTTTTCTGTGTGGCCTGATCGGTATTGGTTTATGGCCCGGTGATTGGAGACCACTGCACTATATAATATACTGTAATATATGGCTGATTGGATACTTTCATGAATGGGCACGAGTTCATGCGTTCCTAATAAAGTGTACGTCTTTACCGAAGGAACAAATTGATGAAAGAAGTAAAGAATAAGAGCAAAGGAAAAGGAAAAAATAGTTCCTGCGCCTGTAGCTTCCAGGCTGAGCAGCAGAAGAGGGATAATCAGAGCTTTCTTCTGTACCCACAGGCTTAACACACACACAGACGCCCACACAGACACACTCATACACAGAGACTGTTCCACAATCTAATCATGGCTAAGGACACATCTCTCCATCTCACCCTCACCTCAATTTCTTACTCGTTATGATCTGTCTCCCTCGTTCACTTGCCTCACCCAACTCATTACTGTATCTATTCTTTTTGTCCAGATTTTATAAACTATTTGTCCTCGTTTGGTCTGATCTCGCCTGTTACTGCCTGGCTCATGCCCTGCATCCAGATGGGAGCCGTAATTCCTCGGCACCGCAGAAAGACAGAGGGATCACGCTCAGGCTCTACTGATGCTGCTGCTTCAGACTGTGCCGAGATCTGCTCAGTCTTATTACGCTCTGTACACACACACACACGCACACGCACTCACACACACACACACACACACACACACATCCAGGCACAAACACAACAACAAACACACATGGCTCTGGCCTGCCCAACAGCCTGAGCAGAGAATGAGATGAGTGTCTAGAAAGGGAGTGTACGGGTTACATGAATACCAGGTTCATAGTTTGTTAAATGTACATTTGTTTGTTAAATCATGGATTCAGGTGTTCATTATGTGCTACGCTTATACATGAGAAAATATGACCGTGCAGAGAGCAGGACCTGCATAGAGTGTAAATTATACACCAGGACTAAAAAGCAGGGTGTTTTTATTCTGGCAGGCAGCCAGACATGAACCTCGCAGACGATACATTTCCAGTGATATTCTTTACAATTCGATTAAATATCGTAAGTAGAGCTGTCAATCATTCTGTAGGTGGACTGTCGGAGTTCTAGGCGTTGCGATTTTCGATTTGATTTGATTAAAGAGCACAAATGTTTAAAAAGATTTAAAAAGTATTCAACTTTGAAATGTTATATACCAGGGGTGTCCAAATCCAGTCCTGGAGGGCCAGTGACCAGCACAGCTTGTAATTCACCAACAACTAGACACACCCACTGAACCTAGTAATTAACAGATTAGTTAAATCAGCTGTGTTTGAGAAGAAGAAGCACCAAACTGTGTTGGACACTGGCCCTCCAGGACTGGATTTGGACACCCCTATTATATACCTTGTGTTGTTGATTATTTAATTGCCATGTCTCATACATATACAAATTTATTTTGGTTATGTAAAACTGCTTTGTGACAATGACAATTGTTAAAAGCGCTATACAAATAAAATTGAATTGAATAAACTTTCCCCACACTTCACTCCAGTCCAGTAGGTGGCAGTACCAACCATGCCTAAACTCAAAGTCCAAGAAGAAGCAATACTCACTCAGTCATTGTCACCGTCTATACCGCTTTATCCCGTATTCAGGGTCGCAGGGGGCCTGGAGACTATCTCAGGATAATTAGGGCACGAGGCGGGTACACCCTGGACAGGGTGCCAATCCATCACAGGGCACATACACAGTACATACTGAATTTGGGAAATCCAATCAGTCTAATCTGCAGGTTTTTGGACTGTGGGAGGAAACCGGAGTACCCGGAGAAAACCCACCAAGAACAGGGAGAACATGCAAACTCCATGCACACAGAGACGGGAATCAGGCCTGGCTGGGAATCGAACACAGACCCTGGACGTGCAAGGCGACAATACTAACCACTACACCACCATGCCGCGGTGAAGCGATACTCTCATAAAACATAAGTAGTTTGTGCAATGAAATGTGGTTGACGCATTTGGTCTGAGGTATTCTGAGGGGTGGTCGTGTCAAACCGAGACTTGTAATGAAAGTTCTCATGAATGAAAAGACTTCAAGCACAATACGGTGATGAGACTGTCAGCCACAGTAAAAGATTTGAATGGTGCAAACTCTCCAAAACTTTATTTAAAAATGTTTTTACAAGGAAGCTCGGAGCCTGTTGCACTCGTTTCCATGAACGCCTTGAAAATCGACAGATAACTTGTTCACACAATCATTCACCAGAACCACTTGCACATTACAGGAACTCGGCTGGAAGTTACAGTCCTGTCCTCGACCCAACCATTTCCACATGTTTGGACCATTGAAGTAGTTCCTGGGAGTCTAGCGAAACACACACAATCAATCATACTAATATTCACTTGCATGATTTCAGCTGCCCAAAGAAGACTGTGACATCCTCCACATAATCTGATGTAACTTTTGCTGCTAAATCTTGCTTTTGGAGTTGAAAAGAAGTTGCTTTGTAGCAGATGTGGGGATGAATGAAATCTGTCTTGTCTATTGATTCCTGTGAAGAGCTTGTCTGCCTATATTATGTACAGACGGAGGATTAAATGTGATATACATTAGATGTTTTCTATATTTAATAAGCTATTTTACTATCTACAGTGGTGTAGTGGTTAGGTTGCATCTTCAGGGTCAAGGGTTCGAGTCCCACCTCGGGTCTGTGTGCATGAAGTTTGCATGTACTTCCCGTGCTTGATGGGTTTCCTCCCACAGTCTGAAGACATGAAGATAAGGTTAACTGGCATGATAAATTGCCCATAGTGTATAAATGAGCATATGTGTGCGTGCCCTGGATTAGCATCCCATCCAGTGTGTCCCCTGGCTCGAGCCCAAAGTCTTCTGGGATCCAGACCCCCTGTATACAGAATAAAGTCGTATGGACAATAAGTGAGTATTTTATATTTTAGCATGCTGTTTACATGACTGTTTGAGTGATCTGAGAACTCCTGAAATCAAATAACGAATTTAGTGCATTGGATAGTAATATTCAGTGTGTTGTTTATTGTGGTGTCTCTCAGTCACTCATTCATTCTTCATTCTTCTTTAGGTTGTTCAATTGAAGTCTTCTCCCTCTCCCTTTCTCTCTCTCTCTCTCTCTCTCTCTCTCTCTCTCTCTCTCTCTCTCTCTCACACACACACACACACACACACACACACACACACACACACACACACACACACACACACACACACACACACACACACACACAGACTTTGTGTGCAGTGAAGTGCAGCAGAGGTGCAGAGTTAAGCTCAGAGGCAGGCAGGGTTTAAAGCCTTATGCAGAGACATCAATTACCAGCAGAGCCGATCTGCACTGCACAGCCTCTATTAATGAGACTTGCAGGCAGCTTCAGCAATCACTAGGCACTCACCAGGACCTCAGTCTCCTCAACATGTTCCCACCCAACCCTCAGCTCACCACTACTTATCGCAGGAAACGACCTGAGTGCACATATCAGAAGTGCAGCAATTATCCTTCAGCTCAAAAAATTAGCACATGGACTCATATTTTCTCTATTGTTATCCTTATAATCGGGTTTTATGACATATAAAATACGAAACTTATTAACATTTAAGAGAAAATTGTCCAGTGAACCATGAGCTAAAGCATCTTTAGTTTCTTTGCTAGGTAATTTGTCATCTCAACTGATAAGCTACTATTATCTGGCAAATTATCCAGGTTCAATTCCCGTCTTGGGTTTGTGTGCATTGAGTTTGCCCCTGCTTGGTGGGTTTCCTTTCACAGTCCAAAGACATGCAGATTTGGCTAATTGGCATTCCCAAAATGCCTGTAGCATGTGTATATATGTGTGTGTGTGTGTGTTTGTGTGTATATGTGTGTGTATATATGTGTGTGTGTGTGTGTGTGTGTGTGTGTGTGTGTGTGTGTGTGTGTGTGTGTGCCCTGTGATGGATTGTCACCTTGTCCAGAGTGTACCTTACCTCATGCCCTCGGTCTCCTGGGATAGGCTCCAGGGCCCCTACAGTATATACAGGATAAAAGCACTATAGATGATGAGTGAGTGAGTGGTTGTCAACACATGGGTGCCACTAACAAAACATTTCATTTGAAAACCGCTATTTAACCTTCTTTTAGAAGCTGTGAACTTCTATGTTTTAGACGAACCATGACAGATAGCTGCCGGATTTTCAAGCTAAACCCGACACCTCCTAAAAAACCAATCGCATCATTTCTTTATGCGATCAGTAAAACAAAACTACGAGCTGTGCAAAGCAGTGGCTGAGTGACTAAAACCATTCGGAGCATGTTAAAGCCAAAAAAAGGACGTCTACCCTCTCAACGTTTGTGGTACGTTTCCAGAAATAGAATATTACGATTTGACTGTTGTGGGATCACTATATTATAAACTTATAATAAAAGTGACGTGGAATAATATAGTGTTAGCACCGGTGATGCTAGCTATGAGTGCCATGATGTGCTTAAAGGAATAAAAAAAAAAAAAAAAAAAAAGTTAAAGTGCAGATACAGTATGATGGAACATCCCTCCAAAGATGCATGTGCATGACACATGAGATGTGTCTCATAAACTGTTGGGTTCACTGCATCAGCTTTAGGCTTTCGTCTACTACTCTAGCTATGTAATGCAATTTTTTAAACTATGTTATAAACATATGGGACGAAAGGAGTATGTACAGTATGTGCAGTTGCACGATGCATTAAGGGATGTGATATGGTGCATACCGGTACTACGATAAGGTATGAAGTGGCTTCCATGGCTGAAGTGCAGCTAAAACCGGTAATGTAGAGGAGGACACTTATGATACTGCAGACTGAAGTTTTTGTATTGTTTTTAATGTTTCTCATGACCTTCAACAATCTTTGCGATCAAAAAGGTGTTGTGTGCAACAACTCAAGACTTTATTGCTTGATTGCTACCCGCTGTTTGATTCACTACAAAAATCACAATCAAAACATTATATTTTTTATAAACTCAAGCAACATATTACTGATATTAATTCGCATGCTCAAATCACAATAAACACAACTGCAGACTGGTTTCTCCATTGTGATCAAACCGTGGGAGGTAGACTTACAGTTGTTGTTTTTTTTGAGAAAAAACAAAACAAAAAACAATCTAACATATACTGTATGTTGCAAACTGATAAAAAGGAAATTTTGTGCATGATGTAATAAACATATAGGTATACTGGGTGTAAATCTAGCAGAATGAAACCATTTAAAAATACTAGTTTGGTCTTGGTCTTAATTAAGACTTTAATTTTATTTCAGTATAATTAGTTGCATGAACCTTGTAGCACACAAGGTTTCTCCTACAAATACAGACACCACTATGATTTTTTTTTTTTTTTTAAACTCGCTTCATTTCATAAACATACTCCTCGGACAAATCAACATTTTTTCTAGTCCAGTGAACGGAATTATGAAATTGCTTACAGCGTGAAGGATACATGAAATCCTGTCCCTTTAATCTGGCTTAAATATGGCACCTCAGTGCTTCTGAATGGGAAAGCCTTTATCTTGTACAAATGCTGTCCAAAAAAAAAAAAATCGCTTTTATCTTGGAGCTGCCTTCTGATTGGAATTCAGCACTGAACAGGATTAACTGATTCAATAAATAGTAGAGAGAGAGAGAGAGAGAGAGAGAGAGAACGGAAAAGCTGGAGCACATCTCTTACGCACATCTCAGCCCCAACGTTTGAAGTGCTTGGATCAGAAGGCTAATTGAAACTCCAGAAAATGTGCTGTCTCATGCATTTACTTCTCAGTTCATCTGGACCACAGGCTTATACAGTTGATAACTCTGAGCTGGCCCTACGTGTGCTAGTTTAAACTGACACACACTCAAGAAAAGCTTTCCTGTACACTGCTTTATCCATGAACATGCGAGGATGATGCCCTGCAAATAGTACATGTGTCTTAAGAATCACAGCGGTATTAAAGCCACCCTGATTGTATCTGTACCTTCTTTTTTTTCTGCACTCCTCTTATCTCTTCCCGAACAAACAGAGCCTAAATGAATGACGACCATCGCTCAGATTGCATGTCCTCTGCTCCTTTGTCTCGGCGTTTTGTTATGAATGAGGCTTACGGCTTATGAGTACTAATCAGAGCGAGTGTACTCTCCAGAACTGCCATAGCCCCTTTAGGATGGTGCCTGAGCGCAATTGTGGCTAATATAGATACCCTCAGTTCAGCTTCATTCAATCAGGAGGAAAAGAGGAGGCCTGTGTGCCGCTCTTTAATTGATTCGAGAGGTGAGTCATGCCGTAGTTGGTCCAATGGGAACGGATAGATTGGTGAGGATGGGAGAGATAGATTAAAATAGATTAGCCGAATGAGCCTGCATGCTGGGCATAGACCCCCGAACCACTATAGAGCCTCATTTAGATAATGCTCATGGGTCTGACCGAGATAGTGGCTATTAGTTGTGAAGCCAACCCAGTCTCTCAAACATCAATTTCAGCGAGATGTAAAAGGTCAATGTTTTTCAGTGTTGTTCAGCGTTATATATCCGGTAATGGTTATAGTAAGAAATAAATGAAATGTTTAATTGAGAGTAGCTTATTTAATACTTCTGGCAAAGTGTTATTGATCTATAAGAACAAAGCATTTCCACCTTACATTTACCAGATGCCCTTGTCCAGAGCGACTTACATTTTATCGCATTTTTTACATCTAAGCAATTGAACGTTAAGGGTCTTGCTCAAGGCCCCAACAGTGGTAACTTGGTGGTGCTCTAGTTTGAACCTGGGTCCTTCTGATCAGTAGTCTTAAGTCTTAAACACTGAGCTACCCAAGTTAAACACGCTTATATATTTGTTACTGTTTGTGGTTTTACAACTTGAATTCCGGAAAAGTTGAGACGTTTTTTACATTTAAATATAAAGAAAACTAAACGACTAAGAGCCAATATTTTATTCAAAATAGAACATAGAGGACATGAAAAATGTTTAAACTGAGAAATTTTACAATTTTATGCACAAAATGAGCTCGTCTCAAAAACGTTGTATTAATTTTTCCTAGGTACAGTATAGAAAATCTTATGGCCCACCATGTATTCCTAGCACTAATGTTGCTGCATTTTGGATCCATGTTGCACTTCACAGTAATATTTACAAAGGAAAAGTAAGCAGACAGATAATGCATGCAGATACAGCACTCAAGAGGTGCGGGATAACTTTTTATCTTTTTGTGAGATCACACAAAACACTTTGAGAGTGCAGACAGTCTTGCATAATTATTAGATAAACATCTCCCTAAATGTTTATCATGTTTAGGAAGATTCAGGAAGTATAAAAGGAAACAAAATGGCGCCACACATCGCTCAGTCATTGAGTTTTCCAATGCCGTCTCTGACGCTATCTCTCCAATTTCGTGAGTACTCACCATTTTGTGCCATTTTCCTGATTGAGTGTGTGTTGTTAGAACGCGGGTTTAATTGTGTAAACTCTTGCTGTCTGTGTGAGAGAGTTCTAAGAATAAATCGCGTGGTTATCCTGCCTGCTTGCGTTGCTTCCGCGTTAGGGTTTATCTTCCACGCTACACGGGCAAACTGCTAGTCTTCTGATTCGCCTCCGGTTGCCCTGTGACAGAATGACTGAGCCAGCAGTAAACCCAGCGGATTACGCTCACCTCTGCGATGTGGTGAACGGACATGCTAGGCTGATTTAGCAGCTGCGCGGTGAGGTCGCAGCTCTCCGTGCTAGCGTCCAAGACATCGCGGCCTTGTGCCGCGAGGTCACGGAGCTGCGGCAGGAGAGCGCGCCGCTCCGCGAGGCGGCTTCTCGGGTGGCGGCTGTGCCGCCACTCCCTCCCCCCTCCCATATGTATTTAGCTTTACCGGACAAATGGGACGGCACAGATGGGAAGTGTAATGTTTTTTTAACCACACTGGATCTTGTGTTTGAGTTTAATTCCACCAGATACTCCACAGACCGGTTGCGCATTGCCCTTCTTGTCTCGTTGCTGTCAGGGCAGGCAGCTGAGTGGGCCACGGCGGTTCTTCGCTCCGATTCGGACACAGCACATTCATATAATGAGTTCACCCGTCAACTAAAACTCACTTTTGAACATCCTGCTGCCGAGGTGGAGACCGACTCAAAGTTATACCATCTACGGCAGGGAGATTTGTCCGTGAGCAGCTACATGGCAGATTTCAGGATCCTGGCCATCCAAACCACCTGGGGAGACACCGCCCTCTGGACGGCCTACTACGAGGGACTGGCTTCCCGTATAAAGGACGCACTCGCCGGACGAGAGCTTCCCACTACTTTGGAGGGGCTGATCCAACTCGCCCTCCGAATAGACCAGCTCCCCGGACCCTGCCGCCTGCCACTTCATCACCATCTCCGACCATGCCATGACCCTCCACGTTCCTCACCTACAATCGAGTCCCTGAAGCACACCCCTTTTCCACTGCCATCACCATCGGACCTGTCGGATCTCCACCTCCCGCCGTGATTGACACCGGAGCCGGGGAACCCATGCAATTAGGATGCGCCTCCTTGCCTGCTGCAGAGAGAGAACGACATTTCAGAGGAGGGCTCTGTGCATATTGTGGGTCAGCGTTGCATCACAGAGCTATCTGCCCTCTTCGCCCGGGAAGACGCTCAGGCCCGGTGAGTAAGGGGGGCGACTCGCCGGGTTCCCTCCACACCTCTGCCACCACTACCAACATTTCCCATCTCACGGTGCAAGTACACCTCCAGTTTGGCCACAAACGGGTCAGAAGTACGGCGTTCATCGACTCCGGTGCCGCTGGCAACTTCATTGACTCTTCCTATGCCAAAGAACTGGGAGTGGAACTCGAGGCGTTATCCCAGCCCGTTCGGATGACATCTGTCGACGGTCGGCCCCTTTCATCCAGCCCTATCATCACCCAGACCCAACCAATCACGTTAATCAATCATCGACCAGCACCAAGAACAGATCCGGTTTCACCTCACCCCCATTTCATCTCACCCCCTCATCCTCGGGCACCCTTGGCTACTGCAACACGACCCGCTCATCTCATGGTCACAAAACTGGATCCTTAAATGGGGCCCTACCTGCACCAAACTTTGCCTACGGGCCTCGGCTGGGACATGCTCTAGGGAGTCCGAGGCCCCCGAAGTCGACATCAACGCATCCCCGTCGCCTACCGAGACCTGGCTGAAGTATTCTGCAAGAGACGGGCCACTCACCTTCCTCCTCATCGCCCCTACGACCTGGTGATTGACCTTCAGCCGGGTTATGTTCCTCCCGGCGGCCACCTCTACTCGCTCTCTGCCACCGAGACGCCGGCCATGGAGAAGTATGTCACCGACACCCTCCGCAACGGCACCATCCGGCCCTCCTCCTCACCTGCCGCCATGGGGTTCTTCTTTGTCAAGAAAAAAGGTAACGACCTACGCCCGTGTGTCGACTATCGGGGGCTCAACAATATCACCATCAAAAATTGTCACCCATTGCCTCTTACCAACTCAGCCCTGAACGCCCTCTCTGGCGCCACCATTATCACAAAGTTGGACCTACGGAGCGCCTACAACTTGGTGCGCATCAGAGAGGGCGATGAGTGGAAGACGGCTTTCATCACCCCAACAGGACACTATTAAAGCCTGGTCATACCTTTCGGACTCTGTAACGCCCCCGCCGCCTTTCAGCAGTTTATTAACGACATCCTCCGAGATATGTTAGGCCGGTGGGTTTTTGTCTACTTAGACGACATTCTCATATACTCCCGTACCGTTGATGAACATGTCCAACACGTCAGGGCAGTCCTAAAGAGACTGCTCGCCCATCAACTGTAATGTAAGTTGGAGAAGTGCGCCTTTCACAAGTGCTCCACTACGTTCCTGGGTTTCATCATCTCTCCCCAGGGTGTGGCCATGGACCCGCAGAAACTGGAAGTTGTGCGTCATTGGCCCCTACCCAAGACCCTCAAGCAACTTCAACGGTTTCTCGGGTTTGCGAACTTCTACCGTCGCTTTATCCGGGGCTGCAGTACAGTTGCAGCACCTTTAACCGCCCTGACACGACCATCATCTCACCCCTTCATCCTCAACTCTACCGCCATCTCCGCCTTTCAGGAACTGTGTCATTGCTTAACCACCGCACCAATCCTCCTCCATCCAGATGCAAGTAAGCCATTCGTTGTGGAGGTGGACGCTTCGGATGTGGGCGCCGGAGCCGTTCTCTCCCAACGAGGTCCAGACCAGAAGCTACATCCTTGTAGTTTCTTCTCCAGGAAATTTAACCCCACTCAGCAGCGATACAGGGTAGGGGACCGCGAGCTGCTGGCCATAAACTGGGCCCTGGAGGAATGGCGACACTGGCTCCAGGGCACCAGAGAGCCGTTCATCATCTGGACCGACCATCAAAACCTAATCACCATCTGGAATCTAAGACAGCTCAACCCAAGACAGGCGCGGTGGGCTCTTTTCTTCGAGCACTACAATTTCTATCTGTCGTACCCCGCGCCTGTCCTCCCACCATCCAAGATAATTGCACCTCTCCGCTGGGATTTGGAGACAAGGGTTCGCCAGGCACAGGCTGCGGAGATGGAACTGGCAGGAGTGCCGCCTGGATGACTCTATGTGCCTCGTGACGTCAGAACGGAGGTTCTTCAATGGGGCCAATCATCCCCCCTCTCCGGACACCCCGGCACCAAACGCACCCTCCAATTCCTCCGGCGTGCCTTCTGGTGGCCGTCCATGGCAAAGGACACCGAGGAATTCGTCGAGGCATGCCCAGTGTGTGCCAGGGCTAAAGACACCAACCAGCCAACACCGGGGGAACTTCAACCACTCCCAGTTTCCCGTCGGCCCTGGACACACATTGCCGTTGACTTCATCACGGGCCTGCCAGTCTCCGAAGGGAAGGATACCATCATGACCATCGTCGACCGATTCTCCAAAGCCGTGCACTTGGTGGCCCTCGCCGGACTCCCGTCAGCTAAAACCACAGCCGAGCTGATATTAGAGCATGTAGTCCACTTGCATGGGTTCCCAAAGCACATCGTCTCGGACAGAGGGCCCCAGTTCACTGCTTGATTCTGGAAGGCCTTCTGCCGTCTGATCAACTCCACCTGTAGTCTCTCATCCGGATACCACCCTCAGACTAATGGTCAGACGGAACGGGCCAACCAACAACTGGAGCGCTATCTGAGATGCTTCGCCGCCGATCGTCAGCGCTCCTGGGCCCGCTACCTCATCTGGGCTGAACTCTCCCACAATCTCCACGTTTCGTCCGCCACCGAGTTGAGTCCATTTGAGGTATGCCACGGTTTCCAACCTTCGATGTTCAACCACCAAGAACCGGAGGTTGATGTGCCGGTTGGTCCGTAGGTGTTGGGGGCTGTGGGACCAAGCAAGAGCAGCCATCCATCGTGCCAACACTCGCTACACCACTCAAGATTGCAGTCGACACCCCCCGGGACGGTTGTACAATGTAGGTGACATGGTCTGGCTATGAACAAAGAATCTGCATCTTCACACAGAATCCCGTAAACTTTCACCCAGGTTCATCGGCCCTTACCGTGTCACCCTCCGGATCAACCCTGTCACCTACCGGCTCCAGCTGCCTGCGGCGCTCCGAACCCACCCTGTATTCCACACCTCTCAGCTCAAACCCTATATCACTTCAACAATGGTTCCACCCACCCACCCACCCAACTCCTCCTCCTTGGATCATCAAGGGCGGTCCCGCCTATACTGTACGGCGGATCCTCGACTCACGGCCTCGGGGCAGAGGTATGCAGTACCTGGTCGACTAGGAGGGCTATGGCCCCGAGGAACGATCTTGGATCCCGGCCCGGTTCATTCTCGACCCCGAGCTTATACGGGACTACCGTCGTCGGGTATCCTCCACCCCAGGACCATCAGGAGCCAGTCCTGGACGGGGGGGGGTACTGTCATGCGCACTCACCGCGACCGGCACTAGGACCCGGAAGTAGTACGGTCGCGATTCAGGAAGTATAAAAGGAAACAAAATGGCGCCGCACATCGATCAGTCATTGAGTTTTCCAATGCCGTCTCCGACGCTATCTCTCCAATTTCGTGAGTACTCACCATTTTGTGCCATTTTCCTGATTGAGTGTGTGTTGTTAGAACGCGGGTTTAATTGTGTAAACTCTTGCTCTCTGTGTGAGAGAGTTCTAAGAATAAATCGCGTGGTTATCCTGCCTGCTCGCGCTGCTTCCGCGTTTGGGTTTATCCTCCACGCTACACGGGCAAACTGCTAGTCTTCTGATTCGCCTCCGGTGGCCCTGTGACAGAATTTGGATTAAAATCACCTTGTGCTGACATTAGTGTCTGAGCTGCTGTTGTTAAAAATTAATCAACACCAATAAATTTCAAGAACTCAGCAGTATACTGTGGTGTAATCTGATTTATAGGGTCTATTGTACACAAAGACCTTGTTTATCATTTATGGCTGTTTTTTTTTTTTTTTTTTTTTTAGCGATTACAGATTTTGAGCTGTAGGACAGCGAGGTGTCTACAAACGAACAAAGTAGAAATGTGATCTCTGTGTAAACGCTGGGACTCGGTCCAGGCCGCCCGCGCACGATTCGGAACCTGATCCTGTTTTTTGTGAGAGCAGCGGTAGTAGAGGTAAACTGATCAGCTGAATTAATGAGCTCCGAGACTGTTCTGCGCTCTTTACATCTTTTATAGGCCTCTCCTGGCCTGCTCAGTTCTAGCGTTCTAAATACTTAATGACCGCTCTGTAGGCCAAAGTCCATGCTCAGGTTTTCTCTCCTGCACTCGACACGCTCACCTCCCTCCCCCAGGTAGCTGCTGCTGCTGGTGAAGAGGAGACCGTTCAGCTGGCCCGTTTACACCATAGTTTAATGAAAGGCTAATGCTTTAGCTCTCACAGGAAACATGAAAGAATAAAATAAACGAGGACGCTCTTACTCCTAGTCCGGGCATTGCTTGAAAGAGTGTTGCTATAGCAACCCGTAAGATCATTGACACAGAGAGTTTGTACATAATGGGGATCTGACTGGTGTGTGTGTATTTGTGTGTTTGTGTGTACATTCTACACACACACACACACACACACACACACACACACACACACACACACGTTTGGGTCGAGTAATGGTCTAATGTCCAACATATGCCTGAATAAACAGATCACACTGAATTGTTTAGTTGTTCAAATCTTTTTATCTGGTGTGGCAATTACAGTAAGACAATGACAAAATGACTTAATAACCAGCTATTATGGATTCCCTACACAGCAAATACCCAATGATAAAAAAAAATCCAGAGTTATAGCAGAGTATGCTCTCTACCACTATACACGAATTAACACATTGGATACGTGGAACATACTGTAGCACTTATTCATGAGAGCAAATGGGGCACACTAGTGAAGTACTATGCACATTCATACTGTAGAGCACATTTGGACTCTGTGTAACAGGTGGTCGCTATTTAAGAATATACAGTATACGCACACCATATTTTAAATAGTTTAAATAATATTTGAATATTGTTTTAAATATTTATTTTTCTACAGCAGATATAAACATTTCTGCACTGTTTGTTAAAATACCAATGCTTTGTAGTGCTAATATAAACGGGAAAGCCAAGGTCAATCTGATCATGTCAGATCTTTTTTTCCACCTTTTATGTAAGAAAGATCCCAACAAAAAAAATCCTGAAAAACAAAATTCTTGAAAAATTTCATTTCATGAGGAAAGAAGAAGAAGAAGAAAAAAAAAGAAAATGTTGCCGTTGTAATTTATTTATTTATTTATTTATTTAACAAAAAAAAATCAAGCTCATTATTTAAAATAATCCAAAATAGGTGATGAAATGCATTTTGGTCTGAAGAGACCATCATAAAATTTTTGGACATAATTCTAAATATCAGATATGGTTTGTGTAAAAATTAGGTAGCTTAAAACCCAACAAACACGATAACCACAGTGACGATGTAGTCAAGATAGAGGGCCATGAACTCCGATAAAAATCTGTCATGATTTATCTTGGTTTCCTTTTTGAACACCATCAAAATGTGCCAGGTGTGTTCAGACGTTTTAAATCCAATGTAAATGAAGGCAAGTCACGTATTTAAAATTGTAAGCATCGATGTGCATAATCAGGTGTAAAAGTCAGGATTAAAATTCAAAGGTACAGCACAGCTCATGCTTGAAATTTATAGTTACATGACACAGGAAAACATTATACAGGGATAACGTAAAGGACAAACATGTAAACAATTCAGGGACAAAATCACCAAAGCAATTAAAAGCTAATTTGGTAAACATGGCTCAGACAGAACGGCTACTTTACATAGTGTCAACGTTTATGTTTACACCAACCAGGACCAATCCAAAGGAAATTTCTGTTTAGGTGAAAGAAGAGGGCAAGAATGCAAGGATTTGATTACTTTGACAGTTCTGTAATGTGTATATACAGTATGTATTTAATGCATGCTTGGTTCTGTATGTCATGTAATACAGTTCGTAAAAAAAAGTTATGTTAATCATTTAACACTTAAAAGTTGCATATCGAAGATTGGAAATGAAACTGTATGTGACTAATACATGAAGCACAGTTATGTCATCATTCTGTTTGGCAAGTACAATTAAAGTCTGTCTTGTTAATTTAAGACAAATGTTTCATCGGTTATGACCTCATTAGTGCTCTCAGACTGTTGAAACTCACTGTATAAATACCAGCTCCTAACATAGTGTATAATACTGTGTAAAAATCTTGAGCCACGCCTCACTTCCTTAATTAGATGTAGTTAAATTCTTTAGATTGATTAATTAACAGAGTAAATAGGACAAAAAAAATAAGACATTTTATGCAACCTATGATTTTTTAGGAAACTACAGTAGTCAAGTACATGAATCAGACTGAATATTTTAGAGCCAAAAAACATGTTAAAATGAAATCCAACAAGTCCTTCAGGAAGCCTGGAGAACAATTCCTTAAGCCCTTATTAAAAAATACAAGAAGCAAAATTTGAAGAAATGGGGTGGTGGTGGGGTGGGGGGGGCTCAAGACTTTTGCGCAGTGCTATACTGTATATAACAGAACTTTCTTGCCAGTTTCGTATTCTGGATCGTTTTTACACTACTAATGATAAATTATGATGATAAATTTATCACAATATTATACACATAACATCATTAAAATGTATTATTATTATTATTATTATTATTATTGTATTATAAAAAATAAAATAAAAAACCTATGTGGGCCCTTCCTCTGCAGTTTCCATGGTAACGTCACAAACTAGCCGGACCTCCAGCTTGTACTTAGTTACTGAGTGTGTGAGTGTGTGTCATATGTGTGGGTGTATCAGGGTTTGGGTCTCTCAGAGGAACGACTGTATGAAATGCTCTAAAATGTCCCTGGTTACTGGCCACTCTCTGTGTGTTCACCTTGGTCTCAGCGGTGGTAAGTGGACACAACAAACACAGCTACACACACACTGTCATGCTCACATGCTTTCCAACAGTTTTCACAACTTTGTGTTGCATGTTTTTCCTGTCCACAGTAATTGTGTTATATATCGTTTCAGTGATTTATGAGAAATTTTGCTTTATGTCTGTGCCACAAACTCCTTAGTGAAAAGCTCCGCACTCGGCCCGTTACTCGGCCTGCTGCTCTTTGCTCTTTCTCTGCTTGTGTCCTGCACTCTCTCAGTGTGACAATCAGAGCAAGACTTACCAGTACATTAAACGCAAGAGAAATCTTATTAATTATTTAATTGCTCTGTGTGTGTGTGTGTGTGTGTGTGTGTGTGTGTGTGTGTGTGTGTGTGTGTGTGTGTGTGTGTGTGTGTGTGTAAAACAGTGAATTACAGTGTGTGAGTGAATGAGTAAGTGTTTATAAGTAACGCTTGTCGCTGATATCCGGGCCATATTATTTTCTTCACTTTTAAGCCCGCCAGTGGTGGTGGGAGCACTTTAATTTTTGCAAATATAAAAAAGGCAGCAACTCATGCATGAAATTTGAAAGGAAACCTATTAGAAAGACATTTTCACTGTCCAGTGGTAACGTCAATATTCTATATGTGCCAGACTGAAACTGAGTAAATCAGAATGAGCTTGTGATGTTGATGACAGACAGTAGTTTATTTATTTATTTATTTATTTATTTGCTACAGCCACAATCAAGTCATATTCACAGACATTAAAATCTGCTTGTGAATTGGTCATTATATATTTTCACTAATTCATAATTCATGATCCATTTGTAGACAGCAAGATGGAACAGAAGCCACGTGCCCCGGATTATTTCCCCTGTTAGTGAACATGATGTGTGGAGTATCTTTGGCATGATGTCATAACATATTTTGCAAGTAAACTCAAGATTACCTCTAGTGAGCCGAAAAATCACTTTTGCAGGGTGACACCTGAAACCTAGGGAAATGTATAAGGAACAGATAAGAGAAAATTCATATTTGACTATTTACACATGCTTACACTCACTGTTGGGGAAAAAAAAGAGATGATTTTTTTCCTCTATATTTTTTACTCCCCAGTAGGAATTCCCTTAATGGTTTGCATAAAACTTCTCACAGTCTCTGAACACTATTCTTTCTTGAGCGAGTTATTGATAATGATTATCTTAATCAGATAAATGCGAGTTCTACAGTATCTAACAATCTCTGCTATTTATTTCACAGTTCTGCTGAATCTTAGTTCTGAAATTAAGGTATGGAAAGGTTTTCAGTATTAAATGTTTGCTCTTTTTTGGTTTATCTGTAACTGAGTGGAACTGAGTCTAGTGAGGAAATTACTGCTTCCAATTCTAGTTCTAATGACAAGTAACAGGTACTAATTTGCTCCATACTCCATGAAATTACATATACTATAAATAGAAATGGATATAATGGCTTTATAATGGTCAGTTTTAATTAATGAAAATAATTGTTGGCCAGCTGCTGTAATGTAAGAGCGGAAAAATACTTGCTGTTAAACTGTAATCAACCGGTCATTTGTCAGTATACTTAGCGTAGTACTGAATGATTCCAGTAGGGGGCACGCTGGAGAAATCAATCAGACAAATTTGCATGAGGTAATGCAAATGCAAACATGGTGACCCTCCAGGAGCTTAGTTTTCAATGTTAACTTTTAAGATAGTACTCTCCTGTCAACTCTTTTGACATGCATATTTGTCACTGTGCAGCAGATACATCGTAAAGGTAGGGGTAATTGTGGACCTGGTCACACAACTTTCCTGAAATGTTTGATATGCCTGCTGACTACACTGCCCCTCCCATTTACACGCAAATTGGTTCTTGCAGGCGTCTGATTATATGCAAAAGCTACGCACCATACAAATGCGGTATAACGTTGCTGAGCCTAGACCTGACCACCTAAAGCAACCCCGGATCATAACACTGCCTCCGGAGGCTTGGAGGCTTTAAAGTCTCCTTAATTGTTTTCTTTGCATGATGCAGTCCAAAAATTTGACCCTTCTGAAATTTGATATGCATGTATTTATTTTTGGCCAGAAAGTCCTTATTTTTACCTTAAAACATTGGACATTGGAATGTGCTATAATGGGAAAACAGTAATATTCATTAACAGTAAAGCCTGGTTCCCGCTTTCATCATGTTTGAGCCACAGAGAGGTATGATTTTAAAATTGGGGCTCTGACATGTTACAGTATGCTGTTATTAGCTATGGTGTAGCAATGAAGCTCTAAGGCAAAGCTACAATGAAGTATGGTGGTGCCATGTACTGTTTAAAGCCAACAATTTGGTATGGTAAGGTCACAGGTGACCTCAATTCCTTACAAATAGTCTTATAGTGCAATAGGTGGGTTCCATTGATCCCTACAGAGAGACCTGTTATAACTGGGGAAGTGCTACAGGTGGAATTCTACTCTCTATATAGGATATTACGTGAAGTGCTCTGATTTCAAAATCCTAAATCCTACTGTTCATACTGTTCATTAATTCGATATTTGTGAATGGTACTGATTTTAACGTACACAACTTATAATGCTCCCACTCGCACTCATTGTCTATACCGCTTTATCCTGTATACAGTAAAGTACAGTAGGGTACACCCTGAATGGGGTGCCAATCCATCACAGGGCACACACACTTGCAGACTCATTTAAACATTACGGGCAATTTGGGAATGCCAATTAGCCTAATCTGCATGTCTTTGGTCTGTGGAATGAAAACCGGAATAACTGGAGACAACCCACCCAGCACAGAAGATCATGCGAACTCCATTGTATACGGACCCGAGGTGGGAATTGATCCCGGACCCTGGAGGTGCAAGGCAACATTGCTAACCGCTAAGCCATCATGCCTCCGACAGTAATAACAGCAAAATAAAAAAAATGAATTCCACCTGTAAGACTGCCTATGATTGACAGCAATTGTTAATTATGGACAGGTTTCATACAGAAAGATACCGTGGACCTACAGGTACATTGGACTTACTGTATGGGTCATAAAAAAAAGACATAGCGCAGATTTTTAAGCATGTTTGAAAAATTCATAACCCGTGTCGGCAAGCTGCGGATTACGACAGGATGTCCTGAACTCCTCACGGCTCTTCATAATGTGGGAATTGGTAGTGATTTGTAGCAAAAATCATGGAAGTAACGTCACAGCAGGTGGGGCCGCATTTAACAGCATGTTCCTTTGTTTGTTTTTTATGTTTGTTTTTTTTTGCTTTTAAATGATATCTGTGGTATCCAGGCCCTCTAAGTCCCTGGTAAACATATCATATTACAGGCATCATCATGTAGGTCACCTGTGAATAGCATTATAAAGCCATTAATTGCATTTAAATACATGTTATCTGTGAGACCACTTTGGCTTTTTGTATTAAGGAAGACCTTTTTCATTCTTCATCAGTGGTACCACTCAACAGCTTGATGCCTATCTACATTACAGTATCTCTAAATGGGGTTTGAATGATCTGATTATACTGTATATTCCCAGTGCTCTAACATTTGACCTACTGTACTTTTAACAGACCTGACTTCTTCCATTCTATCAGGATGACTGTTAATGATTGAACAGATTTGGCTTTGAAAGTGATTATTCCGTGTAAACAAGATAATGTTTCTTTTCATTGGTGTCTTGAAAGGAGCCTTTAACCATGTGATTCTTAATTAACACTACAGTATACTGTATATGCATTTACAGTATATATTCCCATGCCCACAGTATCTATCTATCTATCTATCTATCTATCTATCTATCTATCTATGTAAAACACACATCATTCTGGCATTCTGTACGGCATACCAACACGCACATAACAGTATAATTTCAAATGAAGTAAATTGTTTATTGACAACCCTTCTCTTCAAAACTTCAGCACTTTTCCAATTTTTTCCAGCTGATTTCTGTGAGGTAATTTGTCAGCTTGGACAGAAAGAATGTATGATATGGCTGAATGATTTCTTCCTTATTGAATGTCTGCAACATCATTAAAAAAAAAAATCTCTTTTTCATAAACCTAAAACTCACGTTTGAAGCGGCAACTCTGCACTTAATTACGAGGGTACATCATTTAGCATGCGGTTCAGGTTCTTCAGATTTGTTTTTGGCGTTATGTAATGAAAGGAAATACATCCGAACACACAGAATCCACATCCTCTTGAGATGCAATTAAGGCAAAGTCGGTGGAAATGGAATGAAAACCACAAAATGACTCAAATAGAGTGAGAGCATATTTGACTTCGCTTGCTCCTCTGCAGCTGTCTCTTGAGAGAATGAGTGAGAGAATCAGCACGGCAGAACCTGGTGTACCTGAGACAACGCATCGTGTGGTGATTCCCACCTCGCCCGAGTCTCTCTTTCTGAACGGATATCGATGTAAGCATCCTTCTCATTAGCATCCCGTGTGGTATCCTTAATCTCTCGAGTGTCTCTCTGTCTCTCGGTAAATAGACATCGATCTAAGCATCCTTTTTTCAGACAGTGCAATATGGGTAGTGTCATTGCACATGTGTTTACACCCTTCGCTTCAGATGGAGTATGATACAGTATGATGTCACCTAATCAGAGGAAGCAAATGGAATTAAATAAATATATGTAAATAACAACTGTAAATGGTAGGACAATCAAATGAAACTTTTTTTTTTTTATGCCGTAATTGGTCTTGCTGATTCCAACCTACTAACCCTCACCTCTTAGTGGTTAGCATCGTCACCTTGTACTTCTATGTCCCAGGTTCGATTCCCGCGTCGGTCTGTGTGCATGGAGTTTGCATGTTCTCCCCATGCTTGGTGGGTTTCCTCCGGGTTCTCCGGTTTCCTACCACAGTTTAAATGCATTGCCCGTAATGTGTGAATGTGTGTGTGAGTGTTCCTCCTCCACAGTTGTACAAAACGGAAATGAATACCATGGCCACCAGTGGCCTCCATGTCCCAAGTTGAACTACAGATGTTCTTAGATGGATTTCTCCTCAGCTAGGAGAGTAAAGACTAACACTATGAGGAAAGCACTATCTATCCTCATTTGCATACAGGAATTCAATTAAATTTGATTTGTATAGCACTTTTAACGATAGTCATTGTCACAAAGTGGCTTTACAGAATCTAAAGAAAAATTCTGTACAGTAAATGAGTACAAAATGTGTATGAAACAATATGTATGAAATGTACAAATTCATCAGATAGTCCCTGATGAGCAATAGGCAAAACATGGCAATAGGAAAAACCCTTGAGAGGAAGCAGACGGTAAGCTCACAGATGGCCGTTATTCACTAGGATCATTGAGTAGTATTAAGAAATTATAATGACACTCCCACCTGGACAGCATGTTTTACTTTTTCTTGACCAAGGGTCTCTGGTTCTGAAAAATGAGGCTGAGGTGCCAAAATGTGCAGTTTCTCAAAGGGAGTCAATCCCCATAGACCAACAGGTTAAAATATCCAACTTCACAACAGAAATAAACATGTTACAATTAGTTATATATAATATAGTTGATTTGATTTCTTGTCTGCTATGCATCACTTTAGTTAACCAGCTAACTAAGTTTAACTTACCACAAGAAATGTAGGAGAAATGCAATAAAGTCCACTTTTAGCGAATAAATTAATGTTAGCCATCTTGGCATTTTAGCTAAACTAAAGCTATGCTAGCTAGCATGTGGTAACTGGTATGCAGAAGTGTTCCGACCAACAGCCAGCTCATTTAAGGATTAACCTGCCAAGATAATCAGTTGAGCTTTAAAACCGCTCTTCAGAAATCTATGGGTGATGTTACGAAGGGTTAATCCAGCTTTTATACCGTCCACGCTCTTAAATCCCAGCCACAGATGGTTGCAGCAGTGTTGGGAGAATGGAGGTTCAATTGTTAAGCAAATGCTTTTCTGTTGGGCTAGTTGAAAAAAAAAAAAAAGAAAGAAAAAAACTCCTGTTGTCATGAATGCTGAGCTTCAATAGGTTTGGTAATGTGTAAAGTTCCTGTTATTCTTTATGCTTTTTTCCCCCCTTTTTCTATCTCTCACACCGATTTACACCACTACTAAACAGAGGAGTCACAGGCAAGCATACTTGTTCTGCAATCAGACTCTCGTACCCTTTCAAACGTCTCCGCTGGTAAAATTCTCAGAGGGTGACTTTTACACTGATTGCAGAAGTATGGATAGACTTTGTCTGTAAAATTGTAGAAAAATATTTTTAGATTTCTGCCAGTGATTGGGTCTGAGAACAAGACGTGTCCGTTGTTCCAGTCCAGCAGCACTCTGATCCTCTGCAGGTCCTTCTCCAACCTAAAGATGATGGTTGACTTTCCATAGGCACTGGCACCGTACCTGGCGTTTTGACAAAGACTTTTCCATACACCGGCCCTGTAGAAATGTTTCCTTACACAGCCTGTCACAACACCTAGAGCCCATTCTGCACTGTTTTCCACCTCGACCTCCCAGCAGTGAGTCCCTGACTTAAAGCCCTCAGAGCCTAAGACCCACAAATAATGATCAAATCTCTCTGGGTTTTCAGGAAGCTGCTCATGCTGATCTTGGCACACGACCTCAGTCAGGTTATCTGACAGTTTGAGACACGGGTGTGCGGTGTTAGGATTAAGAATCACAGGATCTGTAAAACAAGTGAAGAGCATTAGATTAAAAAAAAATAAAAATTCTGAAAGGTTTTTTTTTTTTTTTTAATGTCTTACTTCTTAAGCAATAATGACATGCTGAGAGCATGTCTTGGATATACAGTATCTAAACTTGCAATACTTACAATATTCAACTATACTCGTCATCTTCTCCCACACTGTAAACTGCAGGTTGCCCAGATGCTTTGCCACATCAATCAATAATTCGGTGTCTACTTCAGGATCCTTTAGCTTACACTCAGTTCTGGAAGAACGTAAAGGAGTCAACACTGCGCTAAGACATAAGAGAAAAGTCTAAGAAGTTTTAAAAAATAACTCACTTACTGTACCTTTTAAGAGTAGTTTTGTAGTTCTGGAGAAGAGAAACAAAAGTAGAAACAAATATTTTTCACACCTTGGCCAACTATAGATGACCTTTTTAGCTAAATCTAAAATTTTGGTTAATCCAAAAATGATCAAAAAGCTTTAGGACATTGGATTTAAAACAAGCATTTACAATTCTAACATGTAGAATGCATGCATGTTCATGTAGGAATGATACATTTGTTAGATCATTCTAATCCTGCAGAATTGTCGCCGTGCACCTTCATGGTCTAAGGTTTGAGTCTCCTAGGATAGGCTCAAGGCCCTGCGACCAAGTTCACAAGATAATTGGTACATACTGTACAATGAATGAATGAATGAATGAAATACTACATTACCTTAAGAAAAGACGTATCATTGGTCGCTAATTCTTCTAGGATAGATTTGATAGTTGCTGACAGCTCTATAATCTCATTGGTTATGTCATTGGATGTATCTTTTAACATTTGCATTTTCTCATGCTCCTCCTTCTTCAGTGCAGATATTTGTTTCATTTCTTCCTCTTGTAGAAACTGGTGAAGTTTCTCAAACTTGTTTTTAATTTGTTTTTCTGTGTGCTGGGCCTGGTTCTAATATGCAAAATATTGGCAACGAAACAGTGTTAATATTTTGGTACACTAGATAAATTAAATGGTTTATGACTTTTATGGGTCAGAATACATATTTGATTCACCTTAATATGTTGTATGTTCAGATCACATGTCCCCTTTGCTTTGAGAAACAAATCAAGCGTGTCTTGCAGTGGTGCCAGTTTAGATTTAACCTCTTCCTGGAATGAAAGCGGCATTAATCATGGTCAATCTCTCAACAGTGTAGATGCCACAAAAATATGTACTGTATTATAGGATTATGAAAAAGTTTTTTTTCTAGAAGAATGAGTGACATGAGTGATGTAGAAATTGCATGGTCTTGCAGTTTGGATGGCACAGGTCGACAAAGAACAACAGAAATAATATATAGTGCACACATACTGTACTATACTTATACTTATACTGTATACATATACCTATACATAGTATATATTATACAATACTATACCTTTACTATATACAGATTTAAAGCAATAATAATAATAATAATAATAATAATAATAATAATAAACATTCTTTTAAAAACAGAAATGTTTTGTGTTGTGGTCCAAAAGGTCTTTGGACAATAACTGCTAAGTATCCCCGCCCCCCCCACCCCCCCCTTTGTTGTTTGTCCTCTTTGATTCCAACACATTTTAGGGCAGCAATAGCAGGTCAGCTAACAGCATGTCTGTGTTGTAGACCCACAGGGCCATCAGGCAAAAGTCAAAAGCAAAGGAGTCAAGGTAGCTGCCACGGTCAACAGTGGCAGCGGCAGGCCAGAATTAAGGCGTAGAAGAAAATGTCCGGCAGTGGCGGCACCAATTCTGGAATTTGGAATGATGGAGTGGACGCGGTTGTCGCAGTTTGGTGGCAGACCAGAACCGGAGGTATTAAAGTCTAGGCAATGACCAACATCTTAACGATGGCTGGAACTCGAGACCTGGACGTAACTAAAGGCCGAAATCCTGAGGCAGCACTTGCAGTCCATCGGTGTCTTCTCCTAGTCAACTTGCCTAGTGGCGAAGAACACCTCTCAGCCTGAAAGACCATGCAAACACACCACGGCTCTTAAAGGCTCTGATTTCTCTCGAATCACTCAAACCAGTGCTCTCACCACCTCTTATTTGATAGCAGAGAAACAGAGGGCTTAATTGAAGATGTACCCACCAGCTGTGTCTTATCCTGCAGCCCGTCCCCCTCTCATTAAGGACAATGGGCAGACCGCAGTGCTGAATGAGCTCATTGGTTTCAGTTTCTCTTTGTCAGTAACAAGCGAAAAATTAAGATACACGCTAGACTCATGTGACTCAAACGATAATTAAGTCAAACAAACAAAACTCTGGAAAGTGCACAAGTATTGACTCCCTTTGTTATGAAACCCCTAAATATGATGTGGTCCGACCAATTAACTTCATGTGCAAATACTGTTGCAAGGCACTGTAGACTTTGAACGGTAATTATAGACTCATTCGAAAGGTTTCATATAAGACAACATTAAAATGTAAACATTTTTTTAAAAAAGCTTTATTATTTTAACCATTATTACACCTGCAGCTTAAGGATCATTTAAAGCAATTGCTTGGAATATTCTTTAGTCTTTTACTGGAATTCATATTGCAGCACGAAACTAATTTCAAGGTATCTAACTCACCCTATGTTCTTGCGCTGCCTCATCCAGTGGTCTTAAATTGTGCTCTCTGTGCATTTTGGAGCTTTGGCACACAACACACACCGGCTGTTCGTCCTCAAAGCAGAAGAGCTTGAGTTTTTCCTTATGGAGACTGCACAGGTCAGGTGCAGCTGACTCTTTGTTGTCCTGACGAAATCTATCGCACAACATTTTCAAGCGCAGGTTTGGAGGCGTGCTTTTGGAAGACCGTTTCTTGCACAACGGACATTTAAGAATTATTTTCTTCTTCCAACTGTTATCCAGGCAAACCTTACAGAAGTTGTGACTACATGACAAGATGACAGGATCTGTGTAGATACACTGGCACAGAGGACATAAGAGGTCCGTCTCTGGGAAATATTTTCTCGTTGCCATTCTCTGTCTTTATCCGCTTTCTGTTAGTTATGAAGCAAGAAGATCATCTCGTTGAAATGCTATATCATAGTCGCATGCTCTTCATCTGGGCTTTGCCCCTTAATGTGGAGTTTTACAGCTAAACTTTGAAACTGAAATTAGTTTCCATACACCACTCCCAGTGAAACTCCCATTATCAAGTTTTATGAAGTAATAAACAAAAATGTTTCCGGAAATGAACGCCATGCTTTTCTGCGAGCTTTCCAGTAATGATAACCCGTGTGAACTTTAATCAGGTAAACTGTCTTTAGTAGTGCGTAATAAAAAGGTAAATACTTTCAGGGATAATATGGCAGAAAAACACGTTGACCTCATTAATTTGGAGTTGAGGAATAAAGTGATTTATACTGTATGTATGCCAGGCACTTTATTAAGAACACTGTACAACTGCGCAATCTAATACTGTAGTATTGTAAGCATCCAAATACATGTTATGTCCTTTAGGTAATATTCATATAAACCATCAGAATGGAGAAACATATTATTGCAATGATTTTGACTGGGCCGCATGGTGGCGTTGTGGTTAGCACTGTGGCCTCGCACCTTTAGTGTCGAAGGTTCGATTGCTGCCTCGGAGTTTCATGTGCTTGGTGGGTTTCCTCCGAGTACTCCGGTTACCTCTCACAGTCCAAAGATATGCAGATTAGGTGATACAAATTACCCGTAGTTCACCCGTGTGAATATGTGTGTGTGCGTTGCCTTGCGATGGGGGGTGGGGGGGTGTACCCCTCCTCGTGTCCAAGGTCTCCTGGGATAGGATCCAGCCACCACGCACCAGCCCCCCTCCTCACCCTCCACGACCACCCCCCTCCATGACCTCCCCCTCCATGAACCTTTATATAAAGAGGTATAAACAGTAAGTGAGGTGAGTGAATGAATGATTTTGATTGCGGCATGCATTTTGTATGCAGATGCCTGGTTTAAGTATTTCAAAAAGTGAGGATCTGACATTTTCTCAAATGACAAAAAATGGTGCCAAATAAATAAATAAATAAATAAATAAATCCGGTAAGCAGCAGCTCTTTTTTTTCCATAATTGTTTTGATTATATATAACATTTTTTTTTTTTTTTAAATCAGAGGATATTAGCCAAACTGGTTTGATCTGACGTTCGTCCAATCTTTACATCTGTTGTACGCAGAAAAGCATCTCGGAACACATTGCGATGGGATTCTTCAACAGTTCTATCTTTTGTATTCAACTTGGGCAAAAGGAAAAAAAAAAAAAAACCTGAAGCAGTATTTACACTCTTACTTGAATATATACAGTATACATCTGGTTGTGTGGAGCGACAGTGAAATGTGGAAAAATCCTGGTTTCAGTCATTAATTTAATTAGCTTCAGTGCTTCCATTTTTTTTCCCCTTTCAGGCAAACTTGAAAGACTGACACATCTGTCGTACCAGATAAAACCCTAGCGATAGATTGCTAAAGCAGCAGACTATGTTAAGCAATATTTCACTGCTGACAGTCCTGGAATACGGGACATAAGATATATATATATATTTTTTTCGTTGTTGTTGTTTTTTTTTTTTTTTTTATCACAGTGCTGTTGTAGTTTGTTTCCCTGACATGGAGAGGCTGTATGATACCGCGTTAGCCTTCGTTAGCATCAAGTCTCCGAGACAGCTCAGACACGACACGGCATAGCAAAGCTGTTCTTTGCTTAAAAAATAGAAAAAAAAGTGTGTGTGTGTGTGTGTGTGTGGGGGTGCCTGAGAAAGACAGAAAGTATGTGTGTGTCATTCACGGTTCTCGTAGTAAGAACGTCACACCCGTCTGCTCTTGTTGCCAGTTCCTGCTGCGTTTGATTACAGACTCAGAATACTGAGTATGCATCACGCGCTCTCTCTCTCTCTCTCTCTCTCTCTCTCTCTCTCTCTCTCTCTCTCTCTGTGCTTGTGATTGAGAGAGAGAGTTGCTGTGAATACTGTACGTTGACACGTTGTGATCACAGACTTTCGCTGACTCATACATCAGCTGTCAGCTCCACACTGACACACGAGCAAAACAGAAAAGAAGATAAGATTCTCCTGTAATTTCTTCTCTATTATTTTCTCCACGCATTTTCATCGCATTATTGTCGCATTTCTAGCTGTCTTGCCTGTCTCTGTCCTGGTCTTTAAATGTCTTCCTCCTGACTCATATTGAGAACTGATTAACCCTCCTTTTCACTCTCCATGTCTTTCAAAAAAAAGTGCTCTTATACAGTAGTTTATTAGTGTAATATGTTAATGGAGCTAAGGAGAGTAGTTATAATCTAATAAGCTTTTGAGAGTGATTCATCTTAATCTTAAGCTATTATCAGGGATTGGATTGCCCCTTCGAGGTATTTTAGGGATCAGTGATAGTTGGTTAGGTGCGTTAATGAATTAACATGAAATGAGGGTACGTTCACATTACTCAAATCAATTTCTTACTCTAATGTGACACCGAATGCACAAATCTGGCCACATTCACATTATAAGCCGCATTGCTCAGCTTTGATTTCATGACCTTGACACTTAAAGTTTATATTTACAATCGACTTTTATCTGACGTGTCTCTACTATGAAGTGGCACTTGTACGCACATTGATACATTTTTCTTGCGCCATCTGGGTTAAAACACATCATATTGTTCGATCACTTAATCACTTTCAACAATTTAGGAAATTTGAGTAAAAACTATGCCTGGGATTTTGCCCTGGAACATGGCAAGCTGCTAGCTGGCTGTGTTTGGTGAGGTCCAGATGCATAGGTTTAGCTGTTTTAGCAGCTGTTGCTAGCACTGCCATGAAATCCCCATATTGCCGCCTGATGTCTGTCTGCGCTCTATACTGTATATGCACAGAGGCAAAAAGTCACAATTCATTACGATCTACCCGTTCTCATTCAAGTCGCTAAACTGCATATTGTATGTATCCGATTTAGGATCACATACAAACGTGACTCAGATTCGATCTGAAAAAACAAACAAACATCAGATTAGTGTGTTCACGAAGCTATAAAAAAATAATAAATCAGTGTGTCAATAAATCTGTGTCGCATTAAAGTAAAAAATTGGTTGCCAGATTAGACTAGTTAAAAAAAAAACGGATCAGAATTCATGCAACTTTCTGTATCTGCGCACGCCTAGGACAATCGCCGACACTCAACAATAATAGTGTGGGGATATCAAAGCAGTGCTAGCATGGGCTGCTAAAACAGCTGAAGCAAAACATCTGGCTTTCTTACTTCTCCTAGGCTTCAACACATAGCTGCTTGCCGTCCTCCAGAGCAAAAACCCAAGCATACTGTCGCTCAAATAGCTTCCATTGTTTGAAATGAATGACTGGCCGCACAATTACAGTATGACCGAGAAACGATGTATCAGTGTGAGCATGTTTGCTACCTCATTTGCCTGTTCACGTTAGCGTTAGATACTTGTACACGTAGGGTCACTTGTAATTATGAATGTGAACCATCATGACATGCAAATCAGGTTTAACCAAAAAAATTGGAATTGAGCAATGTGAATATAGCAAAAGTTATGTGAAATTGAGGGATTTTCAAATGATGTGAGGGTAATATACATGTAATTTCACTGTGGGTATATATTTGTTTCCTAAATATTATTTAAGATTGCTAGATTTTGGGTTATTGGTTATTATTGATTAAAAGGAATAATAATAATAATAATAATAATAATAATAATAATAATAATAAATCCAGGATTTCTGGTCACATTTGGGTCACATTCAGGATTTCAGGTCACTTATTATTATTATTATTATTATTATTATTATCATTAATAAATTGGTACATTCCTACTCTTTATCACTGCTGTGCCCAAAAGTCCACTCGTCTATAACTTGTTTTTAAGCTTTTTAGATTGAACAAGTCATTAGACAACAGAAAAAGTCACTGAAACGTCTCTTCATTTTAACCCTCATTAAGAAATGTTGATTCTATTAATATGCAAATTGGAAACTCGTCTAACCTTCATGCCCTGTGGCTTGCATTTTGTATATAAAACCATAATTGTATTTGATGTCTGGGTTTGGGTTGGGTTGTGGGGGGGGGGGGGGGGGGGGGGGGAACTGTTATTGAGAACAAAACGCATGTCATTGTAAACACGTATGTGGTTAGACGATAAACAGTATCTATACAGCATGGTTGTCACGTCACTACTTCCACACTTCAGTGGATTTTCATTTTCATCTTAAAGTGTTTTTTTTTTTTTTTTTCATAATACATGATGAGTCTCATTATCTCAAATTACCTCATCGCTTGTTTTGAGCTCCTTACTTTTATTGTACTGTAATTAGCATTCTCATATTTCCTTATGCGTTCTGTATTTCCTTATTTGTTATACCAAAATTATGATTGGTATATTTATAATTGTGTTTGATCACAGTAGTGAGATCTAGGAAAAACAGAAAAAAAGCAACAACAACAAAAAAAAGGCTTCCTACTCCATATATAATTGTGTTAGTATTGGTTACACATGCCTTGTATTTGGCTTTATATGTGTGTTTTTAAACACTTTGTATGGTTTCCCTTGTATCTTGTGCTGGTTTGACTTGAACATTTAATATGGTTTATTCTTCCATCAGTGCTGAAAGGTCTAATCTACTAGAATGATGAATTCAATTCAGTTTTATTTGGATGTCAATTTTAACAATAGACATAACAAAAGAATATCATAGAAATGCAGATATAGATTCCTGAAGAGCTATACAGAGGTGGCAAGGAAATCTCCCTGAGATGGCATAAAGGAGAAGCATTGAATCAAAAGGGAACCTGTGGTCTTCTGATTGAGAACAGATTAGCTGATGCTTCCAGTGGACTGAGTATGAAGCGGTTTATCTCAGTGATTGGATTGAGGGACAAGGTAATGTCCATGCAAGAATCAGTGTTTGCGAGTAGCATGTGTGTATTGTATGTGTAAAGGAAAAGCTTTAACTGGGAATCGAAGAGAAGTTCAGAGCTAGAGTAGCTTTCTCCCTTTATCTGTGTGTTTAATTTTTTCATTCTTTGGTTATTTCACTGCTCTGCTTTTTGTCTCTGCCCACTTTTTATATCAAATTGTTACTTTTATGAAAGGCTGAAATTGAATTTGCATGTGCATATGAACCTTGCTGATGGTATCAGATAATCGAGTGCTATTGAATCTAGTTCAAATTGCATTAGGACAGTAGGGCAGTGCTACTGAAAATGATTAGTAGAGCCCCTGGGATTATATCTGCTGCCCAGAGCTAGTGAATCCCATCAGCTATTCTCTGCGATGATATGCTGCAGTAGACCAGTGGAGTGGTTCAGGCTTTAGACTAGATTCAGTCTGTAGGGGAAAGGTACACTAGGGGGACCACATTTAGCAGCGGTTCAACAAAAAAAACGAATATCCAGAAACACTACATTCACAAAAAATACTGCTCTTGCTATTTAACTAAAACTGAAGCCATTTGATTAAAATGTGATGTCAAATTGGGACTTTTGATTGTACAGAACACAGTGATGAGAACAAAAACTACCTTCATTTTTCTATATAAGCCCGTGTCACACTAAAGCACTTATACCTGCGTTTCACTAGTGCTTGGATACCATTAAGGTCTAAGTTTTCGCCAGCCCTGTGATCAAACCTCCTGTTTCAATTCTGGCTTCCCAGGAACTCCTTTGAAGCATGTGTACATAGTGAGGTCAGCAATTCCTCCTACTCTTTTGGGGGGGGATGTGGCAATAACTCACAGATGTTCTTGTAATGTGCAACTGGTGTTCATGAATGATTGGGAGTACATTTCCCACAGATAGATCTGTCGCTTTTCCAAAGTCAGTGACAAGTTATCTGTCGATTTTCAAGGATCAGGTGTCCCACTCGCTGAAGGAACAATTGCAGTGGACTACCAGCCACCTCAGCTGTGATCATCATACAGGGACGTACAGTACAGTATGACAGCCTTTAAAACATTTGCACTGTTCAAATGTTCTACTGTGACTAAGATTCTCATCATGGTACTGTGCTTTAAGTCGGCTGATTTTACACTTTCATTCATGAGAAATTTCATCAAAAGTCTCGGTTTGACTTGAACACCCTTTGTAAATTAATGTCTCATTGATTTTCTTACTTTTCTAGTTGTTGTGCAGATGTGGTCAAAAATGAAAAATACAAAAAAGGCTAAGAGGGGATCACTGGGAAAAGGTTAATACAGCTGCCTCATACAGCTGTTTTTCGGGTTGCCAGATTAGACTAGTTAAAAAACCCCACCTTTTTTATATTAAATCAGAATGAAATCAAATTACTTACATGCAGTGTGTTCATTGTGTACAGAACTCTGTATGTTGTAAAGATTGGATTATGAAGTGGATTATCACTCACTCACTCACCATCTATACCGCTTAATCCTGTATTCAGGGTCACGGGGGGCCTGGAGTCTATCCCAGGCAGGGTACACCCTGGACAGGGTGCCAATCCATCACAGGACACACACACACTACGGGCAATTTGGAAACACCAATTAACCTAACCTACATGTCTTTGGACTGTGGGAGGAAACTGGAGTACCCGGAGGAAACCCACCAAACAATCGAGCCTGGCCGGGGATCGAACCCGGACCCTGGCGGTGCAAGGCGACAGTGCTAACCACTACACCACCCTGCCGCCTATGAAGTGGATTATGACGTGGATAATCATTTGATATCAATAAATCAGAAATGCGTGTGTATTATTGTCCTTGTTTCCTACACAAACACAGATTTTACTATAAAGTTGGCCTGGAAAATGTGTTCAATCTAGTTAATGATATTTGCTCTGCTGTTTTGTCTTTCACACAGGAAACACACGTTCTGTATTAAACACAGCACAACATCTCAATCTGCTTAAAATGATCTGTTGGGTTACTCTTCTCCCGAGTTCAGTATATACTATAGTATCCTGTGACCTAAATCAAGAGTAGTACATTAGTGGTAATGTTTCATGCATAGCGTGTAAGGTAATTATCCTCCGTGAAAATGTACCTGTGTGTTGGATTAATGTAATAGACCAATTATACCTGGACTAGCACGTAAACCCTCCTGCAGGCTGCAGCGTTGTGTGTGGCACTGTGGAATGCCTCCATCACCTTCTATGTATTTATAGTGTATATCACACTGAGTTGGACAGATGGCCTGAGATGATCCTGTTAGCTCCATTAATGCACTCTGTGCACGTGGACCCGCTGCTGCCCTTGCATGTAATCTTCCTCTCTAGAATTCCCACTCTAATTATCTTCCACTTTCCCTTCGGACTCTCCGAGTATACCTGTCGACATTTACACATCCTGAGAGAAATCAACAAGGAGCAGATCTGCTACAAATTCAGGTAGTATTATGTCTTTTGAACACTCCTTCTGGTGTGTTTGCGCACAAACCATAATTTGTTCAACAATCAGTTTCAGTCTGCTGTAGTGTTTGGTCAATGGGATATTTCGCTCATTGCTGTTCTCCATGTAAAATCGTTTGAAACAGCTTGGAATCATCTGAGGACATGGCAAATGATCTCAGGATATATATTTTATATTACAATATGAACGCTTGTCAGATGAAGATGAAAGGGAAGAAGTGATGCCTGAAACCGAATTCCTGTCCCAGGAACGTACAAATCAGTGTGAACTAGCCAACCATGTCATGTGACGTAGAGTGAGCTTTGCTTTTATTAATGATTTAAAAAAAACTATTTTCAAAGGCAGCGTGTGTGGTCTAGGTTTTTTATGATCGGATCATGTCTACTTCTTGTAAAATATTTAATTCAATTCAATTTTATTTGTATAGCATTTTTAATAATTGTCATTGTCGCAAAGCAGCTGTACACAATCTGGTTCATATCTGGTTTTTGGTCTTCTTGTAAAATATTTCGCAACTTTGGACTTTTTGTCATTTCTGGGGAAGGGTCAGTGTTCCTGTATACTGTACATGCTGCAGCCAGACATCTGTGATGTCTGCATGGGAAAACATGGACATGTGACATGTGCATCCAGACGGGACTGTATTTATCAGATGGCTTTATTTACAAACAAACTGAGACAAACAAACAAACCAACCAACCAACCAACCAACCAACCAACCAACCTTCATATCAGAGGAGGATGGAGAAAAACATCACCCATGACCAATCAGACTGGTAATAGGATATAAGGGTATAAACTCCTTATACCCTACTGTACATTACTGTTATTTGCACTACTTATTACATGTGATAATGCACACTAGGGCACTGGTTTGTTTGATTTTTTTTTAATTACAAATGATAAATCATGCGGTCCTCCGTCTTGTTTCATGTAACTCTCTAATCACTTCATTTATGAATAACTTTGGATTTAATAGTTAAGCATTAAGTCTAATTTGAAGCCATTATGACACAGAGTAGCAGACGTGTATTTAATACAACACACTGACACCGGAGTCATGAATGTAACACGCTTTAGGAATCCGTATGTGAAAACACGGAAGGCTGAAAATGCAAATAAATCTCATTCAGCATTCTGTAGTGACTCAGAAAGCCATAGTGGTTTAATTGTTTGCATTTATATCGCTTTTTCTCCATTAACATTCTGCTCCACGCTGGGCCAATCTGGTACTTTTTTATTACCTGTGCTAATCTGTGCACATCTCCATTACTCCCAAAATAGCTTCAGGAAGTTTAATGCCATTTCCAGGAAGGAGAACTTGTGTAGGTTGTCTTGATGCTAATTACAGTGTAATTATATTAATGGCAGTCATTACATATTCAGGGGGAAAAAAAACCTGTTGCAGTACGTGTAAATATTGCAAAGCTAGTATGCATTTTAAAAAAAAAAAATCTAGACACAGTAAAATCAAATACTGGGTAATTTGGGTTATTTGAAAAAAAAAAAATCATACAGTAAGTGTGACTTATTTAGCTCATAAATAAGCATTACTTTAGAAACTGCAGAACAACACAGTAGAGGAATGTCTGCGTCACTAAAATGTCTAAATAACTGATTAAACCCAGCTGCTCTGCATATTAGAAGTAAAGCTTGAGCATATGGACGTGGGGTCTAATAGAAACTAAACAACTACAACTAAAACTGATCTTTCCCTTGTTTTTTATTTTTTATTAAATTATATATTATATACTTAATTATATTAATTATATTTTTCAACTATAATAATTGGCTGTCAGGTGTGTATTGATAGCTGTATGATTTTCTCCACGGTAGTGGGTGGCAAGTGATGTGTATACATTTTGCATGACTTAATATTTAACAAAAGCCAATAAACAATTAAAAAAAAAATGTATGACAGTTAGTTTGTATTATTTGTAAGAGAGTCAATTATTTTCTGTGAGTTTTGCTGTAAAACCAATTAGGGACTGTGGAGGCCAATGGTGACCACTGAATTTATTCCCATTTTAACGACCAGGATAGGTAAGACCTCTGGTCAGCATTCATACACCCATTCACACACTACGGGCAATTTGGGAATGCCAATTAGCCTAATCTGCATGTCTTTGGTCTGTGGGAAGAAACTGGAGTTCCCAAAGGAAACCCACCAACATGCAAACTCCATGCACACAGACCATAGAGGTCTAAGGCATCAGTGCTAACCACTAAGCCACCGTACCACCATTAAGATAATTACTGTAATCTAATACTGATTAGCGTCCTCATTTGCTCTCAAAACAGCCTTAAGTTTTTTTTTTTTTTTCCTTTGAGACTCTGGTCCATGTTGATGTGATTACATCACCCAGTTCCTGCAAATTGCAAAAGTTTTATGCCAATGTGGCAAATTGTATTGTACCAAACTGTACTAAAGTCTACTAAAGGCTACTGAAGAACTTTGAACTCAATGTTATGTATATGAAGGAAGATTGAGACAACCTTTTCTTTGTGAGATGGTCCTTTATCATGCTAGAAGCAGCATTTAGAAGAATTGGGGCCATGAAGGGAAGCACATGACCAGGAACAATACATAAAAAGGCTTTTATTACATCATCTCCACCAGCCTACAGTGTTGCAGTTTCATGGGTTCATGGATTCGTTCTGTTGGTGCCTCAGAATAAATTAAGATTCATCTGATCAAGTTACGTTCTTCCAGTCCTCAACTGTTCAATTGACCCATGCCCGTTACAGACTCAGTTTTTTTGTTCTCATTTTACAGAAGTGGGACCCAATGAGTCCTCTGATGTTGTGGCTTATCATCCTCAACTCACTGTGCATTTCTACAGTAGATGCTTTTTCTGCTCACCCTAATTGCACAGACTAGTTATCTGAGTTGCTGCAGTTTTTCTATCAAATTGACTCAGATGGCCATTGGCATCAACAATGTGTTTCTTTAAGTAGATCTGCCTCTCACTAGATGCTTTTTCTTCTTCATTGCACCATTCTGAGTAAACCTCTAAGTCCGTTGTGTATGAAAATCCCAAAAGATCAGCAGTTGTAGAAATATTCAGACTGGGACATGGTAATTATGCAGCAATCAAAATCCCTGAGATCACATTTTCGCCATTCTGGTGGTTGATTTGAACATTACTCAAAGCTGCTGGTCCATATCTGCATGACTTTATGCATTACAGTGCTGCCTAATGATTGGCTGATTAGATGGATGATTGAGTGGGTATACAGTGTAGGTGTTCTGTGAATGTATGCATTTTTCTGCAGTCTGTAGGATTGGGGTTTGATTCCCACCTCAGGGTCTGTGTGCATGGAGTTTGCATGTTCTCCTCGTGCTTGGCTTAGTTTCCTCCCACAATCCAAAGACATGCAGATTAGATTAATTGGCGTCGCCAAAGTATGTGTGTGGGTGTGTGTGTCCATGGAAAAACACCTTTCCGGGGGTATATCCCACCTCATGCCCCAAGTCTCCTGAGATAAGTTCCAGGCCCCCACAACCATGGAAACAGGATAAGTGATATTAAAGATAAATAAATAAATACATTTAATTAGCATGTTGAGAAATTCAACAAACCATGAGCAACATGTCAGCAGCCTGCTTTTACACACTTGTCGTTGCGTCTTGTGTTGATGCCCCAGAGATTTCTCAACATCACATACACTCACAGTGGATCCGATCTAAAAATACTGTATAATCCAATGCGGACTGCTGCATTTCAAGCTATTCTTATTTATCTTCTGGAGAAGGCTGCCTTTAAAGAAAAAAGACTTCTGAGGTCAAGGTTTCGTTGGATCTCCTGAACACGGACTGTGTGTAAATAGAAATTGGAAAAGTAGACAGACGAGCAGAGAGAGAGAGAGAGAGAGAAAAACAGACAGAAGGCGAGAGATTAAATAGACAAGAGTAAGAGAAAATTAATTTCAGCCCTTGTTTGTTTGTTTGTTTGTTTGTTTATTCATGAGCCGCATGACCCCAAGTGTTTGTACTGTGCTTCAGCTGTGCTTCATCATGGTTACGTAGTGTGTATCAGTATTTATGTGTTTGTCATGCATCAGTGTAGCTCTAAGTGAGGATGCAGTAAATGGCCTGGGACAGCTCTCTCGGTGTAAACGTTGCTACTCATGAACGCCATGTCACTCCAGCCTGACACATGGCTATAACAGGATATCTCCACGGCAACAGTACAAGTCAAATAAACACGACCCGCATCATAACCCGAGGCTGCTGTGCTAAGGGTCACGAGAGGCTGACACTTACCCGTTGTGATCCTGTTACTGTAATTCTTTATGCGTTCTAAATTGCACCGTCAAGAATAGACATAAAAACAAATTGCTTTGTCAGAATTGCACTGCGAACATCTTATTAATTAGAGATAAATATAACGCTCCCATACATTAAATTTAATGACACTATTCGCATAAATCTAACGTGTTTAATTCCCCCCTGTTGGCTGAGGTCAGTAAGTTAAAGCAGCTCAATAATGCCTTTGTTTCTTGAGTTGAATGGTTGGAATTAATACCTTTACATTGAATAACAGTAATTTGACTGAGGCTCCTCTCGTGAGAAAGGTCTTCCTGCTGTATTAGGCACTAATGATTGCATGGCTCTATAAGCTCATCACCGAGACTAGGAGCTCCGCTGACTCTCTCTCTCTCTCTCTCTCTCTCTCTCTCTCTCTCTTTGGACCAGGAGGGAATTTTTCTCAGCACAATGCTCCCTCCACCTAACACCCCCCCGCCCCAACATAATCGTGCCGTTTTCTCCATACACGCGCACACAATGAGGGGGGAAAAAAAAGAATCAACACCATTGTATCCTTTCTTTGCAATTTATTCTAACTGTGTGGTTTATTATGTTTGTGTGTTTGTGTGCATGCTCACGCAAAGAAATCACATAAAGGGCCATAGAAAAGAAAAGCGTACTTTAAGCTTACACACACACACACACACATACATGCACACGAGTGAAGTGAATTGGTCCAGTCCTGACTAAAGGCTGCTTCATTACCAAACCCATTATTCCTGATATTACCTGAATCCATCTGAATATGACAGGATGACATTTGGGTTAAATAATTATTTCAGAGTCATAAAACTACAGAAGGGAAGAAAGAGGGAGCTAGGCACGGGAAACTGTTTTAATTCATTCAGACCTTCATTTTTCCCCATTCGTTTTCCCGATGAAAGGAGATGGATTGGACTGTGCTGAAGTTGGTATCTTATCTGAGCTGAAAGATTGATAGACACACGTGTAAAAGCACTGCCGCCATTATTCTTAATGTACCGTATAACTCATGTTTCAACGGATTGTCCTAGAGATACCAGTAAGTAAAGACATGCTTGTTACCAAAGAGCCAGACTTTCTTTTCTCTTTAATGTTATCTCATAATTAAATGTCCTTGGCTTTCATTTTCAGTAGTTTTGGGGAAATGTTTTTGTTTGTTAATCCACCCAGTGACCTTTGAGTCATTCAAGCACAAAGAAGAAACAGGCGAGAAACAGGTGTAGATGATGACAGATGATCAGGCCGTTTGGTTAGTATAGTGGTGATGCTGAATGCTGAGTGGCTGGAACAGACGAGAGGGGAAAGGAGGTCGCTGTTGAGGCTGCTACTGTACATAATTAACCCATTTTTGAATTGTATCTTTAAGCCTTTCATAGCAAAACATTGGTTCTCATTTCTACAATCATTTAATTTGATTTATTATAAGAAATGAGAGGTGGCTCAAGACTTTTCTACAGTTGGACTTACAAAATGATTTATTTGCAACATTTTGGTCAACTAATACTACTACATATTAAGTTATCACCATGTGTGATTTATTTATTTATTTATTTATTTATTTCGATAAATGAGACACTAAAAATAACACTTAATTAAATTTGGGTGATCATATTTTATCATTTGTTTCTGGCTATACTCTGTATTTTTGCTTCCATATAACAAATCTGCACTGAAAACCCTGACAAGTTCAATCACAGTAAATCACATTTCATGTAACTTTATCATTATAGGTAAAGTTAATATCCTTTGCGTTTTTTACTATACTCATACACACCACTGCTAAATTCATTTCATTTTCAGTATGTGTCATTGACTTATTGATGACTCAATGCATGATATATATATATATATATATATATATATATATATATATATATATATATATATATATATATATATATATATATATACAGTACAGACCAAAAGTTTGGACACACCTTCTCATTCAAAGAGTTTTCTTTATTGTGTTCCTTATTGTGTTCTTTAGCCCAAACGCGTCTCTTCTGCTTGTTGCCTGTCCTTAGCAGTGGTTTCCTAGCAGATATTCTAGCATGAAGACCTGATTCACACAGTCTCCTCTTAACAGTTGTTCTAGAGATGTGTCTGCTGCTAGAACTCTGTGTGGCATTGACCTGCTCTCTGATCTGAGCTGCTGTTAACTTGCGATTTCTGAGGCTGGTGACTCGGATGAACTTATCCTCTGCAGCAGAGGTGACTCTTGGTCTTCCTTTCCTGGGGCGGTCCGCATGTGAGCCAGTTTCTTTGTAGCGCTTGATGGGTTTTGTGACTGCACTTGGGGACACTTTCAAAGTTTTCCCAATTTTTCGGACTGACTGACCTCCATTTCTTAAAGAAAAAATGTCTCGTTTTTCTTTACTTAGCTACTTTTTTCTTGCCATAATACAAATTCAACCTCTTTGAATGAGAAGGTGTGTCCAAACTTTTGGTCTGTACTGTATATATATATAATGTATTATAAATACATCATTTCAAAAGGGTCTGCATCAAGCAAAGAAGACAACTAAAGCGATTGCTGAAGTGACTAGAAATAGGACTAAATCTGTCCACTGCATTATAAAAATCTTGAGCCATAGTACTGGACCATCATGTGGTCAGAAAAAATCATGTTTTTTTTTTTCTTCAGTGAGATCACCGGTGAAAGTAAGAGTATTTCCACATGCATGAGAACCCACAGGATTGGGACTAAACAGCTGCGTGTCCGTATAAAAAAAAAAAACACTTCTAATTAGTAGACTAAATAAAATATAAGCGCGTGTGCCTTTTTTCAGGCAGTGCGTATGGTCCATGATATAATGAAAATGACTGTACTGTAGATGGGCTACTTACAAGCTTATTGATTCACAAACCTTCAGTTCTTCACTAGTCCACTCATTATGAATGCATTATGTGCACGCGTCAATGAAATCATCTGGTAGATTTATCATTCATTTGAGATCGTGTTCATTTTCAACCCAATTAGTTGTTTTAACAGCTGCCAAGATTTCAGCCAAACTAGTATCAGATAATGTTGCTTGTAACAAGTGTTTGATGTCTATTCTATTGCATGCTGCACAACACAGCGGACCTAATCGGTAATGAAGTTTCGTTGTTAATTATTTTTATGTTTTGCTTGTTTATATGCTGACAATGCCAAGTCCTTCATAACTATTAATCAGCTTAAAACAAATACTTATATTTAACTAAAGGCAGGGGATTAGCTAAGTCACCATCCCTGATTCAAAACACACACATGTTTTGCTTTAATGTTTTGAGCATATCTGCAAAGTACGGTCAATGCAACGTAAATACAGAATGTGAGAGCGTTAAAGTGACTGATCTTGATTAAGGCCCCACCTCGGTTAAATCTCAATATCAAACACAGGGATTATGCCCTCTACTCGCTAATTGTTACAACACTGGCGTCTCAGTGGGAGCAGGATTAGCATTTCTGCATAATAGAGACGTGCTTCGCCAGTAATTGTGTGTTTTTTTCCCCCACTTTCTGAGACAGCTTGTTAGAACGGAGAGAGACGAGCATTTATTTCACATGTTTAAACAATCGGGTAAAAGGCTAGTTTACGCTAATGATGAATTGCTCCGTGCTCTGTTAAATCGTTTCTAACCAAAGGAGAGAAATGTGTCAGATATATTTCCGTACGTGCCAGAATGAATTTCTTTATTATTTTTTAAAACCATTTTCTTCATGGTAAAATAACTTTTATTTAAGATTTATTTGAGAGAAAATGAAAGGTGTCCAAAGAATCTATAGTATTGTATAGTACAAAGACTTAAGATGATTTGTTGATTGAAATGGAAGACCTATGAAGACTTCTTGATTAAAAGCATAGCGTTATAAAGACTTGTTGATTGAAGAAGACTTTCATACTTATGAAGAATTTGGAAGACACATTCTGGAAGTACAAAATCAACTATTTATTGATAACTATGACTATCTAAGAAAGTGGATTCAATCATAAATTCTTTGTAAGTATTAGTAAGTCATTGTCTTCAGATCAATAATCCTACAATAATCAATAATGATTACGTCTTTGTTACTCTTGCTGGACACGAGAATGATTTTATTTCATCTCATGAATGCAGAGTGATTTTGAGCGAAACGCCAAAAAACAAGACCTGGACAAAAGTAGAATTTTTTTTTCTATTTTATTTTATTTTATTTTTTAAACTATAAACACTTTTGGTCATGTGAAAAATTAGACAGGGTAATTGCACTTATTAGGTCTGAGTGCCAGTCTGAGTGCATCTGAGAGGTTTAATGCGTCTAAAGGTGTTTTTGTTCACACACACACAGTGAGGTAGTGAGCCAGAAATGTTCACAGTTTTGCTACAGCATGTTGTGCTCATAGCCGTTCACAACACCACTGTTACTGCAGTACATACTATACGGCTGTTTAACAAAGAACAGACTTTACTTAGGTGAAATAGGTTTGCGTTTTGTGGTTTGGTGGATGTTTCGGGTATGATTTGATATGTATGAAGTTTGCTCACTCACTCCTATGTAGCGAGCAGCTCCACTGGATGGGATGAGCTGGAACACTGGCTGCACCCTATTCCTCACTTCACTAATGGCTGAATGAACAAAAATCCACTCAGCCATACTCAGCAGGTTGAATTAATTAATTAATTAATTAATTGATTAATTAATTAATTTATTTATTATTATTATTTTACATATTACGAAATAACCGAGTAAATCTGGAATGGGATGCACAACAATCACATATGCTTATGATGTCTACATTACAGTTGGTGTCCACATACTTTCGGTTATATTGAAAAATACGTTTAAAAAAATTCTTTTTGGACCTGTATTTTTTCAACAGGCAATTTTCTTTTATTTAATGACTTGTCATGCTTGCTGAGCTGGCTGGAGGAGAGCGGTTATGTCAGAACCCTGAGGAATACTTATTAACACAAGGTTAGGCTTTGTTCACAAGTCTGAGCCTTAATCAAATTACAGCGGAGGTCCAATTAGAGGAAGAAGTGATGGGTCTGCATTAATGAAACTTGCTTCAACAACAACAACACATACACACACACACACACACACACACACACACACACGCACACGCACACACACACGCACACGCACACACACACACACACACACACACACACACACACACACACACACACACACACCGTAACCTACGAGACAGCAACAGGTTTCAGACAGGAGTGTTTTCTCAGGTTCTTCACCTCATCCACGGTGGCTTCATTAATGCACTTAATGCAGATCTGGCGAGCAGCGCCACTTATCACTGCTAAAAACGGAAGAATTCGCTTTTCTGCTGAAGTATTCACTTTGGAGAGCTTAAATGATGTACCTAAAAGGGTAACTAATAGCATTTTAATTTAGGAATGAATGTGCTAAGTGCATTTCCAAGAATTTCACACCAGATCTTGGGTGTATTTTTCTTTCCTTTTATTTTTTTCTTCTGTAAGTGTTGTTGTGTCTTGCTGTGCATGTCAAAATAGCCATTATCTTGGCATAGAGTGTATTTGTGGATATTGTGTGAAAAGAGAGAGAGAGAGAGAGATCAGAATAAAATTTTCTACCAGAATAATTAACTACTATTTTTTCGCTAAAGGTATACTGGTGCGAACATGTGCTACAAAACGACAGCTTCATCTCTCAAACACACACACACACACACACTTTCTCTTGCGCACTCTCTCTCTCTCAGTCTCTCATTCTCTCTGTGTGTATGTGTGTGTGTTTCCTCTAACCGATCGAACTTAGCATGAATCAAAGACTTAGCAAAGATGAAAGTTTCTCTGTCACAACTTCTTTTCAACAGTGCATCTTCTTCGTTTTGTGTTCCACTATAGTGCAGTTGAATTCTCAAAATCTGGTTGGTCAGTACTGTAGGTGTGCACAATTTTTCGTGCAACCCCACAGATCTTCCAGCAGTTTCTATAGTCACATTTATTGAATGTCAGTGATTTAACCGTCCTTTTTTTTTTTTAATGTTTTTTTTTTTTTTTTTTTTTGTCGCGGCAATGTCAATAAGAGCTAACCTATCATGCAATCTTGGTTCCAACTATAAACTTTGGTCAATTAAGAAATTAAATATTGCAAATGATGGCAAATCACTGCTACAGTACATCAGTGGACTTACACACTTCAGACCTAGTTGTTGTTGTAAAAAAAGAATACAGTTTGCATTTTTGTCATGTTTTTTTTTTTTTTTTTACTTAACATCAATACTGTTGACTACTCATCATTGGAGATACAGAACAAATTTTACATATCCAAAACCTTATAACATATCCTGTAATGCCGCCATCTCAAATATACTTTTGTCAGAATTAATTATTCCCATAGTGTCCCTTTTGGTGAACATTTCTCAGTCATAAATTAAGTGTTCTCTCTTTTTTTTTTTTATAATACAATGATTAGCCATAACATTATGACCACTGACAGGTGGACTAAAAAACATTGATCATCAAGTATACACCAGTGAACTGGTGAAAGGATCGTGGCCACCCAAGAGTCACACATGCCCACAGGGACCAGATCCCACAGAAAAGCCAATGCAGCACAAATCACTAAAAAAAAGCCAATGCTGGCCACGAAAGAACCAGAACATAATGCATTAACAGCCTGACACACATGGGACCCAACAGGCAAAAAGCCGAAAGCCACCGATCCAGCCTAGAAACTCCCCAGATCTCTATCCAAAAAGGCAAACAAGTCGGATCCATGCAACTCACAGCACCCAAAGAATCCACTGCCAATGTCCTGGTGCCAGACACCACAGCACATATACTTAGGCAGAGCCATGCCCCCAGGGGCCAGCGCTGTCCAGGTGGCACAAGGGGAACCCAAAACCCAGGTGTAGACATGACATATTAATAACTAAAAAGCAAACAACAGAAGAAACTGAACCAGAACTACAGTAGATATAAAACCAGGGATAGGAAGGTAGTGTTAGCATACAGTACTGTATGTTGATCCTCAGTTTTAGAGGAATGTTTTCGTTTGTTATGCCACACAATGACCTAAGAATCATTCAAGCATAAAAAAAATAAAAAATACTTAAGGCATACACCAGTGAGAAACAGGTGAAAATGATGACAGATGATCAGGCCGGTAATTAGTATACTGCTGATGCTAAATGTTGAGTGGCTGAACCAGACGAGAGGGGAAATGAGGTCGCTGCTGAGGTTGTTACATAAGCAACCAATTTTTAAAATGTTTCCTTACGAACTTTGCGGCATGTCACAGTAAAACATTAGTTCCCATTTCTTTAATTTAATGTCAGGAATGAATACACACACAAATATGAAAAGAAGTCTGAGCTTCATATATTTAGCTATACATTTTATAAGACATTATTCAGAAACGTCCATGAAATTAATCATCAGTACCTACAATCAAGTAAAAGTCGTGAAAGTAATAAACGTAAATGTGAACACATCAACCGATCCTGTGCGGAATGTCTTTTTGTTCATTTGTTTTTTTGTCTTTTGTGCATTTGTTTTTCTGTAGGTCTTTAAATCATCGCACCAGATTTGAGTCGCTTTGATGGGCGCCTGGTGTTTTTCACAAATCACACTGTAAGCCTTGTTTACGAGCAGCGTTCAGATAATGAACATCAAAAGTAAGTATCTATTTACCAGCTTTAAAAAGCAGCCTCCTGTGCCCAGGTCTTTGAATGTATGCCATTAAAATCCTTGATGTGGAGATTAGATGATTCTCAGAGAGTATTTGTGGACAGCAGAAAGAGGAAAGCGTGATTCAGATAAAAAACTTCACTGAAACGAGTGTGACACCAGCAAGAAGATGCAACAGACAAAGCTTTACCTTAGACAGGCATATTTGAATTTTCTCTGAGATAAAATACCTCTCCAGTGGTCCAACTCAAGAGAGTTTTTGGTCAGGTTAGTCAGCTTGTCCACCAAACATTACCATTTAAATAACATTAACATTGACTTTGTATCATGTACAATAACAGTCATAATCACTCCTACCTAAACTTTATACTTTCTGCAACTGTCCTTCCACTAATTTTTTTTTTACTACCAATACCAGTACTGATACCTTGGCTCTGATACCTGGTCTTATTTATTAATACAGATTTTGTAGTATTCATTAAAAAAAATAAAATAAATTACACTACATAGTTTTATTTTTTTGCACTTTGGAATGTTTACACATACATTTTCTATTTCAACTGTGAATTGTTTTATATCTTAGCAACTTGACATTTTTGCATTCAAAGATATATAATTTATCCTATTTATCCATAAATTGAACAGGTAATTTATAAATTTAACAGATAACCTTCATCTAACATATATACATACATGTATAACATATTATATATTATACACACACACACACACACACACACAACATTGATCTAACGGAGTTTAGTAAGGTGTTTTTAGCCATAAGCCAATGCTACTATCAAATAATATCTAACGTTATCGTAAAAGTATGGGGTCCCAGTTTAAGTTAAGGTGAGGTTAAATCTAATGAATAGGCATCTACAAGTTGGTCAAATTTCAGTTTGTTAAATGTTGTGTGTGGGTCAAATTTGAGCACCCTCAAATGTACAAAAAGTTGTACCAGACACATGGAAACAATATAAACAACTAATTCAGTTTTTGTATAATGCGGGAATTATTTGGGAAAATTCTTAAAACTTTTTAGCAAAAAGAAGGAATTGAGTGTTACTTTAGTGCTCTAAATAATGGCAAAATGGGTCAAAACCCACACAGATAGTATGAAAGGGTGAAATATTCTTAATACAACTGAGACTTAATTGTAAGGCATTGTTAGTATTAACTTATTTATCTATTTAATAAACACTATAATATTTTATTACTTATTTAAAAAAAAAAATTCAATATAAACCTCAAGCAGTTCATTTCAGCCTAATTATTCTGTAACTATATTTTTGTACTAGAGCCACACAGGTAACAATAGGATTTGAACTCTTATAGCCTCATCACTTAATTTCCTCCTGTGGGACTGGTTTGGGGGTGACATCTCATTTTTTCTTTCCTGCCTTTCCACTGACATTCAGACGGGTGTTAAGTCATTACCTGAGCGTTAGAAGAATGAGCGTCCGGGGTGAGCTCTGTGGGTTATCGATCGCCGCGGCCAGGGCTGTGAACATGATGCTGCACCATTATTGGTCAGTTTGATAAAGCGGCTGTATCTTCTGTCATAGTTTCTGCATGTTGAACTCAGTTTGTCTGTTGTTGGTTTAAAATGACTGCACTGTGTAATGGTTTCGTAATGCTGCAATCAGATTCAATTCCCAGTAACAGGTACAATTAGAGCTGCCTCTGTTGTTGGAGTTTCTGGATGTTCTCCCTAAAGATCAAAGCTATATTACAAGCTTTTTCTCTCACTGAAAATCCACTTCTAATTGTTTAGTCACATTCACAAACAATACTGAGGTTTAATTAAATCTATATACAATATGCTATGGTAGTTTGCGGATTACGGGCATGCGACTTCACCATGTGAGAATGTGAGGGTGTGATTTGTAAGGTAGACAAGGGTTCAAGTAAAGAGGCAAAAGCAAAAAAGCCTTGATGAAAGGAAGAAGTGACTGGAGACCACTAAACAGGGATGTGGCTGGGGCTGGATTTTAAAAAAGTGAGGTACAAATGCAAGGAAAGAGATGGTGGGAAAAGGAAAAAAAAAAAACCCTGATCTGTATTGGACATGGCCTGTGCTTTAAATTAGCCTCCATTTCACTCATGAGTACCCATGTTTAGACGATATAGATCGTCATTAGTCACTTAGGCAGTACAGAGTTGATGGAGTATTGCAAGAAATGTGGGTGTTCTTACATTTTGTCGCGTCAACATTTTTTTCCCCCAATCTGTGCATCATAGAGTTTACGGCAGCATGCTGCAGCACTGTAGCCTCCTCCGATTTCCTCATCCATCTAAAAAACAAACCTGCAGCTAGGCAGATTAGTTATGGTAAATTACCCCTAGGCATTAATGACTATGTGAATGTGTATGCAAAAGTGTGCGTGCCCAGTGTTCCAGATACACCTTAACCTAACCTTGACCAAAGATCAAACAAAAACAAAAGATATGATGAAAGAATCATGGTTAGTGCAGGCCTAGGATCATAGCCAGCACAACCATTAACACAGACACACACACTTTTCTCTTCGTGCATACCTTTGCATACAGTATTTAAAAAAAATAGATATTTTGACAGAAAAGTGCCAGGGATCTGTGGTGTTTTGGAGGTTCTAGCTAATTATACGGGTTCTATACATCTACATCTAGGCATTTGGCAGATGCCCTTATCCAGAGCGACTTACATTTTTTATCTCATTATACATCTGAGCAATTGGGGTTAAGGGCCTTGCTCAAGGGCCCAACAGGGACAACTTGGTGGTAGTGGGACTTGACCCTGGGACCTTCCGAACCATAGTCCAATGCCTTAACCACTGAGCTACCCCTGACCCTAAAAGGAAGATGCTCTGCATTGTACTGTATATATATATATATACAGTATACAGGTAGATTCTATATTAAATCCTTAATTAAAATAACTTTGTATTGTGGATGTACTTTTTGTTGTTAGGAACCCCCACCAGAGGGCACTGTTCATGTCTTGTGTAGTTCTTGTTGGTTGACTCAGTTTCCCAGAAGGCACCTCAGTCAGGTGATGAGTGCTCACCTGGACTGAGGTGCCTCATTAAAGTTTCTATAAATAGCAGTTTGTTCTGGGAAACTGGGTCGAGCAATGTTTGTCTGTAGGTTTGTTTTTGTAACTACCGTCATGTGGGCATTCCTTTTTGTTTGTTTAAGTTTATATTTTAGTTCTATTGTTTTACCTTTGTTTAAAGAGGGCTCTAGTTGTGTTTTCCTTATGTTCCTTGTGTTACTGGATTCATGGAGCTATCCTGTTTCATGTTTAGCTAGGCTGTGTCTCCTCCTGTGTAAGTACTGTTCTGTCTTCTGGTTTAATTCTTTGTCTGTTTAGTTTTGTGTAGCCACATGAGGGCCTAGCCGCTAGCAGTGTTAGCCGCTAGTAGGCATTGATTGCTAGTAGGGTTAGCCCCTAGTTTGGAATAGCCTCATGTGTGCCTTTCCTTTTGTGTTCAGTTCCCCACTATTAGGTCAGTACTAACCTGGTTAGCCACTAACCCCATTAGATACTAACCTGGTTAGGTCAGCATCCAGTATCCCCAGCATTCCATGTAGCTACTAACCCAGCTAGTCTAGTCCCGTCTCTAGTCTCTGTGCTCCTGCTCCTGTCTCTAGTCTGTGTTGTCTCTCCTGCCCAGCCCTGTCTCTCCTGCCCAGCCCTGTCTCTCCTGCCCAGCCCTGTCTCATCTCTAGTTCCCCTATGTGTCTTAGTTAGCTTCAGCTCCATGTTTCCTCATCCCTGGTTCCCTGTGTCAGCTCCTGGTTCCCTGTGTCAGCTCCTGGTTCCCTGTGTTTTTCCTGAGCCCTAGTTTGAGTTTGTTGTTTTGATTCCTTTGTTGGTTTGTTTTTCTGTTTTTGAGTTTGTTTAAATAAAGAGTTTGCACACCCCTCTGCATTCATGCCTACCTATATGCCCATGGCTACAACATCAGCTGGGTCTAGCCAGCACGACCAGCTAGACCCATGACATTTGTGTGTTTATTTTAATCTGTTTAGTTATTTAAAAATGTAATTAATAATCACTTTACACAAGTGGTTAAAATGATTTATTAGACATGGTTTCTGTATGGCTAATTGCTATTTTAAGAATATCGTCCATGCCTTTTTACACTGTTGTATATACGGTATTTTTTTTTTACTCAAGTTTAGTGTTTATTCATGCTGAATTAATACTTAATTAGCTTCCATCTCAGCTCTTTCTGTTTGCTGTTTAACATCATTAGAGAATACCATGTCATCAGTTAAGCCACTAATCTCTAAGAGATGTGTGTGATGTGAGTCTGTTTATATCCTGGTGTGTATAGAGAGCAAGTGTAATCAGCGTTGAGAGCCATGTGCAGGTCATTAGGTTTAGTCGTGCTGAACGAGCCTGCAGTTCTTAGCGAGCAGGTGAAATATGGATTTCTCTAACAGGGAAACCCTGAGAGCTAATGCAAGCTCTGATTGGAAGCGGAAATTAGCTGTGGTAATAAATTAGACTGGTGCACCATCAACTGGCTCATACACATTGTGGATATACACACGCACACACTTCTGAACGGGAAATGATCCACAAGTTTCCAACGTAGTGAATATCGCAGGCTGGTAGCTGCAGTCAGTTTTACACTTCCAGACTGCCAGTAATGCAAATGATAACACCATACTGTGATTCGATTGGAGCATGAAAATGTTAGGCTCGCATGGTTCAACATTAAAATGATCAGATTACTTTGTAAGCGCCTGATAAACCAGTGAGCGAGCTGCCATTTATTCCATTGTCATGTATGGGTTACTGCTGATAATCAACAGTTCTTTGTGTGTATGCACTGACGATCGCATCGGTTATAAGATTCATTCAGAGATTTTTGTGATTTAGTGCCATGGTAACTTAGATTTTGGGAACAGCCATCGTAAACATAACAACATAAACCCTTTAAATAACTTTGTTTAAATTAGATAAATATTGATGGATCATAAATGACTGATAATATGATTAAGAAGCCATTCACTATGCCGATGATCTATTGGGACAAATGTAAGGTCTTGGGCATGATGGTTATTCTGTCAAAGGCGATGAGAATTGGGGAGATGTTGGGAAGGTGTCTGATTAGGACAGAGGCATATAATAGCTTCTGTTCTGAATTTGGGTCTATTACATGGTGGGTCTATTAGATGCAAGTCAGCATACAGTCAGTGATTATTTGGGCTGAGCTTGTTTACTTTCATCGCCTTGTTCAACTGCTGTATTGTTTTTGTGTTGCAACATGTTGTGAGCTCTTTTAACCTCCTGATACATCGTCATTCCTTGTTTACCCACATCTATGGAAATGATCAGCTCTTTCTCTGCATGGTGGTGTAATTGTTAGCAAGGTCACCTTGCACCTCCAGTGTTCGGGTTTGATTCCAACCTCGGGCTCTGTATGTATGCATAAAGTTTGAATGTTCTTCCCTTGCTTGGTGAGTTTCTTCCCACAGTCCAAAGACATGCTGATTAGGCTATGTGGAGTTCCCAAATTGCCCTTATTGTGTGAATGCACGTGTGTATGATTAACTGAGGTTCTATCAGAGGTCGTAAAAATGGGAATAAATACAATGGTCACCATTGGCCTTCATGGTGTCTAATTGGACTACAGAGGTTCCTAGATGTATGGATATATGGATGGATGGATCAGCTCTTTATTTTCAGGGTTATGCAAATCATCCTTAGTAGAACACCTTTATTAAGCTGAGAAGACCTGCCATTCCCTCGTGTTGATTTATTCATTGCAATTCGCAGGTGTTCTCGGTTCCTGAGTGGAGTACAGGTGATAAAAAAACGCATCATCACAGCTTAGGCCCAAGGCTTTTAAGGATCAGCATTCAGATTTTTTTAATTACCTATACATTCTGTAGAATGCTGAACATCTAGTGAAATAAATAGAGAATGAGATGAATGTGATAAAGATCATTAGTACATATGAAGTGGGAGTTTCTAAATACTGCAGAATGGAAATGAGACCTCGTTGGCAGATCTTTTACTCAATGGTATTTAAGGATCCTTTGGCTAATTGCTGTAAGTGTACTTATCTTCCTGTAGTGGTTGTTCTCGGAAATCTGTCTGATAAGATGTTGATCATACTGTATGTTCAACATACTGTAGTGCTCTAGTTCTACCAAAAAAAGGGGAGGGGGATGTAGAGTTAGCCTGTGTGTATATGCAAATTACAAAATTGTATCTGACTATTCGGTAATGATCATAAGTCGGAAGATTTTTATGAAACATGTCATGTGTAAAAACATGTGATTGTCATTTGTTTGTGGGATGAAAAGAGAGTCTCCAGAGGAAATCCCCTAAGCACCCCACACCCCAACCCTTAGAAGTGCAAAGCAATAGAGCTAATGATTAAGCTGCCACCTCACTGCATTCTTGATAATGCTATATATACATATTTTATATATATCATACAAATATTTTTATATAAAACAGAAATTCTTTTTGGCCTGCCGTGGATGTGATCCGTATATTTGGGTGGCCAGTGTAGCTGGTGGCCCTCACCGTTTTACAGTAGGCAATGTTTGTAAAGGTTACAATATTGCTGTGTTGTGGGAGACAGTTTTAAAAGTTCCATATTTAATGATTAATGCATTAATGCTCCTGTTATGAGGGGGGCGCTCTAATATGGCGCCACCGAATATGTTGTTAAGAGTGGAAGCCCTAAGGCAGGAATTAGTGGCGAGCGTTGAGACGTGAGATGTGTACCTTGGCGAGGATTAATCGATTAGGGCAAGCACCTCGCAGTGCTAAGGAAAAATGCTTAATTATTTATTTATTCTTCTCCTGACCTTTATATCTTTATCTCTAGCGAGATATAGTGTTTATCTTCCAGGCCTCTTTTCAGTTCTTTTTTTTCTTAATCTTTTCACCTTCTTCTCAGTTTTCTATGTTCTCTTTTCTTTCTCTTCTCACCTCTCTTTTCAGTTTTCTCTTTTCTCGTCTTTATCTTTTCATTTCTCTTTTCAGTTTTCTTTCTTTTTCTATCTTTTCACCTTTCTGTTCTCTTTCTCTTTTCACTTTCCTCTTTTCTTATTAGTTTTCTATTTTTTTGTTTTTCTATACCAGAGCACCGCTCTCATACCTGGTGATATTTAATGTTCACATAGTGCGCTGGTTTCTGGGGGTTTAAATAACCTGCCGGACAGGTGTAGCGCGTCTTCTCTGATTGGCAACATGGCGGGGTTGCCTAGCAACCACGGCCATCCGCTGCTCTGCCTGCCTATAAATCTGCTTGGCTGCCTGCAGATTTGGCCATCGCGCGGGTGGCCGTGTTACAGCTCCAGCTGAAATAGTCCTCACATAAAGCAGTTTTTAAAACTCCCTCTGGTTCACTCCTCACCTGAACAGACTCTTTCAGTGTCTATAAAAAGGAGCTCCCGCTAAGCGACACCCCTCTAATGAACAGCAAAGCTGAGTGGAGCTGAGCTGAGGGTATCAATCCTATGGGGAAAGTCGAATTGGGAAAAATGACACAAAGCAGGGAATATTGTTTTCTTTCTTCTTTTTTTTGTTTGTTTGTCCACACACAAATGTACACACACACTGAAGACCAATGTACAATAAATGTCTAAAATAAAAAAATTAAAAAATTACCCTATAAGTAGGAAGAAATTGTCTGAATACTCAAGTTGTGATCAGGTTGCACAAAAAAAAAAGTATTGCTGAATGCAACCATAGACCTGCTTCCAGACTTCACAAACCTGTCATGACTTAAGTGCAGTGTAAGATGTAAAATGTTTTTTTTTTTTTCCCTGTCTATGTAACACCTGTAATTGCCTGTCTGAAGAGAGATGTAAAGGCCAGAGTTGCGGAGTAGGAATGTTCAAAAGAAACATGGTGCCTTTTAATGTTCCAGCTGAAATACAACTCAAATCATGCATTTTGGCATGATTGATTATCTTTCTGTTATCTATCTGCTGTTTCAGTGTCTGAAAACAACTCTTTGCAGACGTGCATTTTTCTGTCCTATCATAATTTGGAGATTGGGAAAATGTCCCTTTTTTACACACTCATGTTCAGGCACCTATTCAGGCAGATGTTTTATTTTATTTTATTATTATTTTTTTTTAAGTAACAAGCAATTGATTGTGTGTATATGTAAGAGTATTAATTTACAATTACATCCTCCGTGTTTATCTAAGAGCTGAAGAAGGCTAGATTAGCCATTAGTCATTAGCCACTAACCTGCCCATTTTTAAGCTCCATATCCATCAGGAAATTATAAAATTAAGGAACTCAACATGAAATAACACACTTTTATCCATACACAATGGATCTGTTGCTGCTACAATCCAATTCACACAAATTTTCAAACAAATTCTCTGGTATGTTTTAACTATTTGTCAAAACTCTGGTGTGCAATACAAGCTACTGTTAGCAACATTAGCCTTAATTCAGTAACCAAGCTGAAGAAATTTAACACACTACATCTAAAGTAACTTTTCTTGAGCTTCAGTACTGATTCAAATCTACCTTTATACGTTTCTCTTTGTAAAGAAAGCAATCTGATGTAAAAATGTAGTGCTAATGCACTAGCTCACAGCACAAGTTTGTTTTGTCTGTTTTGGAAGAATAAAACCGAGCTCTGAATTAATGAGGTTCTTTAACAAATGACCAACCTTTTACTACCAAATTACCACACACATTATTCACAAATGATGAAAAACATGAACAATGGACCAATTGAAAGTGATTTAAAGACAACATGCAAATTTACAGAAGTAAAATAAATGATGTTTAGCCGCTGATGATGTTGGTGAAACCTGGTTACCATTTATTCCATAATAGTAAATACAGTATTAATATTATTAATAACTAAAATGTATGATGTGGTGTTCCTTAATGATTATTTCTTTGTTTTTTATGTAATAGTTGGAAAGGTGGCGGCACGGCGGTGTAGTGGTTAGCACTGTTGCTTTGCACGTCCAGGGTCCGGGTTCGGTTCCTGGCCAGGTTCAATTTCCGTCTCTGTGTGCATGGAGTGTACTGTACTCCGGTTTCCTCCCACAGTCCAAAAACATGCAGATTAGGCTAATTGTCCATAGTGTGTGAGTGAATATGTGCAGCACATGCCCTGCGTTGGATTGGCACCCTGTCCAGGGTGTACCCGCCTTGTGCTCTACTGTAAGTCTCCTGGAATAGGCTCAAGGCCCCCGTGACCCTGAATACAGGATAAAGCAGTATAGACGATGAGTGAGTGAAAGAGTGAGTGAGTTGGTAAGGTGCTTTTGTACTGTATTAGAATAAAACATGTTCTTGGGATGTGCCCTTACAGAAAAGCAATCTATTTCAGGAGTTGTAACAGTAACTCTGCTCCATCTAGCACCATATCACACTACATGGTGTGCAGGGGTAGGTCAGTGGTTAAGGCATTGGACTACGGTTCAGAAGATCCCAGGTTCAAACCTCACAACTACCAAGTTGCCACTGTTGGGCCCTGGAGCAAGGCCCTTAACCCTCAATTGCTCAGATGTAATGAGATGAAAAAAATAAATAAAAATGTAAGTCGCTCTGGATAAGAGCGTCTGCCAAATGCCTAGATGTAGATGTACATGGTGTTTTATTTCTTCCTATTCAGATTCTTATTTCGGGGTTGTACAATTTTACCATCAATCAAATGTCCAGGTTATCATTTTCAGAACACTTACAGTACAGCCATATTGTTGCTACATATTAATTTAGTTTTATTTTTGCATCCATAGTTGTCTTTAACGTTTTTGTAGCATCTTAGGAAAATTGAGTCACTGTGAGGACCAGCCAAGGCAGAAGGAGGATCTGTCTACAGACCTGCGTATGTGAGGTGATTGAGATGCAAGACATCAGGGTAATATCGAATAGGCTGCATCCAGATCAAACCAGTTATAACCAGGCTGGGCAAGCATAAATATCACTCGTTCACCTTATCAAGGGATAAACTGATAGGTCTGTGGAGTCAAGCAGAAACGGACCGGAGAATTTTCTTTTTTCCAGATTTGGCCAATGTGTGTAGAAATGTGCTGACCTGTAAACGATGACGTATATGTGTATTGTGTGTACTGTACATGGACAATGGTCTATGTTCCAACAAAACTACTGTTAAATCAAATGTGAACATTCGTACTTAAACACTGAAAGCAACACCTGACTCTTGTATGTAGTGAGACAGTTAGGATCATGCTTTATATTTGTTTATTCATAATATTCATGAATATTCAACATAATATTCACACCGTGAATGTGATCCGTATAGTCCAGATTAAGGTTACAAGTAAATAGCAAGTTATTTTTTAAGCTTGGCTAGTGAGGTAGTTTGTTTACTTCACATTTGGTAATAAACACAGTACCAGTGAACTACAGTAGTTGGCTACTGTTGGGAACAATGCCATTATAACCAGAGTACATTGCAGTTTTTATCTCAGATCTGACGTTAACTGCCAACACAAAAGTGGTCATCTGCATACTACAAACAACATTTAAACATTTAGTACAAATGACGTTTAATGCAATATGAACAGTTTGACAGCAAAGCAAGATGAATATGCAATTTAAATTTTTTTTTTCTCCGATTTTCTCCCTAAGTTAGTCGTGTCCAATTCCTCCCCATCACTAGGGGGCTCCCACATTAAGGCTAGTACTACCACTCAGTCGGGAGGGCCGAAGACTATCACGTGTTTCCTCCGAATCACGTGACGCCAGCCGACCGCATCTTTTCGAACCGCTCACTCACGCACAGTCGGGGGCGGCGTAACACACTCGGAGGACAGCGCTATCCGCTCCTTCCGCTTGCGTGAGCTCACAGACGCCCCTGATTGGCTGTAGAGCCGTGATTAATGTGGGAGCACTAAGTACCTCTCATCCCTCCTCTCTGAGAGAGCACAGCCAATCAGCTCTCTTTAGGCCTCCGGCTGTGAGAGATTACAGCATCACCCGGGAATCGAACTGGCGATCTCCGGATGATAGGGCGAGCACTTTACCACCGCGCCACTCGGAGGCCAATTTTTTCATTTTTCCGACATTTTGGAAAATGATTATTCTGCAAAACATGACACACAAGGTTTTCTATGATAAAATCGTTGTCTATACAGCTTTATCCTACGTATATACAGGGTCACGGAGGGCTTATCCCAGAAGACTTAGGGCACAAGGTGGGGTACACCCTAGATGGGGTGCCAATCTATTGAAGAGCACACAGATACAGGATGTTAGCCTAATCTACACTTCCTTGGACTGTGGGAGGAAACCCTCCAAGCATGGGGAGTACATGCGAACTCCATGCACACTGACCCGAGGCGAGAATCAAACCCGGAACCTGGAGGTGCGAGACGATAATACTAACAACTAAGCCACCTGTGCACCTACTGTATTACAAAACGCTTCATTTGAAAACCTTGTTTCAATAAAAGATTTGAAAAACAAACATGCTCAGTTAATTAAAAATTAATTAAAATAAGCTGAATTAATCAAGCAAATCAGGCAGCATTACGTGGTCCAGGGTTATCCACCCAGAGAATCTCCCTCTCTCTCTCTTTCTCTCATTAGACACAGTCTGTTCAAGGTGGGAATACAGGTATGTGTGTGTGTGTGTGTGTGTGTGTGTGTGTGTTTCTCTGCAGAACATGTGCAATTATCAGAACATCCTAGTCATAATAGCAGAACAAACAGGTACATAAGTGTTACAGCAAGGGGAAATAACCTCTAATTAATTGCTCAGGTTTGCCCCATTCTCTTGATCAAATACAAAAATAATGATAATAAATAAATAAATAAATATTGTGATTTTTCCTTCCTAGTGAAATATATGTATGAAACAGACTTTGCTGATAATTTTCACTTTAGGTGATTGTCTTTCTTCATTATTTTTCTTATCCTTCAAAAATATAGATGGCCTTCAGATTTTTTTCAATGCTTCTGTTAGCACTTTTAAAAATTTTTACATTCAGAAATAACACAATCAGTGGTGCTAATTGGAGTTTATAACAGTTTTAGTTTTTTTGTGTTCTGTGAGCCACAAAATGTACCAGAATTCTGCAGGTAATAGCTGTGTGTGTGTGTGTGTGTGTGTGTGTGTGTGTGTGTGTGTGTGTGTGTGTGTGTGTGTGTGTGTGTGTGTTTCGAGCATATACGGACTTGGTACATGATGTCACATGATTTGGTACGATATTGAAAAACAGGAAAACAACCACAGAGCATAAAATGAACCTGTCGTACCTTTAACCCTAAACCTTCAACCCGCGTGGACTGTTTTTCTCTTACGCTCACATGATTTTACTTGTTTACTCACTCTTACTCTAGCTGAATGGCTCATTTTGATCACATGCTTGTTCTCATTTTTTGCCTTTGAACTTCTCGAAAGCGGAGAGCCTTTGAAAACCAGTCGGGCAGAATTGTCTTCTGGGTGACTGTTTGTGAGCTTCCTTTTCTCACTGTAGTATGCTTGTGTCATACTCGAGTTCACGGAGGTTACTGATCGGTCTAGATCGGTCTACTCCTCATACACGCTTGTCATAATTAGCAGAGAGCACTAAATGCACTTTTTGCCCGCATTAACACGAAGAAGTGTGATTTGGAATTCCCTGAAGATGGTGTAAATCATATATTATTTATAGTGCTGGCTAAACATGTACTCCAATCATTAATAGTGAAGGTATGTACAGTAGCATACAGTGCCCTCTGTCAACACTCGGCTGTACAGGAAGTGCTTTTAGAATCTCTTCAGGTCATGTCTGGGTGCAGGCTTTTCAGGTTGTTTTTAAACGATCAATGCAGAACGATTTATATTTGTCTACGACTTTGACTATTGAATATTTATTAATTCTATCATTTAATTAGCACATATTATGTAGAAGGTTGCAGGGGGTTTGGAGACCATTCCAGGTGATAAAAGACACAAGGAAGGGGACTTTCCATGATACAGGCAATCTGGAAAAATTCATTAGTCTGTGGCAGCACCATCGGCTTTCGCCTCCAGCGTTTAGGGTTCAGTTCCTGCCTCGGGTCTGTGTGTATGGAGTTTGCACAGTACGTATGTTCACCACGTGCATGGTGGGTTTCCTCTGGGTACTCCGGTTTGCCTCTCATGTTAAATGGTGTGCCCACATTTCCCATAATGTGCGAATGAGTGTGTAAGTGTGTGTGTATGCGTCTGTGCCCTGAGATGGATTTTTACTTCGTCCAGTGTGTCATCCCCGAAAGTCTCCTTGGATAGACTCCAGAGAGAAGTAGAACAGAGTAGGCTCTTCTGTTATTTTTAGCGTCAAGCAAAGTTCCAGCAACTACAGGTTATGAAAATACAATAAAACAACAGTCTAAAAGTATTAAAGAAGCACATATTTGTTTTCGGTAACTCAGGAAGTGTTTAATATCTGGGGAAGGGACACTGATCCAGTGCTACAGTTTATTATTATTTTTGTATCCAGACTAAAATAATCAAATGAGTGCTGAGTGAGCAAAAATATAGTCTTTGAGGTGGACGGAGAAAAACACTGACATGGAAAATCTATATGTCAATACAGTCTCAGATGATTACCTGTAACATAGAAAGTTACCCCAGAGAATTTAATCCCACCCTAATTAGGCTGTTTCTTTTTTTTTTTTTATCATACTATAAATATTAGCTAACTAGCAAGTAACTTGATAATTTTCTCTTCCAACATCTAAGCCACTGTACCACCAATGTAGAAAATAGGGGACCATACAAATACATTTAGCAGTGTTTTCACAAAAATGGGTCACTTATGTGGATAACACTGTCCAGTGCTATTGTTTTTTTTTTTTTTTAAAGAAATCATCTGTATGCAAGCGGCATACACTGTTGTGGCTGGCAGGTTGTTCTGGGTCTCTTGGAGCATCTGGTGCACTTTTTGTTTTGTGATTATGTTTGTATCAGAAATGTGGTCTATTATTCAAAATGGCCCATTAGCAATTGTTTTCCTTTTTTTAACACTATGATGCAGTGTCTATACATTCAAGTAAAAAAGAAAGTACCCCTTCTTATATTCTACAGTATGTGTTTTTGTGTAACAACATAAACATCATCCGCTCATAATGGGGCTTAGTATTAGGCAAATATAACCTTAGACACAAGAACATGTAACTTTATTATTTATTGAACAAAAATGAAGAAAACAATGTGAACAATACTAAGTACCCCATGATTCAATAGCTTTTAGATACACCTCTAGCAGTACTAAGTTGAAGTGATCGTTTCTGGTATTATTTTATCACTCTCTCACATTGCTGTGGAGGAATTTTGGTCCGTTCTTCTTTGCCACATTGTTTCAGTTCATTGAGGTTTTGGGGCATTCACTTATGCACAGCTCTCTTAAGGTCCTGCCACAGCATTTCAGTTGGGTTGAGGTCTGGACTTTGATTAGGTTTCAAAAGCTTGATTCTATTTTTCAGTCATTCTGATGTAGATTTATTGGTCTGCTTCATATCATTGTCCCCTTTGGCATGACCCATTTTCAATCAGATGCTGTCACAATTGCCTCAAGAAGACTCTGGAATACAGAGGAGTTTATGGTCAACTCAATGACTGCAAGGTGTCCAGGTCCTGTGGCTGCAAAACAAGCCATGGAAAGTCATCACAATTCCAGTGCGGTTCTTGACAGTATCTATGAGGTGTTTCTGCTGAAATTAGTTTGTTTGAATTTCTCTGAGCATTGTCCACCACTCTTGGGAGGATTGGCAATTGTCTTACTTATTGTAAAATGTTTAACTCGAGTTTCCTCCTTGGCATCGTGTTAACTCATACCTGAATCCTCCAGACCAGCAAACTTCCAATGCCTCTGCTTTTATAAGTCTGCACACCTGCTGATGATTAGCAGCACCTGACTGCAGCTTACCCACTTACATCCTGTGTAAGAGGTAAAGGGGTACTGAGTATTGCCTACATATTTTTTTTTTGCTTCATTTTTGTTAAAAAAAAATAAAAAAATTGCATAGTAAATAAAAGGTTATTCATTTGAGTTTGACTAATACTGAAACTCACTATGATCAGATAATTTTTTAATTATTTTTCACTTTTCACTTATTCACTTATTTTATTTTAAACATGACTGTATAATAAATCTATAAAACAAAATTTGTAATACAAATGTAGGGTGTTTAAAACGTTTTATACTTTTTATAATATTATATTGTGGAGATTATTTTCAAGAACCTTCCTTACTGATGATATTAAAGCATTTTGTATGCATGGGATAAGAAGTGTGAAAGGTCTCACCTTGAAACTTCTAACGAATAGTGCAGACTTAGTCTTGGTTAAGAGTTTGAATTTCTACTTTATTAATTGCATTATGAATATACAATGATCAGCCATAACATTATGACCACTGAAGGGCAACTTGAACGAGAATGAGCAACTATACACCAGGAACATGGGCACCGAAGGCTCATCCATGCCTAAGGAGGCAGAATGCCCCCTGTCTGGTCTAATCCCACAGAAAAGCCAATGCAGCAAACTTTGCTGAAAAAAGTCAATGCTGGCCACAAAAGGAAGGCACCTCAGCATTTAATGCATCACAGCTTGCCGCACCTGGGGCCCAGCAGGCAAAGAGCCCAAGACTGCTGGCTCGGCTTCAAAACTCCACAGATCCCAGTCACATCGACACCCATAGGATGTGCCAGACAAACAGGTCTGATGAACCATACAGAACCCAAAGGATCCACTACCAATAGCCTGGTGCCAGACACCATAGGCACGATCCCAGCAGCCTTCTAATGACTCAAGAGGAAGCCCAAAACCTAGGTGGTAATATTGGTGTATATTTTGATAGCAATATGATATTCATTATTTCAAATACAGCACTAAAGTTGATACGAAAAAAAAAAAGCAAGCATTTTTTTCTCAACGCTATTAAAAGGTGGACCAGCAAAGTAATATAGGAAGAACAGCATGTCCTTGATTCTACTGTACACAGCCGGCATTAGTGACCTGCATGAACTCTATTTAACATATAGACTTTCTAATATACATTTAAATATTTATCATAATATCAACCCAATCAGATTAAAATTGCATCATATTAAAACGTGACATTTGGACAAGTCTGACCCAATCGTTTTTCTCTTTTCAAAATAAAACTATTCTTTTCTCACATGTTTTGGTGAATGACTTTCCAGGAAATTTAGCTTCCATTGCTGATCCCTCGCCGGTCTTTATAGATGAGACCGAGTTATTGTAACCAATCATAACGGAAAAAAAAAACTTCTTCATCTCCTTCTTCTGGTATATATCCAGAGCGGTCTGAACGACTTGGCACATGTCAAAATAGTTACAGTATATCCGGATAAAGTGCATTAAACATGCAAACACATCTTATCTGATCAAGTGTTTATGTAAATAGTTAAGTTGCAGTCTTTAAATGGAATCATTTCAATCAAGCTGAAGAAATATTGTCCATGTAAGCATACTGTAGCTTTTGAGTTCTAATGACTAATCATGTTTCGAGACAAAGAAGTCAAGCAATTTCAATAGACTAAAAAAGCAGAAGAAGAAGGTTGAAGTTAAATACTTACGTAAATGAAACACTTATACTGATTTTCTGCCAAAGTGAACTACCTGTAGGTGCTAGTCCATGTCTGGTGCTACAGTAGTTCATAACCAGTTCAATAGCAAACCTCCTAAAAACTGTTTTTGTTTTTTTCATGGGCTAGAAAGTCACGTCATTAGGTCACTGTATACGTCCATGTACAGTATGTCTCTACTTTCCCAGCAATGCTAGCAGTGATGCTAACGCACAACAACAATGACAAACTTCAACTTTGGCTTTACCAGCAGTTCTCCTAGCATTATCATTACTAGATATTAAGTCTATCTATATATATCTATATCTATCTATCTATCTATCTATCTATCTATCTATCTATATATATATATATATATATATCTATAAATTATATAATAAAGATGACGATCACAAACGTTTATGTGGTTGTGATAATCCTGCCCCCAGCCTTTGATCAAAGTGATTCTTTGTCTAAGGATACTCTAAAACTCTGTCAATGACCATGTTCAGTCAAGACAAGTGTGCAAGACAAGCTTTGTGATCTATCCTGTATGTCTGAACACTCTTAATTACAATCCCCCATTATATATGAAGGCAGGTGGTACAGTATGGTGGCGTAGTGCTTTCCACCTCCAGAGTCGAGGGTTCGATTCCCACCTCGGGTCTGTGTGCATGGAATTCGTATTTCCTTCCCATGCATAGTGGGTTTCATCCAGGTACTCTAGTTTCCTCCAACAGCCCTAATGCAGTCATGCAGATTAGGCTAATTGGCGTTGACAAATTGCCCGTAATGTGTGTGTGTATATGTGTGTGCCATGCAATGGATCGGCACCCCGTCCATGCTGTACCCCACCTCGTGCACTAACACCTCTGTGACGATGAGTGAGTGAGTGAGAAAGAATATTTGAGGGCACATAGATACTGTATGTCCTGACCTCAGGGATCATGCAGAGTCACAAAAGACTCGCCTTCCCATCTGAAAGCCTTGCAGAAATCGCACTGGCCCACTCTTACATTCTTTCAAAAGGCAGTGAACATGAGCCTTCTCATGTCAGGATCTTTCAGTGCGACAATCCCACAGCTCCAACAAACCAAGCCATCCCAGCCGTCTGCGATGGACCACTGGCTTGCTGATAGACAGGAAACAGTACACAAATACTGTAGGAAGAAGCACTGCATTCAGAATCACAGTTTGAGCTCCTCTTCGCTTTTGTCCATGACCTTCTACCTTCTTTTTGTTATGAATCTATTTGTTTTTTTCTGAAAAAGAGGAATAATTGGTTTTATACTTAATAGTGACCAGGAGTGTGTACAGACAGGAGGCAGAACACATGGCATCCCGGTGGAGCTAATATCAGCGGTCTGGAGCGAAATACCCGTAAAAGCTGAGACGATTGTGAGCTCCCGTTAATGACTGGTCAGTCGATACAGATAACTAGCTCTTAAAACAAAACTACATACTGTAAAAAAAAAACTGTAATTCTCAGAGATATGTCTTCTTTGTTTTTTTTTGTTTTTTTCATTCCCTCCTTCTAAAGCAACAGCAACTCTGCAATGAATCTTTTTCCTTGAGTAGCTTGTACTTGCTTTTAATATTCCTGGTAGATTCAGCAGCAGTCTTGCCAGGAATTATATCCTGTCCTATGGGAGTATACTATAGCATAGCAGACCTGAATATAATTCACAATGCAACATAATGAATCATCGGAATGGCGCTCAGCATTTTGGCTTGGTGGACTTTATTGGAACTTTTTTTTTTTTTTTCCCCCATTCATTTTTACTCTCATTCTGCTTCACAATCCTTGGCATTGTGAAGCAGAGCATCACCTATAATTACTCTCATGCGTACATATATTCATGATATATTCAGATATGTTCTTGATTGTTCGATTAAATGAATGAAATATTTATTTAGCAGCGATGGGAAAGCAAGGCCAGACGTCTATAAATCATTAATGGTAATTGCAGAAGGCAGTTTTGAGTTCTTCATTGCTGGTGTCCTGCGCGGGTCTCCTGGGCCGGTCTCTGTAGTGAAGGTGGCATCTGTTAGCGTGGTACTCTGTGAGATTAATCTTGGAATCTCTTTGGTGCAGGTATGGTCTGCATCACTCAGGAAAGAACCATAGCCACATGTTTGGCTCCTCAAACAGCCAGTGTATGCTGGTAGGTTCTGAATTCCGAATGCGCACACGCTGGCCAGTTTATGCGCAAGGCGAAGTGTACAGTAGGGACATGAATAATTCACTTTGTTTGACAGAGCGAAAGAGGAAATGAGAAGTGCTCCGAGTGGGAAAGAAAGCGCGGATCCGAGAGACAAGAGAGAGGGAGAAAGAGAGAGAGATGTTTGAAATCTGTTGAGACTTTTTATGCAGCTGCCTAGCAGGGGGTATTGTGTGAATATTTCACTCAACATCACTGAGACATCAAAGCTTGGCCTTACTAAACGCTTCATGCACTTGATGTATTGTACATTTGTTATATACCAGTTCACTGCTGCTGTATCTGCATGGTTCGGTTTGTTGCATTGTGCATGGATACTACAGGCTTGTATGTTTGTGTGTGTGTGTGTGTGTGTGTGTGTGTGTGTGTGTGTGTGTGTTTGTGTTCTGGCCAAGCGCAACTGTATGATGTAATGGAGATGAAATATGTATCTCATACTGCTACAGGCTTTTCAGGATCATAAGCGCTTCCAGAGAATATTCTTCTTACAAATCTTTCTCTTAGTGCCGGAGTAGACACGCACTACTGTACTGTATGTACCGGTGTTCTTTTTAGTGCAGATCTGCCTGAATCAAGGATTTATACAACATGTGAGTATACTATGACATACTAATGTAGATTTAACTAGATCTTTTTAAAAAATTGTACACAAAATTTTGGCTCCGTTTCTTAGTGTCTCCATATGATACATTTTCAATTGCCTGATAGAGTCTTAGATTTTCAATTTCGAATAAATAAAGCTCACTCACTCACTCATCATCTACTGTATACCGCTTAATCCTGTATTCAGGGTAACGGGGGGCCTATCCCAGGAGACTTAGGGCACAAGGCGGGGTACACCCTGGACAGGTTGCCAATCCATCGCAGGGCACAGACACACAAACTCACACACTCATTCACACACTACGGCCAATTTGGGAACGCCAATTAACCTAACCTGCATGTCTTTGGCCTGTGGGAGGAAACCGGAGTACCCGGAGGAAACCCACCAAGCACGGGGAGAACATGCAAACTCTGCAAAATGGAACAAGCTCAATTAAATGAACTCTCTGGCCAAAAGCATGAATGTGTGCTGGTGTGCAGGGTTGCCAGGTTTTAGTAGAATTTTTACCCGTCTCGAAAAAACTGCATAAAAAGACATGGAGCTAGTGCAACAATATTGTATTATGTAAAGATTTGAAAAATCAACTCCTTTTTTAAAAAAATATTCTTGCTCGAAACAGGTTCACCATGGCGCCCATGAGATCTGATTTGTTGTTTTAAACTGATTCCTATTTGGCATAAAAAAATGCATTTCTGGTAGCCCTGCTGGTGTAATTTGGGGGGAATATGAAGCGTTTTGGCACATTCTGCTGTTTGCTAAAGTCACACAACTCTCTGTAGTGCCAACATGATTTTAAAGCCTAATAGAAATCTAAAGAGCATGCTGAGGAATACTGTATGTTTTCCTGATTCAATTTACAAAAGACATAACATACTGTACCTTTTCCAGTGGCTTGATTAGGTTTATTAAACATACAGTATAAACATAAAATATTTATTAATGTTTTGGCATACCTTGTGAAAAATGTGATTAATAATCTGCTTAATAATGCAGACTATTAATATATTTTCTGATACACAAATATGTTCTATCAAGCGCATCATACAAGGGTGGTATCAAAAAGTGCCACAGATCCTGTTGCTTTTGCCCTACGTTCTTCCTCAGATACCTTAAAACCTGGCAGTAGAATTCACTATCGACCATCTGCTCCCTGGGGACGAATTCTCGATGAGCATGCACTTGGTCGAGCTGTGTACCTCTCCTTTTTTGGTTGTGGAGATGATGGATTTTTTCAGTGTAAAGACTGTTGCTCCATCTCACGGTCATCCATCCATGGCACGCTGACGGAGTTCTTGGCAGACTTCAAGGCGATATTCCTTCTGCAGCCTGGGGACGAACTTGGCAGCAACACGGTGCATGTCCAAATCACACACGAGGATCGCATGTTTCGTATGATACATCGGCAATGACAGCAATGTTGTGGATCGTTCACAGACGATCATCATGCAGAATTGTTTTGACATTTTCGGGGGTTGAGCTCGTTGAAGGTCTTCCTAATCTCTTGTCATCTTCCAATGATGTTCTTCCACTCTTGCCACTCAAAACACATCAAACTACTCATTGCTGTAAACTTGTCGAATCATGTCAAACATCTCTGTGGGAGGATTTGCCCAGTTTCACCAGAATTTCACGTTACACTCTTTGTTCTAACTTGCTGTACATAATGACATAATAAACATGGTAGGAATAGCATCAGTTGCACGGCTTCCGAGGTACACAGGACGATGACTTTTTGCACACTGACTTATGAAATAGTGACTGTGTGAGCAGCCTTATGCTGCCAACTGTTGGCGTTTTACAAAACTAGTCCTGGAAATATTTGATACCTTGTATTGAAGGATATCATACAATATACCATATTCGAACAGCCCTACTTTGCACATTATACTGCTAAGTGTGCTTTTGTTTTTTACCTTAGCCAAATGTTACTCAAGTTTAAGCTTTCATAGACCAAACTGTTTATCATTTGGACTATTATATAGTCTATATTACCTATATAGCTGTAAGGCATAATAACTATAGCCTATAAATATTTATAAGTAGGCATATTTTTAAACATTAAATACAGTTGAAATCATTTTATCCTGATGTGCACATGGTCCCTTGTAGAGAAGGGAACAGATGGCTAAGGTAGGTCTCCAGCAGCAGGTGTGGTGAGGTGGGTGCCATCAATCTACTTCACATCAGCCACCAACTCTCAGTCAGGTGTCTCCATGTTAAACACTCAGCCACAGGCTGCTTTTGATATAAAAATAAAGCAGACTTTTAAGTGACGTTCAACAGAGCTGTACAAATTTTTATAAAATACTAGATGTGCCCCTGACTTCATTTGCGTAGGAGTTAATTGCACACTCATAAGCACATATTAAAATATGTACAGCGCCATCTGTTGAATTTTGAGATGAACTAATGATTTTTTCAAGGTTGATTTTTTTTTTATGATAAAAAGGGAATTTTCCATTTAAATTTGAAGTAGCATAACTTACAATATGTTATGTATATATAACCTATATGTGACCTCAAGGTCAGTGAAATACACCTGTGAAAAATGCAATAAAGTTTGTTCAGTAGTTTTTACGTGATGCATGCACAAACAAACAGACAAACAGATAGAAAAAAATTTCCAAAAACCAGCTTGATGTGTTCTATTACTCATCTTATGTCCTCCAAAATGATTTTTCGCAAATATCTTCAATGTCCAGACACGCCAACTTTATAGTTTTATTATATATATAGATTTTTTGTAGCTTTAAAGAGGTCAAACCTGTAAAAGGTCCTGGAAAATATGTTTGATCTCTTTAAAGCTATACATTAGTGCCATTCAATATAATTGAAAATCTTAATGTTCAAAAGTCCCATATGATATGAACTGGGTGTCATATGGTGAAATAATGATTGTTAATTAGGGATCAGTGGAGTTTGCATGTTTTCCTCATTCTTGGTGGGTTTTCATCAGGTACTCTAGTTACGTCCCATAGTCCAAGGCATACAAATTAGGCTAAGTGCTTTTCCAAATAGCTTGTAGGCTGTGTATCAATGTGTAAGTGTGTGTGCTAGTGAATATGGATTGCCACCCTGTCCAGTATGTACCATGCCTAGCGCCTGAGCCCCATGGGATAGGCTCCAGCCTCTTGCAACCCTGTACTGGATAAGTGGTATAGAAAATGAAAGAAATACATGATGTGAACTGACCCACAAGGCAAAACCACGTCAACTCTCCATTGTTAGGCTGTAGGATTATCTATGTAGCCAGATACTGTACAAAGTTTTTAGCAGAGTTTAGATGATAAACAGTTTAAAACCCTTAAAACTCAAGCATCACAGATACGTGCCTTCAACACAGCATAGATCAATAATGATAAAATTAAAAAAATAATAAAAAACATATATAGACTTCATATTGTGTATTCGGGTTTTCAGCTATGTCAGGTAAATAAAAAAATTCTTATTACTTAAATAAAGGGTAAATTGCCGCACAGTGGCTTTGTGATTAGCACTGTCGCCTTAGATTCAATTCTGTGTGCTCGTCTCAATGTGCATGGAGTTGGCATGTTCTCCCCGTGGTTGGTGGGTTTCCTCAGGGTACTAAGGTTTCCTCCCACCATTCAAAGACATGCAAATTAGGATAATGGCGTTCTCAAATTGCCTGTAGTATGTGTATGTGTGTGTGCCCTGTAATTGGTTTGGCATTCTGTCCAGGGTGTCCCCTACAGTACCTCGTGCCTCGAGTTTCCTGGGATAGTCTCCAGCCCCCCCGCGAATCTATAGACAGGATCTCTTGGGTTTTTCACAAACAACAGTGTTGAGTTTAAGCAGAATGGTGTAAAAAATACAAAATATTCAGTGAGTGAGGGATGGTTTTGTTGTCTTGTTGTACAGTAGGAGAAAAGAAGCATATAGAAACTCATATAATTACTCTTTGCAATTGTGGCAAGCAGAAAAGCATCTCATCACAGACAAACCGACCTTTTTCACAGATGGGCAGAAGACCACATTGCATTCTACTCTTGTAAGCCAAGAGCAGGATCATTGGGAAAAGCCTCACCCAATCTGGTTATTGAAGATTTGAACAAAAATATTTTAGTCTTCAGCTATCTGGTTTGGATGACAACTGCCCCTATGATAGTGTCAACTTCTTGGTTTTAGCTAATGGGAGCAGAACCTGATGTGGTCTTCTGCTGTAGTAGCCCAACCATCTCAAGGATTTATGTGTGTGCTTTCAGAGATGCTTTTTCTGCTCACAACAGTTGTATAGAGTGTTTATTTGAGCTTCTATAGACATTCTGTCAAATCAAACCAAACTGAACAAATTTCTCTAATTCTTTTCATTAACAAGGTGTCTTACTCTGCCAACCATTCACTCACAGGATTTGTACTCCCCCCCCCCCCCCATCATTATGTGTAAACTCTAAATAGGTGTGTATAAAATTTTCAAATATTAAATCACAGAAATCACAGTTTCTAATTTTCCTTTTTTTTTTTTTGTGTTTTTTTTTAAGATTAATTGGATCTCTTGACTTGCACTCACTGGTCACTTCATTAGGTACACCATGCTTATACTTTTCAGAACTGCCTTAATTATTCATGACTCCACATCCACATCCTAAAGGTGCTCTATTAAAATGAGATCTGGTGACTGTGGAGGCCATGTGAGTACTGTGACCTCATTGTCGTGTTCAAGAAACCAGTTTGAGATGATTTTAGCTTTTTGACAAGATGCGCTATCCTGGAGTCATAGGGAGGGACATGATCAGGGACTGCAAAAATCAGGTAGGCTGTGGGATTTAGATAATGCTCAGTAGGTACTAAGGTGCTGGAAGTGCGCCAAGAAAACATGCCCTCACCATTACACCACCATCATCAGCCTGAACCATCAATACAAGGCAGGATGTATCCATGATTTCATGTGGTTACGTCTAATTCTGACCCTAGCATCCAAATGTTGCAGCACAAATCATGACTCCTCAAACTAAGCATCTATTTTCTAAACTTCTATAGGCCAATGTTGGTGAGCACATGTGAATTGTAGCCTCAGTTTACTGTTCTTAGCTGACAGGAGTGGGACCCGCAGTGGTCTTCTGCTGCTTCAAGGTTTGACAGGTTGTGCATTCAGAAATGCTTTTCAGCATACCTCTGTTACTCTTGCCTTTCTATCATCTCAAACCGGTTTGGCAATTCTCCTCTTACATCTGACATCAACAAGGCATTTTTGCCCAGAGAACTGACACTCACTGGATCTTTTTCAGATCATTCTCTGTAAACCCTAGATGCACATTGTGCATGAAAATTCCAGCTGATCAGCAGTTTTGGAAATACTCGGACTAGCCCATCTGGCACCACCAACAAAAACTATGTTCCCCATTCTGATGCTCAGTTTGAACTTCAGGAGATCATCTTGACCATGTCTACATGCCAAAATGCGTTGAATTACTGACATATGATTGGCTGATTAGATATTTACATTAAGGAGCAAGTGAAAGATGTACTTATTGAAGTGTCCAATAAGTGTATACAGTAGCTGCATTTTTTTTTTTATTGCATTGCACTGATTGGCTGATTAAATAACTTTGTGAATGTGCAGATGTTCATAAGTAGGTAGATGGTGACTGTATGTGTCCCTTACACTGAACAGTGACTAAGCCACTGTCCTCGAGAACACAAAACCCTTTCAACAACATGCAACACTCTGTAGGAAATGTAAGGTACCAAAACTGTAAAGGAAGGATAAGGAATTCATACAAAACAAGTGGAAAATAATTCTTCAGTTGGATTTAGGGATGTGGAGTAAAGTGAAAAAAAAAAAAAAAAAAAACATGTTGTATGCACTGGTGATTGTTAAACCAATCCAAATTCTTGGATGACCACTGCATGCTGAAAGCTGACATTATTTATTATAACAGGATGTGTAGTGTGGTCTACGGTCCTATACTGTAGTAAGGTCCTACATTTGCATTTAGGCATTTGGGAGATGCCCTAATCCAGAGTGACTTACATTTTTTATCGCATTATACGTCTGAGCAGTTAAGGATTAAGGGCCTTGCTCAAGGGCCCAACAGGGACAACTTGGTGGTCATGGGATTTGAAACTGGGACCTTCCAAACTGTAGTCCAATGCCTTAACCACTGAGCAACCTCTGAACCCTTGTATAGAGAAAGTGTACTGGATGGCCCAACTCCAAATTTGACACGGCATTGTACTGTATAAGCTCATGTAAACTCATTAGAACAAACATAGTAACGTTACCATTCCCCAAGCCAGGGGCATGCTGCATCACTCTTTGCCCTATTATGTTCTTTCCTTTGTGAAAGCTTCTGATCAAATTGAATCCAGACTCATTTATGAATATATATCCACCTTGTTTGGCATTTGCATCAAGTGTTTTTTTAAATAAACACATAAACACGTAAGAACCGTAACCACAAAAATGACTGAATATGCAAAGTGCTTTAAAGTGACAAACTCACTTGCACATACAGTATTGACATCACTTATTTTGACTTTTACCTGCTCAGAATTCAGTTTTCAATTACGGTCACACTGTGAGTTTTCAACAAATTATCAAAAACAAAAAACAAAAAAAAAAACACATGTTCTCTGACACATGGTTTAATTGCTCTTAGTCTGATCGCATTCTTTGCCAGTGCCAGGATTGATTTATTTATTTATTTTTCTTCATTAAAGAGATGGTTTTATCTACCATTTTAAAAAAAAGCACTGCAATACTACAGTGGCCCATGGATATAGAAATATTGTACTAGATATTGTAGAGATTGTAATACTTACCTGCTTTTAGCATGAAATTTCCTAATTAGACACAGTGTAATGGCTTGAATTTGGCTGCATTCATTACCCAGCTTCAACATTACAATAATAGCTCTTGTCTCATTAGAAATATTAGAAATATTACTTTGTCTTTCTTGCCCTCTGCATCTCCTTTTGACTTCTCTATTTCCCTGGTCCTCTTTCTTGCTCCATGTCTTTTTTTACTTCCTTGACTTTTAAATATTCTAGAAAGCTGATAAGCGAGTGCTTAGTTTTGCATGGTTGAGCTTGCACAGGCTTGTTTTGGTCCGTTGGTACGCTGAGGTTTGAATAAAGGCTGAGGGTTTTCTACAAATGACACAGGAATGGACACTCGGAAATCCGTGCTATTGAAAATAGAAATGCGAGGATATAGTACGAATGGCGCTGAGGTGTTAGCATGAGTCACTAGCGTCTTGGTGTATTCATTCACACTCTCTATCTCTATCCATTTGGGAAATACTGAACACAAATCCATTCTATTTTTGTTTTCATATGTAGTTTAAACAGCTTGCTTTTTTTTTCTTTTTAATTTTATCTGAGACCACCAATTAAATCAAATTCTAGCTTGCCAAAACAGGGTCCATATTTTCCTATGTAGCATCTTTTTTTTTTTTTTTTAAGATTATTCAGAATCATTTCATTACATAAGTGATATTTAAATATTTTAGAAAAGTTAGCTTTTACATCCAAATTGCTTATGCCATGTGCAACTTTATCTCATTCATTCATTCATTCAGTCTCTTTGGAACATGTTAATTTAAGCAGTTATCTCTCTTAGTGCTTGGTTGAAGAAATCAAGGCTTTCTGAATGCAGGGAGTCCCCCACTCCACCTATATGATGTGAACTGTCCCGAAAAGCAAGATTCTTTCAGTTCACTGTTGTTAGGCTGAAGGTTAAAAAAGAATTTCATCTAGGGAGCCAGATAAGCCAGCTAGCTAGTTAGTACAGTACACAGCAGTCTATAGATTTCAATTATTTTATATTCATTGAAAACCATGGATATGAAAATATTCATTTATTCATTCATGGCGGTCATGTGGAAGGGGAATGTGATGGTCAGTTCAGACCAGTGGTGGAGTCCAGCTCCTCCTGCATTCCCATACTAGCCTTATCAGGTGCTCAAGTTACCTTTACTGACTTCTCATAATTTAAACTTTGGTCCTGTCCCAGATTTCTGTGCTCCTCAACTTATCACTGAGAGGAACCTTAGCAATCATGTGGAGGATCCTCACCTCTGCTGTCTGTGGTTGTGACTTAAAGGTTCTCCCAACACATTTTGACTAACCATGAGCATAAGGATGCAGAGTGACAGGATCATTTCATAAGAATTTTATATATATATATATATATATATATATATATATATATATATATATATATATATATATATATATATATATATATATATAAGTCAGGTCTATAAGGTTTGGCTCAAAGTATACCACCATGTTGAGTTTGAGATGAAACACAAAATCAGGATGTGAGCAAAATCAAGACTTTCAGCATTAATTTAAGGGGGTTGACAAAAGTGTGGCATTAACCATTCAGGAATTACAGCCATTTTCATACACACACACACACATTTTGTTTTGGGGAGGCTCATAAATTATAGACAAATGGCTCATTTGTGCCCATGCCCAGGTGTGCCCTGTTCCCTTGTTACTTCATGACTCATCAAGCACATAAAAGGCCTGGATGTGGTTCTGAGTGTTATATTTGTGTTTGGTAGCAGTTCACTCAAACTTTCAACATAAGGTCCAAAGAGATGTCTACTGTATGTAAGTGAAGGAGGCCATCATTAAGCTGAGTAAAATAAAATGAAAAAATAAAACAAACCCATCCTTGACATAGCCAAAACATTGCCAGCGGCCAATTTGAGACATTTTTTGAGACACTGGCAAGCTCACAAGCTCAGCAACAGCAAAAGACCATGGAAGACAACTAAAGTGGTTGACCACGGTGCCCATGGTGAAGAAGGACACAACATCTAGCCAAGTCAAGAACACTCTTGGGAGGTAGGCATGTCATTTTCTATGTCTACAGTCAAGAAACCACTTGGAAAAAGTCAAAAAAAAAAAAAAAAAAAAACAGTTTACAACAAGATACAGTATAAGTCACTGGTAATGCTCAAGAACAGAAAGGCCATATTAGAGTTTGCCAAAAAACTTTGCCAGATTCTTTGGACTGATGAAACCAGAATCATGGGAAGGCAATGAAGGCATGGTGGATGCAGAAGCATGTATGGCTGCCCAATGGAACCAGGTCCCTAGTGTTCAGTGATGAACTGGCTACTGATACAATTATCAGGATGAATTCTGAGGTGTTTAGGGCTACACTTTATGCTCAGATTCAACCAAATGCTGCACAACTGATATCACAGCGCTTACTACAGCAGATGGATAATGACCCAAAATATACAGTGAAAGCTACCGAAGGCAAAGAAATTGGGTATTCTCCACTAGCCAATTCAGTCACCTGAACTCAAACTATCAGAGCATGCTTTGTCACTTACTGAAGACAAGACTGAAGCCAGAAAGACCCACAAACAAGCAGCAGATGAAGACAGCTGCAGTAAAGGGCTGGCAAAGCATCTCAGGGGAGAAAACTGAGGATTTGGTGATGTTCCTGGCATCTAGACAGCAAGCAGCCGTTAACTACAAGTATTAAAAGCAATCCTCACATTTGTAATGGTTACTTTGTTACATCATTTTTAAGCCTACCCAAACTGATGCAATTTATAAATGCTTAATGTCACATTTTAATTAAACTTCTTGAATTAAAACTGAAAGTCTTGATCTTGAGTGTTTCATTTCAACATCATTGTGCTGATGTTCAGAGGCAAATGTGAACACACCTTATATTTGTCACAAAGCAGCTCCACAGACATTCTATAAACAAATTATAATGTTAAATGTATAAACGTAACAAAAAATTATAGCTACCTCAATTTGTCCCTAATAAGCAAGCCAGATCTGTTGTGGCAAGGAAAACCTCCCTGAGTTGAAAAGAGGAAAAAAGGAACCAGACTCAGAAAGCGAACCTGTGCTAATTTGGGTGGTACCAGATTATTTGACCCTACGTTAAATAAATCACTTCTGTAACTGTGTGCTATATGGTCAGACAGCATTTTAGTTAACATGATGTCCACGTTGTTGAGATTACGAACTGTCCACGGATGGGGAGGAAACTGTTCATGGCAATAATCAGGACAATTGCAGTCATACTCTATCAAATGCGGTCCAAAGTCATCTTCATGGTTTCTAAGTGGAACGGTTACACACATCTATAAGCAGACCATATGGGGCCATCCTCAGCGGAAGTGACTAGTCACATTGTGATGAGAACCCTGGTAAACAGACAGCCTCATTCAAAAACTCTGTTTCTAGATCATGTTTGGTTTTGTTTGTATAAGGACTCCACATGGCCTTGAAGACTCTCATTACAGTACCGGATATTCCTCTGAATATTTTGGCATGGGACGGTTTTGGCAGGAATGCTGAAATATAAACTGGACACACAGTCTATTAACCAAGGAGAGATACGTAATACTTAATAAAGCAGACGCATGTGTAGTGTGCCTTTGTCCTGACTTTCATATAATTACATAGTGATGGAAAAGGTCATAATCCGGACTGTTGATAAAGACTTACAGTAGGCTAATGCATCATAGGGAGGCCTCAATCAATCAATTTCATGCTTTAGTTAAATGAAAGTTAAGAAAAGTGTTGCATAAGATAGATTGAAGTGGTGTAGAGCATATCTCTGTCTCCTATTTTATTTTTGAGCAAACAGTAGTAACAGTAGTGTGTAGTGGAAGAAGCCCATTAGTCATGCTCTGACCAGCAGTTTAAAATCTGCTGTGTTTTTCTCTGCAATATCACAAAGAGACCAGGCTGTGAGACAAATGCACGTGTTTGCATGAATTAGACTGAAACGACGGTTTAGAAAATAACAAGGTTGTGCAAGCAAGTGTAAAGAGAAAGAGAGGGCAAGAAAAAGGGAGGGAGAGTGAGGGTCACTGTTAGAATGATAGCACTCACAGATAGAGAAATCCATTTCAGGGGGGAAAAAATGAATTAGGACAAGGGAGGACAGTAATGAAAGTGAGCGATGGCCAAATTGGTGATGTTCAATGGGATGAGAGTGGTGGAGTGGAGAGATGAGGTACTGGAATGAGGAGAATGATTTTACCCGTTGATACTCAGAGGGAAACAAAGGCACACGATCGAATCACTAAAAGCGGCACTGTGTTCACAGCGCAGATCTGAACTACACTCATTATAGAGGTACATTTGTGGTCAGAAGTTTACATACACTCATCATGAAGATCACAGAAATATTAGGCTTGCAATGATAGCTGGTTTTGTTCAGGAATAAAATGATTGTACAACCTTAAACTTGGATTATTAAATATGGATATATATCCATATACACTCACCTAAAGGATGATTACGGTGTTTGACCCCCTTTCGCCTTCAGAACTGCCTTAATTCTACGTGGCATTGATTCAACAAGGTGCTGAAAGCATTCTTTAGAAACGTTGGCCCATATTGATAGGATAGCATCTTGCAGTTGATGGAGATTTGTGGGATGCACATCCAGGGCACGAAGCTCCCGTTCCACCACATCCCAAAGATGCTCTATTGGGTCGAGATCTGGTGACTGTGGGGGCCATTTTAGTACAGTGAACTCATTGTCATGTTCAAGAAACCAATTTGCAATGATTCGAGCTTTGTGACATGGTGCATTATCCTGCTGGAAGTAGCCATCAGAGGATGGGTACATGGTGGTCATAAAGGGATGGACATGGTCAGAAACAATGCTCAGGTACGCCGTGGCATTTAAATGATGCCCAATTGGCACTAAGGGGCCTAAAGTGTGCCAATAAAAGATCCCCCACACCATTACACCACCACCAGCAGCCTGCACAGTGGTAACAAGGCATGATGGATCCATGTTCTCATTCTGTTTTACACCAAATTCTGAGTCTACCATTTGAATGTCTCAACAGAAATCGAGACTCATCAGACCAGGCAACATTTTTCCAGTCTTCAACTGTCCAATTTTGGTGAGCTCGTGCAAATTGTAGCCTCTTTTTCCTATTTGTAGTGGAGATGAGTGGTATCCGGTGGGGTCTTCTGCTGTTGTAGCCCATCCGCCTCAAGGTTGTGCGTGTTGTGGCTTCACAAATGCTTTGCTGCATACCTCGGTTGTAACGAGTGGTTATTTCAGTCAAAGTTGCTCTTCTATCAGCTTGAATCAGTCGGCCCATTCTCCTCTGACCTCTAGCATCAACAATGCATTTTCGCACACAGGACTGCCGCATACTGGATGTTTTCCCTTTTCACACCATTCTTTGTAAATCCCAGTAACTGAGCAGATTGTGAAATACTCAGACCGGCCCGTCTGGCACCAACAACCATGCCATGCTCAAAATTGCTTAAATCACCTTTCTTTCCCATTCTGACATTCAGTTTGGAGTTCAGGAGATTGTCTTGACCAGGACCACACCCCTAAATGCATTGAAGCAACTGCCATGTGATTGGTTGATTAGATAAACGGATTAATGAGAAATTGAACAGGTGTTCCTAATAATTCTTTAGGTGAGTGTTAATTTTGGAGCAGGGGCTTGCTTCTTGAATGGCAGCCTTTCAGTCAATGCAGATGTAAATCCTTCTTGATTGCAGACAGTACCACTGGTGTTCCAGCAGCTTTCCAGTTCAAGGCAGGACTGTGCCTTGGTAGTTGCTGGGTTGTTTCTTGACATCCCAAACAATTCCCTCTCAGCTGAGTATGAGAGTTTGGGTCTTCTTTCAGACCTTTTCAAAGTGGCTACACCTCCAAAATACAGCAAGTACAATTGGTTGAACTGATTTTAGAGTCTGTGATTGTTTAGAAATGGCTTCAAGATACATTCTTGACTACTGTACCTACCATCTTTCTCAGATCTGAACAGCACTCCTTAGAATTTCCTATTATACTGTGTGTTGGTTCATTAGGTACTGTCAAACAAACCCTTTTTATGTTGGCACAGAGAAGATACCAGCTGTATTTAATCATGATCACTAGCAGGGGGTTGAGAGATATTTGCCTTGGGAAATTATAAGACAGCATGGATCATGCATGTATAGTGTTGACACTATTGATTTCAGAAAATCCAAAATAAATTAAAGCATATGCTCTAAATTCTTTGGGGTTGTATAATATCCCCCCCAAACTCCCCCGCCCCCCACAAAAAAAAAAAAAAAAAAAAACGATCACTTTTGCATGGCGAACATGCCATGACAGTCATGTAAACATCTGTGTTTGTAAACTTGTGTAGACCAATTATACACAGGTTCACTTCTGACAGGATAAGGGGCACACAGGCCTTAAACATGCATGTGGGGACCAAAAGCTAGTCTGTCCAGTCTACATTACCTAGTCCACGGAAAAGTTAATGTAGCACAAAAGTTATTCCTGTACACAACAGCAATGTATCAGAACACCCAGTGCACCACAGCCTGCTGCATATGAGGCCTGGCAAATAAGTTCAAAGTTGTTGATCCAAAATTTGTCCAAATTCCCCAAATCGCAATTTGAGTGAGCACCTATGAAATGTGCGGGACAAACAAGTTCATCACCAATGGACAAGCTGCCAGCATCACAGTGCCGGACACCATAGCACACCCAAGAGGTCTTGTAGAGGAGAGGAAAGAGCTGCCCTGGTGGCACAAGGGAACCCTACACAATTAGGCTTGTTGGGCTGATCAGTGTATCATAGTGGTGTGTTTAGGGATTCTGGTGTTAATCCGTTCGTTTATCATTATCCCTCTGAAAAGTTGGTGACATTGCTAGCTCAGTTCCAGTGCTGTCTTTAAGACAAACATATTTTCATGCTAAATAGAATAACAATCAAGAACAACAGATTTTGTGGTGTAGGAGTGCTGCAGTGGTAAAGTGCTCGCCCTATTATCTGGAGATCGCTAGTTCAAGTCCCGGGTGATGCAGTAACCTCTTGCAGCTGGAGGCCTGGAGAGAACGGATTGGCCAAGCTCTTTAAGAGGAGGGGGATAAGAGTTACATTACTTTGCGCCCTCACATCAATCACGGCTCTTCAGCCAGTCACAGGTATCTGTTGGCTCACGCAGGTGAAAGGCTGTCCTTTGAGTGTGTTATGCCACCTCCAGAGGTGCATGAGCGAACAGTTGGAAAAGATGAGGCTGGCAGGCATCACGAGGTTCGAAGGAAACATGTGAGAGTATTCAGCCCTTATTATCCAGTATTGTCATTAAAGATCACATGTTAATTACTAGAATGAATATGCAAGTCAGATAGTTTTTGTTGTTGTTGAGCTTTTGATGAGAATTGGATCGTATTAAAAAGTGTGTGTGTGTGTGTGTGTGTGTGTGTGTGTGTGTGTGTGTGTGTGTTTGGTTATTGTGTTATAATTCGTGCCAACTGATGATGCAGCATAGCATATGGTCAAACCTGATAAACACGTGCACACACACACACACACACACACACACACACACACACACACACACACACACACACACACACACACAGAGTCAGCTTGCCTTTTCAACTCTTAACCACAGATCGACCATTTAATTCATACTGTCTATAAAATGTTTTAAAAGCGAGCCTCTGGTGATGACCTTAACATGAAATCAATAATAATTGTCTCGAGAAATTTATTGCTTTTCTTTCTCACTCCATGGATTTATAAACCACATGCATTATCCTGTAAAACATTAAAGAAAGCCTTGCTCACAACTGCAGTATAGCCTGTTACTGCATGGCAGTAAACCTTAATGTACTACAGTATTTCTTCCCCCATGTGTATCTAAAAAAATGTCTAACCATTTTTTTTTTTTTTGTCCCTCCTCTGTAATCCCCTCTAGTGTCTCCCTGTTCTCCTCCCCTCCTTTTCTGTCTTTTTCTTTTCCGTATGTGTGTAAAAGAGAGTGTGTGACCGAGACAGAGACAGAGTGAGTGAGAGAGAGAGAGAGAGAGAGAGAGAGAGAGAGGTGTGCTGTGGGTATGAGTGTGTGTGTGTGCGTGCGTGTGTGTGTGTGTATGTGTGTAAGGGCTATGCAGTCGGCGCTCCACACACACGGAGCATGCTTGTGAGTGGAGGCTCCGGCCAACATGAGCCTCCCGAGCCCAGAGCGCGTCCACAGCATCAGCCCAAACCCGCGTGCACCCTCCTCCCTTTCTCTCTCCCTCCCTCACTCCCTCCCTCGCTCCCTCTCTTCGTCCACGAGCCTCAGCCGCACCGCCTCTCCCGCGCCAGCCAGGGGGACAGCTCCTGCAGTTCCCACGGTGACGGTTGCCGAGCACCGGCCTGCCCCATGGAGGAAGCCCAAGGCAACACGCTGGTCGTCCGCATCGGCATCCCCGACCTGCAGCAGACGGTGAGTTCACTCATATCTCCAAACTCTCCCTTCTTTCCCTCACTCCTCTCTCTTCTCTGTAGAGCTTCTTGTTTTTTTTTCCCCCTCTACTCTGTTCCATTCTTGCTTCGTTACCGGTCCACCTGCACGCTTCCTGACAAGCTCGTTTGTTGTTTTCTTCTCTTTCGTTCCCCATCTAAATAAATCCAACAAGCTCTCTTCATTAGCAGGACCAGGGCTGACTTTGACAACTGAGCACTTAAGCAGGGAGAGCGGGCAGTAAACGGTAAGAGCCTTGCGGGACCGGTGTAATTCTTACAAAGGGTAATTTTGCCTCTCGAGCTGTCAAACTTGACAGGTTGTTGCCCTGTAGTGTACTGTGTCCCTGTGGCTTGTTCAAGAGAACCGCACATATGGCTGTAATGGATAAGAGAAGGAAAGAGAGAAAGAGAGAGAGAGAGAGAGAGAGGCAGAAAGAGGCGGGCTGCCTTTTGCATTCTCTCCTGCTTTCCATGTCTCTGAAGTGTAGTTACTTACCTGAATGATTTCTAAGGACAGATCATGCCTTACCGCATGTAGTAATACATTTTTTTTTTTTTTTTTTGAGTCCAGTAGGTATTGCTGTTTAATTCTAGAGATCTGCCCTACTGCTGTCTGTGAAACATGTGGAGCTTTTGCTGCAGGCTTAATTGGCATCTGTGTGTGAGAGTGTGTGTCTGCATTCGCATGCGTCCTCTTGATTTATGTCATCTGAGACCTGGTTTGGAACATCAGTCTCGTACGCACCCCGTAATGACCGAGGTTATTATAAAGACCACTCGCAATCGACTTGTTCAACGGATAATTCGTCGTTTCGCTACGGAACTCACTGCCTTAGCAAGTTTGATCGTCACGACTTCCTCTTTTGCTTTTGCTTGGAGTAGAATTTATGTTTTCACTGAGAATCGTGACCGCTCTAGAGAAGAGCTTTCATTAAATTCTCGTAATTCTGGAATAATTGCTTCGCACAGGTTTTGCCCTGACATGGAAATCTGTGTCGTGTGTGTATGTTAAGCGGAAAAGATTTGAGACTCCTCTATTCTGCTGTGCCTTGAACTCTTTTTATCTGCATTACCGCTCTTCTTTCCTCACAATCCAAAAAAAACAAACAAACCAAAAAAAAAAAAAACTGTGGATTTATATACAATATATGTGATCCTAAAGAATAAGAAAGTAGTAAGAGGCAGTCCAGATGTCCATTCACTAATTGTTGTTGTGTGTGTGGTAGAAGAACTCATTAAAAGAAGAAAGCCAGAGTGCTGTGTGTGTGTGCGTGTGTGTGTGTGTGTGTGTGTGTGTGTGCGTGTGTGTGTCCTTTAGGGATGCCCGTGCTTCTGTGCTAATAGAGCAGGGTGAATGAAAGCACAGAGAAATCTGTAAATGTCACACTTTCACAAGCAACTCTGCTCCATGCTGCTTTCAAATGTTAATGCACACATGCTAAATGTGAACACATTCACGCCATGCATTAAAATACACACCACCCTTACTAAAAATGGAAGAAATTGTCTCCGGAGCGGACTCCTGTCCGGTTTTCTTGGTTGTGTTGAATGTATTTTTATACAATCTTTAACATTAAGGTGGTACGGTGGTGTAGTGGTTAGCACTGTCGCCTTGCACCTCCGGGGTCCGGGCTTGATTCCCGGCCAGGTTCGATACCTGTCTGTGCGTGCAGGGAGTGCTTGGTGGGTTTCCTCCGGGTACTCCGGTTTCTTCCCGCTGTCCAAAGACATGCAGATTAGGCTAATTGGCGTTCCCAAATTGCCCGTAGTGTGTGAGTGTATGTCTCTGTGTGTGTGCCCTGGGATGGATGTGCACCCCGTCCAAGGTATAGTCTTCTGGGATAGGCTCAAGGCCCCCCGCGACCCTGAATACAGGATAAAGCGGTATAAACGATGAGTGAGTGAGTAACTTTGATGCAGGCTGTAGAACTGTGGTTCTCAACTCCGGTTCTGGAGCACCACTGCCCTCCACATTTCCATGCTTTCTTAGCTTCCAGCGCACCTGATTTACCTAATTAACAATTTAACAGCCTTTTCTTAATTGAAGTGTGTGTGGTAGAGCAGGGAAAACTAAAGTATGCAGGGCACTGTATGTACTGTATGTTTGCATGTAAGTTTATCGGTATAATCTGTGTAACTTAACACTATCTGTATCTACTGTATCTAGCACTCCATAAATTTGTATCTATATCTGTATACATATTTAAACCTGTGTTTAAATATTGGTTTACACCACAGGTTCATTTCTTATGTCACAACTGAGATTTTCAAAACAGCTTGTCTAAACTTTACATCATCTAGTCATTTGTGCACATCATCACCAATTATAAAATGCTTTCATACATTCTTGGAAATAATTATATAAAACTATCTGCTGTTTCCCTGAATTATCAGGTGCATGGTTGAATGTCATGTTGATCAAAATGTATTATACCGCTTTTCTGTTAAATAGTCTCATTCCACCAAAAACATCAAAGCATTAGTTCATTGGATATGTCATTACATACCAAATGGAACCATTGTCATAATCTGTCAATCATATTACCTTGTCACGTCTATTAAATGTGCCCTGAATTAGTGAAGTGCTCTCAGTTGAACCTTATGGAGGGGAATGCTTAAAGAGTTTGATCAACCAATCATCACCCAGTTCTCTAAAATACCTGGCTGCCACCTCAAAACAGATGTCTGCAAAAGTTGGATAAGTTACAGTACCACGTTGTAATGTGGATGAGAATCTGTGGCCTGACAGACAGGAACATCAGGAGGTGTAGAAAGACTGCACTGCAATACCTCAAACTGCACTGCATGCACAGTTCTGTCAAAGACTTTCTTCCCATGTGTACCTTTCCAACATCCTTTTTGCTGTACAGTGATGTAAAACACACTCTCTCTTTCACTCATCCTCTATAGTGCTTAGCCTGTTAAGTATTACATGAAGCCTGGCGCCTGTACCAGGGGACTTGGGTCAAAGATGGGGTGCCAAATTCATAAGAGGGCACGAGCATGAACAAACTTGCACACTCACTATGGGTGCGAGTTGGAAATGGCAATTAGCCTAATCATAATTTCTTTGAATTTGTTGGAGGAAACCGGAGTACTGGAGGAAACCCATGAACAACATACAGGCAGACAGACCCAAAGACAGGACTTGAACCCTCAACCCTGGAAGTGTGAGAAGCCACTTTCTGGAAGAAGGTCTGAAAGAAGGCCCAAACTATCACCCTCAGCTGAGATAAATTTGCTTAGGATGGTCAGGAACAACCATGGAACCACCAAGATACATCAATGATTGCCATGAACTGGAAGCTGATGGACCAGTGTCACAAAGTGATTTTATTACATAGCGGCCATCCAGCACCTGGCTCCAAAATCCACACCTTAAAGCTTGACTCAAGTTTGCAGCTGACCACATGGACAAAGAAACATCTTACAGAGAAAATGTTTGACCAGAGGTATGTTTGCGCCAGTAAAGTCAGGGCATACCCCTGTTAAGCATAGTGGTGGTATCTTAAGGCTTTGAGGCTATCTTGCTGCCAGTGGAACTTGTGCATTGCACAAAGGCCATGGAATAATTTTGAATCAGAAGAACGACTTAAGCATAACTCCAAATCTTCAGCTAAACTTTGATAACTGTAAAAATTTGGAACCTCAACCACATTGGCGATAGAAGAACTGTACTTAAAAGTTGGGACAATGCCAGGAAACCAAAACATTTAAATGAACCATACAAATTCTGCCCAGATGAGCAGTCAAATATTCATCCGGAATTCTGCCAGTTTGTTGATGACCACTAAAAGCCTATGCTAAATGAGGATCTTACTAAAAGACATGGAACCATGCACCTGAATGTATATTTGCACCCTGTTAAAAAAAAAATTATAAAAGAAGAAAAACCCCAAATAAATGATACCTTAAGCTCCAAATTCTGAAGGTTTTCTTCTAACAAAATGTATGCTGAACAAACCTTTTGCCCCAGCAAAATACCAATTAAAAAATGTATTGCTGTGACATTTATGTTAATGAAGAGTTTTTGAGAAGGTAAATATCCATCAGGCGCCACAATTAGCTGCATAGCTTGATGATCATGAAAATGGAGGCATCTGTGTGTTGTCTATTTTTTTTTTTACTTCCTACTTGTAAGGTAAGCCAAAGGTGGCAAATGCTATAAGAGACAGTGGGAAAAAAAAAAAAAAAAAAAAAAAAAAACAGATGTAGATATTCCAGCACTGTCAACATACAGTACATTGTGCACCATGGTCTTTGTTTGTGCCCAAGCTCCATATGGGCTCTCAATGGAATCTGAAAAAAACTAAACACCTTCAGTCCTTTTTTGTCACATCTACTGGGATCTCAGTTGCAATGCACTGTGGACCTTTCTGGCAAGGCTCTTAGTCATGTCTCATTCTGTATTCATGTCCATTAAGAAGACATTTTTGATTGGTCTTAGAAACGTATTCATATTCAGAAACATATCTAGTATGTACAGTACTGTTTAAAAAGATTTGATTTGAAGCATATTTTGCTTCAAAAGAGTCAGACTTTACTGTACTTTTAATGTAGTCTTAAGGAAAATCTCCAGGCTTCCTAAAGGACTTTTTGTTGGTCCTCATTCTCAGTCCAGTCCCTGTAGCTAAGCAGTTTCTGAGGAATGTGTTTTGTTGTTGTTGTTTTCAAAGCCACAAGGTGACCTATGAATCATTAAAGCATAAAAGAAAATCTTACATTAAGGCATGAACCAGTGAGAAACAGGTGCAGATGATGACAGATGATCAGGCAAGTGATTAGTACAGTATACTGCTGATGCTGAATGCTGAGTGATTGGAACAGACGAGAGGGGAAATGAGGTTGCTGCTGACATTGTTACATAAACACCATGTTTTAACATGGTATATTTGGGCACTTTGCAGTTTGTTACAGTAAAACATGTGTTCCACCATGTTTAATCTACATCATCTAATTTAAATTAATGAATGAATATGAGAAAATGGTGGTGGCTCAAACATTTCCACAGTATTGTATGTATTGCATTTATGGTATTTGAGATATTTTGGGTATACCTGTCAGCCTTGTGTTCAGTTTCAATTTCCCAAACACAAACCTGATTTCTTTAGACTTTAGACAGTCAAGCATACAGTTTTGTAAGCCTTTTAAAACTTTTTTTTTTTTAATGTATGACAGCTCTTTTAAGGATAGCATCTGTTTCTCATGCGCCAATGAGTTCCTTTAGCAGGAACTCTTCCAGTAGAGTCTCTTTCACATAACATTTAGCTGTATGCTTTCCAAGTAACCCTAAGAAACACATTAGCCCACTTTATTTTAGCCAGAAATTAGAAATTTTGCATTAGCGCATACAGCATACCCTGTTGTGTCTGTGTTTCGAGCCGCTGCTTTTAATTCTCTATCGTGATGGCTGCTGATAAACAGTGAACAACAGTTCGTTTAATGCAAAACAACAAAAATAGGGGAAAAAAAACTATCTAGAGGAGAAAAAAAATAGAGATCTTAAATTTTACACCATGAGCAAAGCAATAGCCCTGAACATTGAACTCTGTGGAACACAACACAGAGCAGAAATCCAACAGAGTTTGAAAGATTTTTGTGTTGAGATCAAGATTCACGAGATACTATTCACAAATTGCTTTTTTTTTTGCCATACTTTCTCCTTTAATTTTGCATAACATTCATCTTATCTTTTCTGTCTCCAATATATCATTTAAATGATGATGTGGTAGCGTAGAGGTTCACCCTGTCGTCTTGCACCTCCAGGTCCTGGGTTAGATTCCCATGTTGGGTCTGTGTGCATGGAGATTGCATGCTGTCTCCATGCTTGGTGGGTTTTCTTCCACAGTCCAAAATACATGCAGATTGGTTAATTAATTGATTGGTGTACCAAAATTGCCCATATGGTGAAAGTTGACCAGAAGTCCTAAAAGTTGAAAGGATGGGAATAAATAAAATGGTCACCATTGGCCTTCATGGTCCCTTGGACTACAGAGGTTCCATGGATGGATGGATGGATGGATGGAAGTGATAATGTAATTATATTTGTTCTTGAGGCTTCCTTTTACTTTCCATGTTCTAGCTTTAAACTGTTTTCTCATTGAAAGTTAAAAAAAGTTTTTTTAAATCATTGACAATGTTGAAGTGGAATTATAGTTTGTTGTTTGTTGGGTGCAGGTTTTGTATAGTTCATTTTAATGGATAAAACATTTCTAGTATTAATCATAATACACAAAATCTCTTCACTTTGAGGAATATTTTCTTTGCAAGTGACATTATTGAATATTATATAACAAATACAAGACCATGAAGCCTATTTCTAGACACATTAACTCTTGGCATGCTTAAAATACTCTTCATTTCTATCTTGAAATAAGCACTTAAAATAAGGGAATTTCTCTGCCAATAGATGAAGACACTTCTGGGAGGATCTATAAATAGACTCGATAATCTTATATTTCATTCAAAATATCTCATATAGAGAAATATTAGTTGGATTTGCCTGCAGTAATGAAAAATAAATATTCAGACCCTTTTTTTTTTCTTTTTTAATATACGTATGTATAGACTGATCAGCTATAACAGTAAAACCACTGACATGTAAAGTGATTATCTCGTTACAAGAGTACCTGTCAAGTGGTGGTACTGTATATATTAGGCAGAAAGTGAACAGTCAGGAGCATTTGATCAACTTTGACAAGGACAAAATTGTGCCTAGATGATTGGGTCAGAGCATTTTCAAAACAGGAGCTCTTATGGGATGTTCCCAGCATTCGGTGCGTTGTACCTATTAAAATTAGACCAAGGAAGGACAGTCAGGGAACCGGCAACAGGGTCATAGTAATGCAAAGCTTACTGTCGTGTGTTGGGAGCAAAGATTAGCCTGTCTGGTCCGATCCTACGGAAGAGCTACTGTAGCACAAATAGCTGGAAAAAAAAAAAATGCAGGCGATGATAGGAATGTGTCAGAACACAGTGCATTGCGACTTGCTGTGTAGAGGACTGCATAGTCACAGAGTACCCTTGCCGACCCTTGTCCACTTGCAGAAGCAGGAGCTGGAAAATGGAGCAGTAGAAGAAAGTGTTCTGATCTGATGACCATGTGGACAGCCGTGAGTGTGCATTTCTTACCTGCGGAAGAGACAGAACCAGGATGCGCTATGGGAAAAATCAGCAGACATAGAGTAATGCCGTGGGTAAGGTTCTAGGGAGAAAACTTGGGTCTTGGGATTATTGAGGATGTTACTTTGACACAAACCATCTACTGTACTTAAACATTGTTGGAGACTAAGTACACCCCTTCATGGTAATAGTATCTGCAGTATCTAGATGGTATAGATCCCAGTCTGATCAAGCATGTGGGATGTACTGCACACACACACACACACACACACACACACACACACACACACACACACACACACACACACACACACACACACAAAACTTCACAACATACAGTACTCTCAGACTAATGATAAAGAAGGTAAGGACATGTCGCTATGAAAGAGTTGCAGGAAGGCTTGAATGCAGCTGTTCATACACAACACACCTCTGCTGAAAATGAAGTTTTAAGTTATAAAAGCAAAACATATTATATGTGTAAAACTAAATACTCCCCCACAGTGTATAGTATATGGAGTTAGAGTATATTTTACTGCATTTTCTAATAACCATTTTTATTATTAATAACATTTCAAATTAGGTAGAAAAAGTCACTTTTATCAAACTATAATGTGTGATTATTAACAGTATTGCTAAATACACAGCTAATCTGCCTATAGGACCAATTACAGTTATCTGAAATAAAATGATCATGTTTATTGTTTGTTTGCAAAACCTTCTGCAGAAAAGGACTCCCTGTAGAGATGTGTATAGAAATCACCCGAGGCTGGGTCTCCTCAGGTGATGCTCTGCCGGAGCCATAATGCAGCCATTTGCAGTTTTTTTTCCTTTAAAAAAAAAAAAAAATGTTTCTGAGGCTTTTTGCCTCTAGGTCTGGCCATAGTAAGTAAAATGCACGCTCAGTAGGGTTCAGGTCAGGTGAAAGATTTGTTCACCTTTGAAGAAAACTTTATAGTTGCTTTACCAGCATGTTTCTTTTCTTTTCTTTTCTTTTCTTTTTTTTTTTAACTCAAGTGCCGGTCATTGAGGTTTTAGGTAGCTCTGACGGGTTAAGATGCTTCTGCACAAGTCAGAAATCATTCCCCTGCCATCAGCAGTCAGTCATCACAACAATTCAGACAACGTCTTGGCAGCTCAACATGGCAATGCCACAGTTACTTACATTTTTTTCTTTTTCCAACCCTCTAGTGTATCTTGATCTTTATCTAATCTGCCCAGGAGATGCTGTCCAAAATGTCTCCAGTTTGTAACATACGCTTAAGGTGACTAGCTTATTTATTTCATTTTCTAAGTGAACAGGTTTTGTGACTTGAATGACAGTAAAGCCTCCTATACTGTATGTCAGGCTATAGGACACCGAACATGGATGTATCATCAGTTTTTTTTTTTCTGGCTTTATATTGTGAAATAATACAACAGCCATGCTTTTAAAGTACAGAATAACATCTATAATTCAAACGTCCATATCGTGTGAACTGTGTAGGACCTGCGTGGCCCTTTTTATATGAGTACTAAAATGTAGCTCGGGTTTTTTCCTCGACGGCTTTGCATCATTACCTCTTTAGATGATACACAAGAGAACTGGTGAAAGGTCTAGAATTGATTCAAGATGCAGCATTTACATTCAGGGGCTAACACCTTTTTGGTCTGAAGAGACCACAGCCACACAGTCAGTAAAACAAGCCATCATGAGCCTGAAACATAAAATCAATCAATGAAAGCCAAATAACACAACATAGGAGGTGTCCTGTCCCAGCGGTAGGATGGGAAAGAGTGATGCTGAAGATGCAAACTGAGAGCAAGCCTTAAAAAAAAAAAAAAAAAAAGCCCATGGTTAAGTCGACTAGACGATCCACTTTCTAGTGATATGTATGCCTTGTTAGTCGTCAAGTTGCAACTACAGTATATGCTATATATACAGTATACAGTATATGCTATATATATATATATAAAATATATTTAACCATTTTAAGTTTTTTTTTTTTCCCATTTCTTATTTATAATATGTATTCAGATTAGTCGTGCTTTCCCACTTGCCATAACTTTGCAGAGTGAAATCAGAGGTCAGTATACAGAACACACCTCGCTATGGCAGGACAGAGGTCAACAGGAACTCCTACAGTAACTGCTATATGGATGCAAATATGCACATTCTGTATACAGCCTACACTAAGGATGTGGCGGAGAAAAGCTATTAATATTGCAAAATTCTATTCATGCTAGTCAGATGTGATAAATTTAGATATTAGGGACAAAAATACAACAAATCAACTTGGAAGGCAATAAGCCAAAGCTATTCCGCTGTGTGCGGAACTCCAGACTTTGCTGACGTAACACAACAGTCGGGCACATTCCCCTGCGAAATCACTTGGAGTCAAAATAAATCAGGAGCATGTGGATGTGCCGATCTGTCTGGGTTTATTTTTGAGTTTATTCCAAATTATTTGTTGGGTCAAATATGTATGAGGCATATTTGGGTCTATTTTCATACCAAGTTTCAGATGACCGCACTTAAGGGCCCCTTAACATGACAGACATCAGCGACGTGACAATTACGTGCTTGCGTTGTCATCAGAAGATTGAAATTGGCCATGGTGACTTAGTGAGATGGATGGGATATCGTTTCTTCTATGGCAATCATAGTAATACCAGACAGTTGTAAACTGATATTTAAGCTCATTGTGTGTTACTCTGACCTGTGATGAAGCTTGAGTGGCAGTTTGTTTGGTCCATGTGTGTCTGACCCTCCCTGGTTGGTACAGTAGTTGTATGAAAGGGACGAGCTGATAGGTGGGATGGATGGTAGGTGGGAATTGACAGATGACCAGAGTCACCAAAGTCGTTTAAAATTAATACATTGTCTCTCCTCACAACCCTTCCGAGGAAACTGGACTCCTGTCAATTCAGTCTTCTTCTAATTGTGCTGTCATGGACTTTAACACTGAACTTGCTCAGTTACACCCGTAGGGACTAAGATGTACCTCTTGGAGTTTTTGTATTTCTCAGAGCATCGCACAAGTTGACCTTGTCCTGAATGTGCTGGGACGTTCACTCCTGGGAAGACTGGCAACTTTCTTGAATGCTTTTCACTTGTGAATAATCTTTCCCGGTGTAGAATGTTGAGCTTAAAACATGGTTTGGAAATGGGTTTACAGATTTATGTGCAGAAACAATTGTTCTGCACACCTGCTGTTCAGCAAATAATCAAGCGCTGATTATTAGCAGCACCTGGCTGCAATTTACCCTCTTAAATACTGTGTTTGTACAGTAAAGCCGGACCTACATAGTATTGCCCACATACAAATAATGGCACTGTAAGTTCGTCTGAGGTTGTATTTTATTAATACAAAGACCTGCTATGATCAGGGTATTGGTATGATGTTTTTGCACAAAAAGAAATTTACAAGGCTGTATATATATATATATATATATATATATATATATATATATATATATATATATATTGATGAGACACAATGTTAAAACCACCTGCCTAATATCGTATAGGGTTCCTTTGTGCTGCCAAAAGAGCTCTGACCTGTTGAGGAATAGACTGCACATGACCCCACCCCCTCCTTCCCTCTTTTATGGCTTTTTGTGATGTGGAAGGCATCTTGCCCCCTCTTCTGGCATGCCTGTTTGGTTGGCATGATGATGCCATCCATCACGGTGACTGTGTGGTGGCAGCGGTGTGGTTTGTGGAGGCGGGTCACGTTCCCCTGATGCTATTTTTAGCTCATTCAACACCAACCAGTCCGTGTGTGTGTGTGTGTGTGTGTGTGTGTGTGTGTATGTGTGTGCGCACTCCTGGGCCATTCAACCTGATCATGAGCTCCAACTCTACCTCACTATCTTGTCTTTCTGTCACTCCTTTCCTTGTGTGTCATTGTCCCTATTTCTTTATTTGTCTCTCGCACTTTCCCAGTGCCATGTAAGTCTTGGGTGTACAGTTCAGCCTTTACAAAGAGACAAACTTTAGACCCTGATGCTGCCAACCTGGACTGGGCATGCTGTGTCAGACTACAGGGCTAACACATCTTTCTACCACTGGTGTGACTTTTGTGCCATTTTGTGTGCATGCATGTGTGTGTAGACACTGACCACTACATTCTAGCCCTCAGAATAACTGCAGTATATTTAGGGCTTTCCCTGTACCCCTCCCAACAGCTATAATGGCCCACGCCTCTTTAAGCCGTGCTGATCACTGCATGAATTATCTGTCTTATTCACAGAAGTTAACATTAGGTTCCAGAAGCAGCCGAAACCACGCGCTCGGATCATAGCAGGAGGTTATTGAGAAAGGTCGATTTATTTTACCACCATGCTAATTATGGATTCTGCAGGGGAGAAATGGTGGGGTAATTGTATCCTGCTTATTCACGGCTCACGTAATAAGTCAGATGAATAGTTCAATCGGAATAACATGTACGTTTCTCGAGTGCTGTCGGTCAGACGTGGACCTTATTACATGACTCACCATCAGGCATCCAAATTAACCAGTAATTACCACGACTAAACTACGACACCGGTGCTAGAAACGTTGTTTGCTTCATATTTGGCTTTTAAATATTTCAAGGCTTGTTATAATTTTTCATGTTACAAAGATTAGAAGTGTACACAGTTGGACAGGTCAAGATTTTTTGTATACAAAAATAGAACAAGGTACAAACAGATCAAAGCAGATACACTGTCTGGAAAAAAAAAAGAGAAAAGTTGCACATGCTAATATTTTTTGTTCGATCGCCGTTAGCGTTCATTATAGTGACCAATGTGGTGGCCAATTCATGTGTTTCAAAAATCATTAAAAAATAATTCCCCAGGCTCCCTGAAGCATTCTTTCACAATCTAAGTCCTGGAAAATACCTGTGCCATTAGGGAAGAAGAACTCCATTGATGTGATAACCCGGCCATTTACAGTAATACATTCAGGTAATCAGCTGGCTTCATTTTATTGCCACATAATGTTGTTGGCCAATAAAGCAACCCCAGATCATAACACTGCCTCTAGAGGCTTGTACAATGGGCACTATTCATGATGGATGCATCACTTCATGACACTACCCTGACACGTCCCATCGCTCTGGAATAAGGTCAGTCTGGCCTCATCAGACCACATGACCTTTTCCCATTTTCCCTTTTCCCCAAGGTTTACTTTGCTTGATGTAGGCCAATGATTGATGCAGGCAGAAATTTCTTATCTATTTATCTAAAAGCATTTATTTAACATACAGTAACAGATCCCTACACTACCCACAATACATTACTACCTGCAGATAGTGGAAAATAATTGAAAATAGTGGAAATTATTTCTCACTTCTCATGTTAACAAAAAAAAAAAAAAAAAAAAAGTGATTCAGCACTGGTACTTTAGTGCTATAGCTCTATATTAGAAATTTATATAGAATACAGTATTTAGTGCTCCAGCTTTCCATCACCTCCAGTGTCACGTTGCTCGTCATCTGTTATAACAAGCTGAACCAGCCAAGCTGACCCTTAACAGTCTATAGAGTATGTGAATATAGCTTGAATGACGTCACCTAATTCTAAATTATTGTGATGTTTTTGGTTTGTACTTTTCGAACAAATGGTATCGGTGGTCTCTTGAAAAGGGTCTTTGGAGACAGCAAACATGTCTTATTACATTCAGGGTAAAGAAGAACCTGTTTCCTTGCAATTCTATATTAGTCCTCTCAAATACTGTAAGTGTTTTACTTTTTCTTTTTTTGTAACATAATGTACATTTTAGACAAACAGTACATTAGAATTTACACCCTACGTACAGTGTAATCTCAGTGCGTATAATATTCAATATTATATATATATATATATATAAAATATAAACCTATAGTTTTCAAACTTCTTCTTAGAGGTTTTGGTTTGGTGCATATCAGCACAGCCATCTGTTTCATGCATCCATTTTTTGCAGTTGCATATTATTAATTATTGTATTTTTCATCCATTTTCATACTTTCCTTCTATACCACATTTAGCTGTACTTCAGCCCATTTGGGTGTTGAATGACGCTAACACTGAAGGATACTGATGGCCCCTCTCAACTTGTCAGTTAGAAGGAAGGAAGATTTAATTGCCGCTGAAAAGTAGAAAGCGTGTCAGATGCGTCCATCATCCCTACCCCATCTCTAACGCAGGGTCATTGCTCACTTGACATTTCAACCTTCCATGGACCACTAAACCCTCATTACGAACTTATTATCGTTTATTACGAGCGGTGTGCAAGTCAAACCGGGACTTAAAAACCGATTGACATTTACATACAGTAAGACTTCAAGCACAGTATGATGATGAGACTCTTAGCTGGAGTTAAACATTCGGATAGTGCAAACATTTTAAAGAAGGCTGTACGTCCATTAACGGTGGTCCTGAATGAGGTGGATAACTGGTCGCCAACTTGCGAAATAGACACATCTGTCTGTGGGAAATGAACACCCGATCATTAATACCTTTAATATTGGCATGAGAAATTCAGTAATCAGTATTTTCTCACATTCTTTCATTCTCACTCCAGTTCGATTCTCTGCTTATTCCCATCCACCAATCAGCACACCCCTTTTATACGACAGCTACTAATTTGACTAACAAGTGCTTCCTCTGAGACATGTGAAAAGCTATTCAACTCATTATTTTCATGGTGTCACAGATAAGCATAAAGCACTCTATACAAAAAAAGTGCTATCTGCCCTTTTCCACATACAAAGGCCCACATGCTTTATACGGGCAGTGATAGTTCACAGGGTTAAGGCATTGAGTAACTGGTCGGTGGTTCCAGAGTCCCAGCTCCAATAGGTTGCCATGGTTTGGCTCTTGAGCAAGGACCTTAACTTATTTGCTCCATGGGTGCCGTATCATAGCTGACCCCATAATCTTATATATAGTCTCAAAATAAAATTAACTTGATACATTCTACTGTTCTTTTCTTTTATTCAAAGAAAGTTCTGTCCTTGGGATAAGCACTGTTTCCTTTTTAGAAACTGATCATGCAAGTAAAAAAAAAAAAAATGACTCAACTTTTTTTGGAAATTTTGCCCCATGTGTGCAAAATACAGATGTCAACAATTTGTCACAGCTGTAACCAAAAAAGCCCTAGCTTACAGCACCCTGCAGTCAGAAGATAATAACACTAATAAAACGGGAAAGGATAATTAACATCAACAACTTGTGCATCGTAAAATATCTCTGTCATCTCTATGGTCTCCGACTGTACACTCATTGAAGGATAAGAAATGATCTCTGACTAATAGACTGGACAGTCCACTGAAGCAAATATTCATGTACCAACATATTTAATTTAAGGGCAGAATTTCCACTCAAGTATAATAATAATAATAATAATAATAATAATAATAATAATAATAATAATAAAGGTAAATAAGGGTAAAAATGAGCATGTTTTAATTCATTATATACAAATTAAGTACATTTACAAACAATTAATTTCAATAAAATCAACCTAGTATCAATATGTGTACACCAAGGCCAAAATAAGTTTTTATGCGTGTATCAAAACCCCAGCAACGATGCTGCTCTTGATCCACATGTACCACCAGGGCAACACAAACCGATCATGTTGAGAATCGTCTCCCGCGCAAATAATATATGCACTGTAGAAAAGCCAACAAATAATTGTTGGATTCGCAAGCATTTTAAAGTTACAGGCATAAAAAAAAAAAAAAAATGTTTATTTGGACATCCAAACCTGACTTTAACCAGTCCTTCAGCAAAATAACTTGCGCACTTACTGTAAATCCACTCACATTTTAATGTTATTAGAATAAACCTGTGTGTGCTGGTAACACCCATGGAGCGGACATGAGCTACCGTGTTCATTGTCATTGTGGCAACAGTTTAAAAGAAAGAAATAGGGAAAAAAAAAGGGGTGGGGCATTCTTGTACTCTCACATCAATCATAGCCACACCTGCCAATCATGGGTGTCTGTGAGCTCATGCATGTGTTACTGCTGCCAGGTGAATTGAATAACATTGATTTTCAATAATGTACCATGGCCACCCATGGGGATCAAAGGCCAGCCTATCCAGTCAAATCCCACTGAAAAGCCAATGTAGCACAAATCGCTACAAAACTTCCAACACTTGCCACAATAGAGAGGTATCAGAACACCAGTGCACCACAGACTGTCATGTACTGTATGGGACTTAGCAGGCAAACCGTTCAAGGTTATTGTTCAAATTTTCCAGATATCAATCTGATCAAGCATCCATGTAATGTGCCGGACAAACAAGTCCGCGCCATATATGCTCCCACCCTGCAACCCACAGCACCTACAGGATTCATTGCTAACATCCTGGGCCTGTTTTCACAAAGCTTCTTAGAATTTTCTCAGTGTGCTCCTATCTTAGCTTAAAAAGACATAGCTGGGAGTCCTAGACTGAAAGTGTTTTAGGATACTTCTCAGGGCAACTATGAGGAAGGAATGTGCAAAAAGCTTTATGTTAGTGAGGAGGTGTGGTTGACCCTGTTGCTAGGGTTGTGATTGGTTGATAAAAAAAAAAAAAAAGAAAGAAAACTCTGACCTCTGGAAAATATAATATGTGATAATAGAATAGACAGTGAAATCATAATGTTTGTATATAATGAAATTGTATGACTACAGGCGACTTTATGCAAGTTTCTGTTATAAGCTAAATATCTTAAAGATGATTAAACAGCGGCGGCACGGTGGTGTAGTGGTTAGCACTGTCGCCTTGCACCGCCAGGGTCTGTGTGCATGGAGTTTGCATGTTCTCCCCGTGCTTGGTGGGTTTCCTCCCACAGTCCAAAGACATGTAGGTTAGACTAATTGCCGTTCCCAAATTGTCCGTAGTGTGTGAATGAGTGAGCGTATGTGTGTGTCTGTGCCCTGCGATGGATTGGCACCCTGTCCAGGGTGTACCCTGCCATGTGCTCTAAGTCTCCTGGGATAGGCTCCAGGCCCCCCGTGACCCTGAATACATGATTAAAGTGGTATACAGTAGATGATGAGTGAGTAAGTGAGTAATTAAACAGCCAAATGTTGAAATGTGTCTACTTTTGAAGTAACCAATTTCCACACAGTAGGTACTATATTTAAGTTCTTACATTTATTAACCACACTGATTTTATTACTTGTAATAAATTTCAGATTGATGGGAGCAAAATGGCTCAGATTTAACTGATTTAAATGATTGCAGGATGGTCTATTTAAGTTGACCTTTGGATGGTATGTAGCCAACAATCGAAGAAAGATGGAAGGAAGTACAGCAAAAGAGCAAGAAAACCAAATTAAACAGAAGAGCAGTGTTTACTTTAAGTTTTCCGTTCAGTCTTTGGAGAATATTTCTTCTTTCCAGAGTTTCCACCAAACTCTTAAGCCTCTTAAAAATCCTGCTCTCTACTCTTAACAATTTTTAACATGGAAGCTGTTTTTAGGGCTAAGATGTTTAGTGAATAATTTTTATCTTTACTAAGATTTAGTCCTAAATTTAAGGGAAAATTCTAAGAAAATGCCATAATTCTAAGAATTTTCTTAGAATTTCGTCACTTGGAGCAATTTTTAGGCTTAAGAAGCTTTGTGAACACGGGCCCTGGTGTTAAACACCACAGCACACTCCTCAAGAGGCCACAGCTGCCACAGAGGCACAAGTAAGGTACCTTGAATTTTGAGTTTTAGTAACTTTGCATTTTTCTAGTGTGCATGATTGAGCTTCCTTAATATTGATAAATGGAAAAAAAATGCATAACACATGATCAAATGTGACCTGTATGGTAAATTTATTTTGAATTAAAATTTTTTTTTTTTTTTTTTTGGATTTTCCCCCGATTTTCTCCCTAATTTAGTCGTGTCCAATTCCTCCCCGTCACTAGGGGGCTCCCACATTAAGGCTACTACTACCACTCAGCCGGGAGGGCCGAAGACTATCACGTGTTTCCTCCGGACCACGTGACGCCAGCCGACCGCATCTTTTCGAACTGCTCGCTCGCGCACCGTTGGGGGCGGCGTAACACACTCGGAGGACAGCGCTATCCGCTCCCTCCGTTGCGCGAGCTCACAGACGCCCCTGACTGGCTGTAGAGCCGTGATTAATGTGGGAGCACTAAGTACCTCTCATCCCTCCCCTCTGAGAGAGCTCGGCCAATCAGCTCTCTCTAGACCTCCGGCTGCGAGAGGTTACAGCATCACCCGGGATTCGAACTAGCGATCTCCGGATGATAGGGCGAGCGCTTTTACCACTGCGCCACTCGGAGGCCCGAATTTAAATTTTTTAACCTTAATTATTTTAACCTTAGCCCTGTAATATACTGTATGGCTTTATATTTGTAATCTATACCTTTCTTTTATCTCTATCGTAGGGGATTGTTTCATCGACATGCTTCCTGAGCTGTAGCTAAAAAAAAGTATTGGAGATTATATTTTTGTAGTTACAGTATGTATGTTATACAGATAAGATGAATAAAAAAACAGAATAGAGAGCATATTCATTAGGCACCGCTTCCTAATAAATTTTCCCACAATAATCCCTGTAATTGATGATTATATGACTGCATTTGAAGCTGAATAATAAATCATTCTCCCTTTTTTGTCAACCTCTAATGCCTACATCTCTCTTTTATTCGGGAAAAAAAATCTCCTCCACAACATTAAAGCAGCATCACACGTTTGTGAATAAATGAATGAGAAGAATGTTTATAGGAAAGTAGATTAATTCACATACTTCCTGCAGTTGTGTGAAAAAAAAAATCTTATACACAAATACTACTATGAATTTTATTTAGGTTTTACTATGCACTCAACAACATAATGCAGATTTTTTAAAGATTTTAAGACCTTTTGTTCTCCTTGTGGTCGTGTAACGGAAATGAGGGGCAGTGTTTGCCTGAAGCTCTCTCTGACCAGGGCAGAGTACAATTGAACTCTGGGTAATGTGGTTCAGTCTGTAGGTCAGTAGATGCTAGTGACGATTAAGGCAAGCATGTCCAGCTCTATGTTCCAATTATAAGTGTGTGTGCGCACACACAAACCATATATGTTGTAGGGGGATATTGGGAGTTATGCGTAAAAGCATGAATGGATGGATGGATAGATGGATAAATGGATTGACGTGTGGTCTGTGGTTTGCATAGACTTATAGTCATGTCATGGCATTTCTGAAAGTTTATGAAAATAGTGAGGGGACCCGGAAGCATGAAATTGCCCAGAGAACCAGAGTAGCGGGGTCGGTATTGCATTTGCTTTACCGCACTGCTGTGATGAAAAGAGAGTTGAGCGGAAAGACAAACCCCTCGATCTACCGGTCAAACTCCATTCCTACCCTGACCTGGCATTTGCCAGACACCCTTATCCAGAGTGACTTACATTTTTATCTCATTACACGTCTGAGCAGTTGAGGGTTAAGGGCCTCAAGGGCCCAACAGTGGCAACTTGGTGGCCAATGGGTTTGAAAATGGGACCTTCCGAATGCCCAATGGCTTAACCACTGAGCTACCCCTGACCCCCCTGACCTGTGGGCATCAGCATTGTGTTTTCTCAGGAGGGTAGCTGAGCAACTCAGTCGTCCATGAGAAACTTAGCGTCGAACCATTGCTCAATGGCATGGAAATGAGTCAGTTGAGGTGGTTCAGACATCTGGTGCTATAAGAATGCCACCAGGGTGCCAGCCTAGGGAGGTGTTCTTGACATGTCCAGCTGCAAGGAGGCCACAGCACAGACCGAGGAATAAATCACACCTGGAACACCTCAGGATGCGCCTTTCAATGTTGGTTGAGAGCTTCGGATAAGCAGTTGACGATGGATGGATGGATGGATGGATGGATGGATGGATGGTGAAGATACTTAAAATATGACCAAATAATCTGGGACAAAACATATATACAGCAACTTGACTGGTAATTTGGAGAAATTTCTGTAATTTCTTTATAACACACAACAATACATGTCTTAAATATATTGACACCCATACAGTATGTGTTTCCTTCCCCAAGCTGTTGCCACAAAGTTGGAAGCACACTATTACACTGAATATCGTTTACGTTGTAGCTTAATCAATTCTCTTAATTGTAACTAAGGGTCTCAAACCTGTTCCCGCATGGTAATGCTGCTGTGCACAAAGGCTTATGAAGACATGGTTTGACAAAGCCAGTGTGAGAGAAGTTGAATGATCTGCACACAGCCCTAACATTAACCACACTAAAACCGTTAGAACCAATTGGAAAACTATAACTACTGTATATGCCAGACCTCCTTAGTTGACATCAGTGCCATACTGTACTTCACCAATGCAATTCTTGGAGAATGGTCAAATCCACACAAGCATGCTCCAAATTCTACAGGTGAATGTTATTGTAAGAGCAAAGAGGAAATGGCATGTTCAAGTGCCTATAAATGTGTTGGTCAGATGTCCACGTACTTCTGGCAGGACTGTGTCACTGTAATGTATTTTCTGTGTTCCTTTAAATAGGGACGCATGAGTAATTTAGCTCCATGTATAACAATGGGAAAGTCTAAAGAGCTCATTATAAATCTAATATTTACATAAATCAGAGATTAAAATTTCTGTGCAAATTCAGGTACCAAGGCCATCTGTAGGAACAGTTGGTTGCAAATACCACGTACATGGAATAGTGGTCTCTTTGCCAAGGTCAGAAACAAAACTGTCACCTTCTGCTGAGAGAACATTGGTCAGAAGTAAACTAAAAAAACATCACAACAAGGTCTGCCATGAATTAGAAGCTCTTGGAACCCAGGTGTGGCATAGAGCGTGCTATGTGCTGTTCATGAAAGAAGACCCTGCATAAAAATCCTACTCTACAAACTTGGCTCGGGTTGTTTTTGGTGATTACACAGACACGGAAACCTGTAGGGGAGATTTGTGGTCAGATGAGTCAAAGATTTTTGTCCACAGTGATCATAAGCATGTTTGGAAGAGACAAGGTGAGGCATTCAGTCCCCAAAACATTACATACATACCAGATATAAAGTGTGTGCAGATTTGAATGATATAAGCTACAGATAGATAGTGATAGCAAGGGAGGTATAGTATGTACAATGATGAGTAGATGAATGAGTATATGGAGAAGGATGCATGGTAGTTGGGATAAATAATGAACGTATAGTTGAATGGATGGGTATGCATTTGGGCAATAGATGGTTTCTGGGTGTAACGATACTGTGTTTCATATAACATTGTGTGAGGGGTAGAAAACATTTAATATCTAAAATCTTAAAAAATGTACCATTGTCTCAAATGAGGTTAGTGTACGAGGTTTTAAAAACACACAAATCTGGATGGATGCTCTTTTTCATAAGCTGGTATATTAGATTAAAAAAGAAAACACACTGTCCTTATTATTCAATAATAATATGTGAAATATCCGTCAATGAAAATTGCAGTTCAGACCATGCTTATGTTTGAAGTATTGAAAATGCATCATATGGAATTTGATGGATGGATGGATGGATGGATGGATGGATGGCAGGAGGCCGGATGAATGGTTTTCCATTAAATATGGTAGATAGAGAGATACATGGATGGATGAAATGGACAGAAGAATAAGAGAATTAATGAATGAATGGATAGATGGAGGAATAAATGCTGTATGGATGCAGTACTGCATAGAAAGCAAAAAAAAAAAAAAAAAGAACTTTATAGTCTCTGCCCAAAACCAATATCCAGCTCTATACTCTTCTGACAAACATCTTCCCTCTGGTGTTTTTTCCCTTTCTTATTTATTTGGTTTTTGTCTCTGAACAGCCCTAGGGTTGTATAGCTGCTTTTGAAGGCAGCCACACACACACGAAAAAAAAAAAATCTAATCTTCAGCAAGCTCCATATACCCAGCTGCAACTCACTGTCCAGCACTAGAATCGCTGTCAACCCTGCACACATATTACACTACAAATGTCAGCAGCAAGAAGTGCAGTAGCAGGTTTATGACCCTTCTATATGCCATAAATATCCATTTCATAACTACAATGATATTAGCAATACAATGGTTCTGTGAATGACACACAATAACTCTCATATTTATTGTTTATATCTATTTAGGCTTTATTTGACAGAAGAAAAAAAAAGTAGAGATTCTTATAGCCTGAGAAATACAAGATGGCACAGCTCTTGCATGAAGCCAGTGGCTCCTTCTACAATGTTTTTTGTACTTCTTCACTCATGATTTAACCCATTTATTACCACCATATCACCCAATCAGTTTTGCTGCTCTTGACAAAACACTAATCTGGTCTACAGCAATAGTTTCCTGAGGAGGCAAACTCAGACAGATTTAGAGGGGCTACGTCTTCGTCTGTGCTCCAAAAGTCAACAAAGTAGGAAAATGTGTACTTATATAAATCATGGTCCACAAGGGAGGCAAAACCTAATGACCCTCTTTGGGGTCACAAGGGAGTATAGAACGTGTCACATCCTAGTCACATCCTAATGACTCTCCTCCTCATTTTCACCTTCTCTATTGTTCATTAATGAGCCTTGCAAGAAATACATATTTGGGGTCCCTAACTAACTATTCTCAGACTGGAGAAGCTACTTGGGTGAGTAATGAACCGTTTCAACCCAACAGAAGTCCAGTTGACATGACTCAGCTTCCAGCCATTACCTGGACGTCTGAGAATGTCTGAGAGTGTGAGAGTCTGAAAGTTCAGAATGGTAGAAGGCAGCAATAAATGGAACAAGCCTGCACTTATCGCAGCTTTTTTCACAAAAGGATACAGGCTAATGTATTCCCAGAGTTAGACTGTTGTGAACTTTGGACAGCCATACAGTATGAATCTAGTACTTTGTCCTTAAATTACTGAAAACCTAATGCCAGGCTGATTTCTCCACAGTGACAAAACTGGGAAAGGTAGCATTTTGCCAAATCACACAAAATATCGACGCAATTGTGACTTAATATTTTGGCATTTGTGCTTTTTAACATGATTGCGACTCCAAGAAAACAACTACATGCACCTAAATATTTCCCACTGGAGTTAACTCATTTTGCTGACAAATTGTTCAAAGGTTTCACTGCAATATACTGTATATGCCTAGCCACATTGTAAATGAAACCCATCCAGATTGGTCATGCTCAACTTTCCTCGGAAGAGTTCATATGGAACAAGTTTTCTGTGTCAAGGCTATCCGTGACATCATAGAGTAACCTATAACTCCTGATCGTGAGAATCTTCAAAAGGATGGTCCAGTATGTGGAGGACCAGGCATGTCAGACACAGTTTCTTTCTAATAAAACTTTGTATAAAAAAGACACACAGTTTCTTCACTTTGACCCTATTAATAAAGTAGCCAAGGAGAACAAAACCGTGTCAAAAGTATGTGGACAAAAAAAATTAAAGCTACAGCTGCATGTGTCAATCTTTTATGTTCATGTCCTTGATGACAACCCATTGAACAAGTCATTATAATTTATTGTGCCTCTGGCCAAAGGTTTGTGAACACCTTGATATTAAACCAGCAAGTGCTTTTTGGGCAATCATTTTTAGATTGAGCTATGATAAGAACATTCACTCTTCTGGGAATGTTTTTCAAGTGGTTTTTGGAACATGGCTATGGGAATTCCATCATTTAGTCTAGAGAGCATTAATGAGTTGAGACATGGATGTTGGGTGGGGATGCCTGGGGAATTCCCTAAGGTTTCATTAGGGCTCTGTGCAGCCCACTCAAGTTCTTCTACTCCAACCTTGGAAAAGGTTTCTTCATTGAACTTCCTTTGTGCATGTTGGATTAGGTTATACTTCGTACACATACAAGCATTACACTTGCTTGATCTTCAAATATAATTTTAAGCCTTTGAAGGCAAGGACAATGGCTCATTCAATGCCTTTTATAGGCCACTTTCAATATTGAAAATTAAATGTGACGTGTCTACACTTTTTAAAATTTTTATTATTATTATTTTTTACAATTTCTACAGTTGTAATTTAACTGGATTATACAGTATATGCCACTGCTTTTGACACAAATAGGAAATGCTTGATGGTGAGAGTGGGCCCCTTGCACAGGACAAATGGCACACTCCCCGCTTGACTGCTGGCATTGGGCAGAATGGACACCACTATTTCAGCCAACTGTTGTGAAGTAAGATACAGTAGCAGCAGATATCAGGATAGCATAAATCAACATGGCTGAAGCCTTGCTGTTACTCACCCTTCTGCAGAAGATTGGACAGTATAAAAAGGACGCAGCAGCAAAACACAGGCAAGTAGTTTCTTCCATTAGTCTAGCAATGCTGACCTTTCTCTGTGCTCACAGATAGTGATGAAGATGAATTCCTCTTCCAAGACACAGAACGTGGCCTCACATCCCTGTTTTTTTTTTAGCTATTCAGATAAAAACCTCACCACCAAAGCCTGCAGTCCGGACAACTCCAAATTCCATCCCTACCATCTCTTCGTTTCTTGAAGACCCTGCATCTGCTACATGACATTACCACTCTCTCCACACCACCCAACCCTACAGCTACAATTCTGGCTTTCACTTAGTTCAGCATTCGTTCATGAGTTTGTTGTCCTAGCCTCTTCTGCATTTTGAGACTGATTTGCTTTGGTCTTTATATAAAATCCCATGACACCATGGGTGTTAACTCACCTGTGTAAGTCTCTAAAATACAGTGTCCTTATCAACCCCTTATCCCTCCAATGGCAGTATATTCAGAGAATCTTAACCTTCTTTTTTTCAGTTTTCTTTGTTTTTATTTACATGTTTACACAGATTTATGCTGTTTGATAAAAATCAGTGTAAACCCATGTATGGTTGAAATGCAGTCTGATACCTTCTTTACTGGACAGAGCCTAAAAATTAGACATTTGTTGAAAACCTTTTTTTTTTTTTTTTTGCACTTTTTTGCACTTTTTTTTTTTTTTAACATTTCACCATTATCGTTTTTACACTTTTTGGAAAGATTATATACTTAAGACCTTATTACCAGGTGAGGAACTATATATGGTGACTTCACTGAACTTGATTTGTAACGTAAAAATGACAACAAAAAAAGTAAAAAAGTCTTGGAAAAAGTCTTGCCATTTCAGAATTTTAATTATTTGAATAATTAATTTAGTGCCATATAAAGGGTTATCATTCATCACCCATGTAGGATAATCATTTTTACAAAATGTGTACAAAATATATTAAAAACACTAATAAATAAATTTATTTTAAAAGGACATTTATTTAAACATAAGGATGTGCAATAATAATAATAATAATAATAATAATAATAATAATAACCCCAAAATATACAAATTCTGTGGAAATGACCAAAAGTGGCTTTTCTTCCAATTAATGATTAACGTCTGAAAAAATAACATTTTGATATTAGGGTTTGTACTAAGAGCCTGAAACACATGATGATGCTGGGTTTGTAAATGGGTTTGAAAATGCCACTGCACTAACAATTTAGAATGTCACACTCACTTTTTCAATGTCAATGCAGATGGATTTATCTCTATGGAATAACATTTTTTAGTTCCTAATACATGTTAAGTTTTTTGTTGTTGTTGTTGTACAGAATCATTAGACTAGAAGGGTGGTGATGATTCCATTCATGCTCCATCGTCTCTTAATTAGAAAATCTATAGTTTCAGCATTTTCAGTTGGCTGCATTTAGTTTGAGTGGCTCTGCATGTGTCCGTTTGTATGTATGTGTGTGTGGGTGCTTTCACAAATTAGTAAAAGCTAATTGAATGTTACTTTATGCGTTGTTCTTGTTAAAGTGAGATTGGCCTCCTGGGTGTTTAATCCTATAAATCCTATAATAGAAAACAGCTCACCCATACTGTGTGTGTGTGTGTGTGTGTGTGTGTGTGTGTGTGTGTGTGTGTGTGTGTGTGTGTGTGTGTGCGTGTGCGTGTATGTGAGTGAGACCCTTCCTGATTAAGAATTTATATGAATTTCCCCATGATGAGGGGATTAAGTGCCAGTTTACAGGAGAATATGACTACAAAGGATGACTGCATGGTTACAATAATTACAGCAAATCGTATATAAAAAACATTCAGTAACTTCTGTTTCAGCTCATTTCATATGGTACATCCTGTAATTTAATACGCTCATTTTTCTTTCGCTTTTTGTTTAGATGATTGTTGACCATTTGATCAGCTTCCAAAGATTTTTATGACTCCGTCCATCTGTTTTTTTTTTTTGTCCAGGGAAGATTTTCATTAGCTTAGAAAAAAAAAATTATGGATTTTTTTTTTTTTAATAGATAGAGAACCATCTATTGTAACCAGCAGATGAACTGATTTTTTTTTTTAATTGATCAAAACAGGGTCATGGTCACAGCAAGGTCAAATGTGTGAGATGGTGTTCTTTCAATATTGCCATACTTGTTTGTCCTACATGGATGATACTCACACATTTACACATTTTGACATGTTAGATGGATTATCCACTTTAATCAATTTATATATGATTATAGATGTTAATCGATTATCCACTTTAATCAATCTTGCATTGGTCGATTCAGTTAATCAGTTATTTATTCCGAATTGACTCACATTTTTTCAATTTCATTCATCAATTTAATACATTTTATTAATATAGAGCCTTATAGCGCCTATAGGTCCTTGTCTCAAAGGAGCTTAACAAAACTTAAAGTATGAGTAAGAAAAATGTATAGATCATAATGATCAGATTGAATTTCAGATTTTTTAAAATTATTTGGTTAAAATTACAAATGTTTTAGGGTCTAAAATTCAACAAATGGCTTAAAAATATCCAGGGTGATTCACATGAAAGAGGCCCCTGGTATATTCTGTAATGATCCATTAGGATGAAACAATCTGAATGATTACAATGGGATTCTCAATATATGGAACTTCGAACGTGCTAGGATGTTCCTGAGTCAGACAGTCATCGCGCCGTTTAATTGTTTACCGACACGTTCAGGAACATGTAGAGCCAAGTCAAAATGTGTCTGGCAGAATCACTTCCAGCATCACATGTAATTCAATCGATTGCAAATAGCGTATTTTTAACACAGCATTTCAATGTTTGCATCCATCCATCTAGGAACTTCTGTAGTCCAACTAGAGACTATGGAGGCCAATGGTGACCATTGTATTTATTCCCATTTATATGACCGTGGTAGGACCTCCGGCCAACATTCATTCATTCATTCATTCATTCACACACTATTCTGCAATTTGGGAACGCCACCAAGCCTTGCGTTTCCCAAAAGTCAAATCGAACCAACAGTCTATCTCTGATTTACAGCTTTATTCAGGAACCTTAAGGCCCACTTTTTGGTTATTCGTGATCTTTGCCATTGGTCTATCCATGTATCCGGCCATGTGTGATTCTCATAATTTCTTAACATTGTTACCTCCAGAAAACAAGAAACAATGAAATGGTCAAACAAATACTTTGCAGTTATTTTTGTCCCAATTGAGAGATTTATATTCCTAGAAAAGTTCTGGTTGCTCTTCCTCTCAACTGTAGGTGCATCTTATGTCTCTTATATAGACATGCTAATGGGATAAATAATTCATACTGTATATTAATACACATATCATTTTTCATATTTCTCATTTTATTCACACATTGAAATCTCATGTCTGGGCTTATTCTTTATTTACCTGATTTTTGACATGGGGCATGAAGTATTAGCGAGTGAGTCAGCAGTGTTGGAGTGGTCCTTCAGGACACATAATTAGGAGAAAAACATATGCACCTGTTCTCACGTCAACACACCACTGAGACGCAGGGTCTGGACGTGAGCCAAAACCCCACAGAGTGAGAAAGGAGATGAAGGGAAGATAACATGCAACAAAGAGCAATCAGTACTGAAGTTGTAAACATATGGCTGTTGGACAGCATGCATAAAATAAAAGTGGTTCAATTAATTAGATCACGGTCCACGCGCTCACACACATGCACGCACGTGTAGGTGAGTGAAGTGTTTTCTTGCCGTCCGGATTCTCAGGCGTTTTCGTCTGTTCCGTTGTTAGTCTTACTTCCATCAATGCGGGAGTGATCAGTGTTGGCGCAGCAATTTCAAAAATAATCTGTCAGACTCATACTGTACCTGATTGACATGACAAGGTTTCAAGCATTTCTTAGGCATCATAGTCACAATCAGAGTGACAGGTAATCAAATTCAGGTCGATATCAGCAAACGACACACATAAAAGCACTAAGTGAACACGACATCTCGGTTTGGGTTTGCAGAAGAAATGCACAAGATGTCTCGCTAATACATGAAAATGAGAACGAGGAGAATTTAATTATGCAAAGTAATCAGGGGAAAACAAGAAACGTCCACAAAATCAGGGAAATAACTGAAACAAACCTACGTTGGACCTCTAGACACAACCACAACTACAATTAGACAAGGTGACAGTAATTGAATACAGCATTGTTCATGTCTGTAATATTTGGCTTTTCCTTTCCTTTTAAGTTGCCAGGACATAAAACAGCAACCTGTCAATTGAACAAACTGTGCGCTGCCCATTTGTCAGCATATTTTGCACTAAGGTGCCAGAAGTGGCTTTGTGTAGTCTGTACATCAAGTAGGCACGATGGCTTAGCGGTTACCCCCGTCGCCTTGCACCTCCAGGGTCTGGGTTCGATTCGCACCCTGGCCGGTGTGCATGTACTCGCCATGTTTGGTGGATTTCCTCCAGGTACTTCTGTTTGCAAAGACATGCAGATTAGGCTAAGTGGCATTCCCAAATTGCCTGTAATGTGTCAGTAGGTGTGTGCCCTGTGATGGACTGGCACCCCGTCCAGGGTGTACCCTACCTCATGCCCTACTGCGACCATGTTTACAGCATAAAGTGGTATATATCACAATGATGAGTCTGCATATCATTCAAACACATTTTTAGTTCTTAATATATTAAAGGACGCAAGCAGTCAGTGGGCTGTATTTGCTACGATCCAGAAGAAGTGAACGCACAATGAATGAGACCGCGCAGATGGGAATGACTTGAATGAGAACGCGCAGATGGGAATTCATGCAGATGTGTAGTGTAGGGTGTTCGGTTGTGCTGTTCGTTTTCTGCAGAACTGAACAGATTGCTCAACAAATGAATAAACAAAAAGGTTATTGCCGGGTCGTTAAGCACGCCCTCTAATCCGTGACCGCTCACTTAAATATGTATCGATTTGTTTGGCGCTCTCTTGTCAGCCATTATGGATAAAAGTGATGCTTTTAGATGTAGAGGGGGGAAAAAAGTGTATTAAATACCATAGCTTTGCACACATGACTCAGCGTATATTTATCCATTTTTATACATTAAGTCTGTACAGTATAAGTTTAAACAAGCATTAAAAACCTCATCCGATTCAAAACGACACTTCTCCTAATGGCTTGTTTTGACGGAATGAATTTGTCAACTTGTGAATCGGTGAGATCGGAGTGTCGCCTGGGAGATCACAATCTGTGCGGCGATGCATGGTGCTGCTGTTTAACTTTAAATCTTTGATACTTTGTGAAACCAATTTTTTTTTTTTTTTTTTTTGCGATCAGGGCTATTCATGCGCGTATCCACACTTTCTCAATCACTTGGGCTGAGAGAGAACACAGCTTACATGCACTCACAGAGCATGAGATTACTTCCTTCAAGTCTGATGATTTTCTAAGTGCAAGGGTAAAGTAAGGTTGAGGAGAAATTAGCCCCTTGAATAATAACCATGCAATTTGGCCCGTGTGAGTAAGAAAAAGAAAGCGGCATGGAAGAGAGTGTGTTTCACGGCAGGGTCTTGAGTGCATTGCGCAGATAAAGCTTTTCTCACCAGAGAACCCAATCAGCTAGACCTGTCGCTGCAGTGAGACAGAAAGGAGACCGGGTTTGACTTTTTCCGTCTTTTTGATCAGTCGATGAATAGCAGAAACTTTCTTGCCGACTCCAGGACAAATTTGCATTATTTGGCTACTTACATAAATGAATAAAGATTGAAATTAGGCCTAATTATCAGCCTTTGGGCTAAAGACAAGAGTGAAATAGCATTTTAATGAGAAAGGGGTGTATAGAGAAGAAAGCCAATCTGCATACTGTGTCCTGAGAGTCCTCAAAAGTTCAGTGGAAATTTTATTACCTGAAACACTCCTCATTGTGTCCTCGTGCTTAATCTGGCACTTCCCTCAGGGCCTACCTACTACCCACTGCACCGAGGAGAGTTTCATTCGGAACACACTGAACACTAGAGTAAGAGGCCTGTACTTAACACACTCCTGATGAGCATTAATAGCTACACAGGCAGCTTTACTGTCTCTGTCACTCATTTTCTCTTAGGCTTATCCTGTACAGGGACACGGGGGCCTGGAGCCAATCCCAGGGGACTCAGGGCACTAGGCGGGGTGGAAAGCCAGTTAACATAATCTGCGCTGTGGGAGGAAACCGAGCTTGGTGAGTTTCCTCCGGGTACTCCGGTTTCCTCCTACGGTGCAGATTAGGTTAACTCAAGTCAAGTCAAGTCAATTTTATTTATATAGCGCTTTTAACAATTGACATTGTCGCAAAGCAGCTTTACACAATAAAAAGAAGTAAGTTTTTATGCAATGTATATGAATCAAAATGATAAGATTGTCCCTGACGAGCAAGCCGAGGGCGACGGTGGCAAGGAAAAACTCCAACTGGCTTTCCAAATTACAAAGTCCATGGTGTACCCCGTCTAGTGCCCGGAGTCCCCTGGGAGGAGACCGGGGTACCCAGAGGAAACCGAGCTTGGTGGCAATTTGGAAAGCCAGTTAACCTAAACTGCTCTGTGGGATTTAACCAGAGTACCCGGAGGAAACCCACCAAGCTCGGGGAGAACATGCACGCTCCATGCACACACAGAGACCCGAGGCAGCAACCCGAAAGCGTCCAGACAGCTTTATAATAAGATCATTTATATACAATGACCAAACCTATCGACTGTCAAGTCACACTATTATGAAATTATGGAAAGGAATAAAAATGAGCTCCAAACTAAACACTTGACTTTCTAACCTTGAATTGTTTTTTTTTTTGTTTTTTTTCTTTCTCCTGTACTACTGGTGTCACTTCTCTACCAAGTTCCTGGATGACCTGATTATGCTCAGTGCATTTAAACACGCATTTCCAAAAGGACCAATTTAGTCAAAACACACAGAGTATGCAATTTACAGTCTGGTCAGTTACAGTACTCAACCAAAATTGGACACTTTCATAAATGTTGACATTGTGTCTAATTAAAAAAAAAAAAAAACTTAAAGAAAACTGTAAAAAAATATTTAAATGCTTACTGAAACAAAGAAAATAAAATGTTTACTAGAAGAAGAACTAGTCATGTTTTGCCTTATCTTAAAACTTAAAACTTAAATCTTAAAGTTGGACTCAGAGTTCCAGGATCCAATACTGAGTTAAAATCTACAGTAGCAACACAATGCAGCTAAAACAACGATTGCCATGACATCCGTGATTAGTTGAAAATGGAGAACAGTAATTTGCTAATTATTCGTTGGCTAGCTGATGAAAAGTAAATATTTAAAAGGAACCAGTGGAGCATTCACACTAAATGTTCTTCAATCACTCACTTTATTTATACTGTATACAGTAGCTTCCTATTTGGCAATGTGGGGGGGGGGGGCAGTGCTTAAAGAAAATAATACATTTATGTTATTATATTTCAATAACCATTACTGTTTGAGGTTGTGCTGGCCGTAGCCTGAAATTGCATTAAACAATTCAGTTTGCATAAATCTTCTTCTCATGGTGAAATTTCTGGGATCTTAAGATTGCCGTATGTAGTGACAGGGACAAGGCAGGATAAAGTTGAGCGAAGGGTCAAATTACAACAACAATTATGTGCGAAGTGCTTAATATGCCTTATTTATATGATATTAATAGTACGCTGTCATGTCCCCCGCAGCTGCTCCACCTGTCTCTGTCCCGCACCCACCGCTCGGCTGCACACACTTCACCTCAGTCGCACCTGAATCCTAATCAGCTGTTGCTCAACACCCTACAAATCCCACCGAACTTTCAATCAGACTTTGTGAGGTCTTGGCAAGGACTTTGCTGCTGTGGTGTAAACTTTAGAGCACTATAATTGGGCTGAGTTCTCTATGAAATTGCTTTTCCTTGTGTAACGCTTGGTTATTGTGCTCCTTGTGTTGCCATGTTCATTGTGTTTTCTCTTTGACTGATACTTTATTGTTGGTAAATTGTCTTTTGGAAATATCTTGAATGTAGGACAATGAATCTACTGTTTCTTATAATAAAGTTGCAATAAACCAAATATAAGATTATTAAACCTATTTCTAGACATATTTTAGTCTTTAGCATATATTTCTCATTTTATTAGCAGATGATTATTAGGGCACTTCAGATAATTGTATTTTTTGAAGCATGAAAACTTTGCTGATTAATCTGGGTCCTATCAGTGGAGTGATTGAGTCACCATCTGATTGATGGTTTCCCCAAATTCCCGTTTGATCTCAATCTTGGTGTAAAACATACCATTTTTGTGTTATGAGGATCTGTATGGTACCTGTACAAAATCACTTTGTCCTTTGACCCTTAGCTAGTAAATTTTGGTCCAAATCAGAAAACTGTATGACTGTGATAAAAAATAAAAATAAAAAATCATGTAAATCGAAACTGCTTAACCCCTTCAAAATGGCCTTGATGTGTGCCGAAAGGTTGGAGATAACCGAGTACCAAAAGTCTGGACACAAGTTGAGATAAAACAATCTTTTATGCATTGTTCAAGAATACTAGATTTCTTTTTTCTTAACTATGAAATAACACATATAGCATTAGGTAATTAAATAACAGCAGTTATCAGTTGTTATTTTAAGACATGAAGGTCAGCTGTTCTGGAGTAGTTCTTGCAAGATCAGTATTGCCAAGTGCATTTGCAAAACAGATTAAACACGATGATGAAACTCAAAAATTAGCAATTAACAAAGAGCAACTCAGATTAGAGGTGTTATGAAGGCTTTACAGATCATAAATAGCTCGACATCAACTACATCTGAATATCAACCGTTCAAAATAGATTATTACATATTTTGAATGTTTCTAGAACTGTTAAAATATCAGAAAAGACAGAAGAAAGGGGAGAAAGAGGGAGGGATTTTTTTTTTTACTATCAAAAAAGCTGTGTTGAATCAAGCCACGTCCTTTCTTTCGATACTTAAGGAAATTTAACGCAAATACTTCTGTACTTTTACACAAGTAGACAAGTAATGGAGAACTTCTATGTTTACTTGAGTAATATTCGCAATAGGGCATCACTTCCTTTATTCACGTAAATGCTTTTTGTGTTTTGTTTCATGTAGCACCTTGCTCTTATGAGAACTTTGTTACGTATATATATTTGTAACTATGTACTGTACCAGATGAAATGACAATAAGAAGCCACTTAACTTAACTTGACTTGACTTCTCAAACTGGGGACAGCTGTGCAGCCACTTAGCGAGTGACTGTAATGCTGTCAGAACAGAGCCACATCTCTTGCGCATGCTGGCTAGTGGGGGTCAGTGGCAATATCCTCGAAGGGGACCTTCGGCTATGATGTTTGAGATCTGGTGCCTTATATTGCAAGCTAAGGCAGGAAGAGAAGCAGGCTGAGACAGATGCCTTATGTTATTAATGCAGTGAGTGTTGCCTAGTTGACAGTGAGTGGCTTTGGCTTGGAAAAAAATAAGAAACACTAGCAGAATACTGAGGACCTGGCATTATATTACCCATGGGTTCTCAGTCAGAGAGCAATTACCGACACACACACACACACACACACACACACACACACACACACACACACACACACACACACACACACACACACATACACACACATACACACACACACACACACCTCGCATACCTTGCAAATTCCAAAAAGATTCCATTGGTCGTTCATAGATCTTAGGATGCAAAATGTGACTAGTTAGTGCCACTTGCACCAAATAGCCGATGACAAATATGACCACTGGTATGATGCATATCCATAAGCTATCAATAGGAGCAAAGCATAGATATACAGTATGTACAGTACTGTACTGTAACACTCACAGAACAACAACAAATACCTAAGCGTCAAAAGTGGATGCTACAGTAATAAACATAAAAAAATATCCTCATTGCCAACTATTAAGGTTGGATGACATAACGATAGAACATGAATACTTTAGTAATTGTTTTACCATAAAGTTTTTCCTGAGATTTTGTGAATATTATCATATCATTCATCAGCAAAGCCTGAGTTCAACTTTACTGCCATCCATAGTCGGAAGCAAAAGTGGCCTGGGACGGTTATCAACCAAACTCCCTCCATACAGTATCAATCACAGATACACTAGCCAGTCATCATCTCAGTGCTCCTGCGGATGGAAGTAGGTGGATAGTGTCTTTTTTTTAAGAGTATTACAGAGCCACAGATTTGCTTGAGGAGAAAGTTGAAAAGATGCAGTTGGATGGCTTCATGGGCACATGATTTCACAAAATTAGTGTGAAAATAAAAAGTCTCTTGTAGAAATATCCTTTCAAGAAGCATGATTAATAATTTGGATTGATAAGTACAGATTTCTTTAATTGCTGGTATTTGGTGAATCTTTATTGTATTATACAATATACTGTACATAACAGAATATCATTCAGTCTGCTTTGGTATCTGGCCAGGATTTGGCCAAGATAATAATAATAATAATAATAATAATAATAATAATAATAATAATAATTACAGTACAGTGTTCTCTATACGAGTAACTCATGCGCACTGAGACTTTAATTGCATGGGAGATGATTACTCACAATTCCGCAGCATGAAAGAGAAAGAAGAACCATTTGTGATCACGTGACACTCGGCAGACAAAGCCCACGCGTACTACTCATACTGTACGTCAAGACCTCGCTCATTTATCAAGTTAAAATTCATTTTAAAAGATTAGCTCGTCTTGCAAAAAGCTTTCAGACCAAGTCACTCGCAATCCAAGGTTCTACTGTACTAGTTTTATAGGAAAGCTGCAATCACTGTCTAAGATTTACATTTTTTAAATCTAAGATTGTCTTTAATTTGAGAAAATCCCGCAAGGTCATATTCACATGTCACTACGTGTTTATACTGTAGTAAACGGAAAGTGACTCACTGTATTGTTTAAACACTTCAGTAAGGATGTGGTAAACACTGTAGTGTGACAGGCTGAGTAAATGATTGAGCTGTGATGGAATTCATCAGCTGTACAGTATCTCCACTCACGGTGTACTGTACATCCATGGACTACATACTACATTGTTGTAGCAGTCATTTCAAAGCTAAAATGAGATGTGGTAGAACAATAACTATGTCAGTTCCATATATTCATTTTATGTCCAATTGTTTTTTTTTTTTTCTTTTTTTTTACTCCTTACTCAACAAGTTTTTTTTTTTTTTTTTTCCAAGTAAACTGACATAAAACGCACATATTCTCAGTGCTTCAAAAGCAAGTCTGACAGCATCTCTAAAACACTAACCCTATAATGACTGAAATGTGGGGCTTCATGGTTAGTGTTATTCCACATCGCTGCTCAGGTTATGGGCTTGAACACGTCTGAAATGGGAATATCTGTGTGAAATGTGTTTAGTCATGCTGATATCCTGGTCTCCAGTGGGCAAGTCTACTCTGCCTCCTCTAAGGAAGATTTATGAGACACTACTCAAGCTGACCCTGTTTACAGACTGGGGCTGGGACACTCAGAGATGATATGAATGGGTGGTGTTGTGGGTAGTTTGGCATTTGGAGGTAAATGATGTGAGAAGCAGCATTTGGGAAAAGAGTTATAGAAACCACCATGGGAAAAATCACTTCCGTCCCAGTCAGAGCCAGTGATAGCTGAGTGGGTTAAGAGTTTGAGTTACTGATCAGAATGTTGATGGTTCAAGGCCTTGCTCAAGGGACACTGCATCATGGCTGAACCTGTGCTCTGACCTCCAGCTTCCAGACAAATAAAGGCTTACCATAACCTAACTATGCTGCTGTTTACAGAAAGGCTGTGATTCACAACCTTATCTATGGTGTGCTTGTTTTTGTGTTAAATTCTGTGCATTCAGACATTGAAATACACATTTGATGCATGTATTGTTAAGGACACATGTTTCCGTATAACAGTTATTATTAGAATTTTCACCAGAAGTACAGTATATAATTTGTAACAGATTAAAAATGTATACATTTTATTTTAATTATCATACCAATTTGCTTTCCTTGATTAATTAAATATAATTCTGATGTTGAAGAGCTTAGCTAAAGTTAGCTAAGTGACTAATGGATAAATATTTACATTTTCTTATTAATAAGGTGGTAGTGATTTTATTATGAATATAAAAATGAAGAATCGTTCTAGTAGGTAAGTAGTTTCATCTAAGTAGCTGAGGTACCGTTAATTTTAGGGCAAAATATACATATCAGTACTGTCCTGTATGTGCATATTACATATAAGTCATGTGCTTCTTCTCAGATCATGTCAACATACTGAGATAAATTGGGTAACAAAGTTACTTAAGAAACTTACCCAACACTGGTTTTTACTTACAATGTCCAGTTTTGTGATCACGTCTCTTCTAGGCCATTTTTTGATTCTGGATTTATTTATTTTTATTATTGTTGGTTTGTCTGTCTGCTTATAAAGGATCTTGGTACTGAAATCTGCGTCTGCTGCATGACATGCTACATGACGTGCAAGAAAAATAAACCACTTTAGAATGTGCTGTTTTTGAGAAATAATCAGCTGCTTCACAATGCAGCTATTAATATTAAATACATTGGAGGGCAATTAACTCATGAAAAATATAATGAAGATGAATTGAAAAAATGTCTTTTAAAGCATTTAATAGTTTCTTTAAAGCTAAACTAAACAATAGACATGAATCACTGATTAATGTTCTGGGTTACTAATCAGAACCTTGGACCACCAAGCTTGCCCCTGTTGGGCCCTTTATACGGGCCCTTGATACTGTCTACTCCAGTGGCTGTGAATCATGGCTGACCCTGTGCTCTGGCCCCAGATTCTTAAGAATCTGGGAAATGAGAATAAGAAAAAAAAAAATCACTGAGCTGTAATGTACTGCGTATGTAACAAAGTCTTCTCAATGTGATTTTATTTGCATATTGAAATAAGGGTTTCATTTTTTTATTGCAAAAAAAAAAAAAAAGTTGACATGCTATGCACTGTTACATTCACATTAACCATGTATCATTTATATGAATGTTTATGGTATTTAGCAGACCTACTTATCCAGAAGTGTCGATAAATAGATCCTTATACTGTACTGGTTTACTACGTTACTGACCACCCCCAAATTTCCAGCAAGAGCAAATCCAACAGTATACATAGCTTTATGTCCAGTGGCATTTCAGTCACAGAACATTCTTTCCTTAATGTTTGAATACTTTTCAGCAGGTTTGCCTAGGTTAGTATCACACTGCAATGTAAATATGCCCCTGGTTTATTTATTTATTGCTGGTGCCAAGCCCGGTTAGAAAAATGGGAGGGTCGTGCCAGGTTGATGGGAGCAGCCGAAAGAAAGTTTTTAAAATGTATTTATTTTCCTCTTTCTCATACTTACTTTATATTTCATATATATCTGTAGTGTGTGGTCTAATTTGTATGGTTGCAAAAATGAAAATAAAAATGTAAAAAAAAAACAACAACACATGACTGGTGGGTTGAACTGCATCCAGACAGGTGCACTGTAGAAAGCTGCCTCTGGTGTGCGTCAGAAATGTGTCTCAGGACACCTGGTAGAATCAGAGCCATAGACTAGACCGAAAGACGATTGACTGCGTTGACTGTGGAATGTTCAGAATGCATCGCTTCCACTCCACTCCAGTGGAAATCCAGGGAAGGACTACCATCAGTATAAAACACTGTTGGGGAGCTTTTTTTTTTTTTTTTTTTATTACCCCAAAATTCTTAAGGAAATGATAGGTCCTATGAAGTTGTTTAAAGAATAGAAGTGTCTCAGCTGGACATCTAAAGTAGGCACGAGTCTTGATGCATGCCTTCCTTGTCCTCTGATAGACAGAGATACCGGCTGAGCAGTGGTACAGTATGATCGGAGGAAGCGTGTTGCAGTGCGGTGTGTAATACAGTACGTGCTATGAGTTAAACGGATGCTCTGCCATGTTTTTGGCTTCATAAGGAAGCATCAGTGGTTTAAATCCGAGGCGGGCATCAACAGGAAGCCAGAAGAGGGAGAGGAGTAATGGTGCGATGTGGGACAAACCAAACATAAGACAAAAATGTTTCTCTGTCTAAGACATTAATTTTATAATTTCGTGTGTGTGTGTGTGTGTGTGTGTGTGTGTGTGTGGGAGTGCCATCCAGCATTAAAGCCATGTTCTGTAGGAAAAAAAAAAGCTTAATAAAGTGTTTGTGTAGTATGATTATATAAGATCTAGATAGAAATTCCCTGCTGCTCCTTGTGTTTGTCTCGTTAATGCAGAGCCCCATGACTCCGGTGAAGTAACCAAAGTTCAAAGCTGTATTTGATGTATTTCCTTTAAGACATATAGAGACTCTGTGATGAATATGGGTACTTTCCATCTGCCTTTCCCTGAGTCTCTCTCTTCCACACACACACACACACACACACACACTTACTTTCATCTCAATCTTGAGCTCTCTCTCTCTGGCCTGTTGGATTGTGCCGGTTTTCTTTTGATCAGTACAGCTCTGTGCTTAAAAATGCCTGTGTGTGTTTCATAAGTACTGGTGGAGACTGGACTAATTCATTATTGATGACGAAAAGAGAAAAGAGAAGCTCATAACAGGTCACATGTGCTTCATATTGATATAAAATCTGCAGGAATGGACATCACTGCCTATACATCGCAGTCTGATCCGCATCATTACTACTAGCATAAAATAAAGGCATTACTCACATGACTCACGTCAGCAGCTCCGCTTGCCATAAGAAGTGCTGGAAAAGACTCATTGAGAATGGTCCAATCACATGAGCCCAAATATTTAAAAACAATATTGATTTGCTAAGAATAAAAGTGGGAGGGTTCAGGACGCACAGAGCTGCGCCCGAAGGATGATTTGACAAAATCCAATCAGAGCTCAGCCTCAGGTCACATGCTTTTCAAAAATGTACGTGCCTACATAGACACTCGTTTGTCCGGCGCCCCGCGTACACCAACACAAATGAACGTAATACAGTTTAGAGTTTTTTTTATTGTAAATAAATTATATTACGAAATACAGCGGAATATTGTGACTAAATGACTTTATTTCATTATTAAAATAAATAATTATTATGTTAAATAATTACATGTTAAAGGAGCATTCTTCTCTGCCTAACTTTAAGGGGGGCGGCGCCCCTGCGCCCCGTATTGGCGAACTTTTTTGAAAAGTGATAACGTATCTGCTCACAATGCACTTCCACTTCCGTCACGAATGCGTTAATGAACTTCTAACTTCTATTCATCTTCTATACAGCTTATCCAGTGTACAGGGTCTCGTAGGACTGGAGCCTATCCCAGGAGACTTAGGGCACGAGGTGGGGGTACACTCAGGACAGGGTGTCAATCCATCGCCATCACTGGAGGTGCACAGTACTAACAACTTTGCCGCCATGCCACCATTATTTATTTATTTATTTTAATACAACAAAGAGGTTTACATACTGTAAGAGGGTCTCAATATAGTGCCCAAACAGACACTTCTTTTTCCTAAGTGTAAGAGTAAGAGGTAGAATTTAAGTTGAAAGTTGGTCTGCGTGTTTAGTAAATATCAGTGGAATCAATTACTGGAATTGGATTAAAAACTATCCAACACAGTATTAAAACCTGGAAGGATCTGTCAACTTCATGGAGGAAATGTAGTCCAAAAAATGTCTATAAGAGATCCAGTGTATTCAGTAATGAATGTGAGAGCGTTTCCACATGCAGAATGTGACAGCAAGAACTTTATTAGTGATGCTAATTAGAAAAAAAAGTCCCTTTACTAGGGAGCAGAAAGATGGAATGGCAATGGAAAAAAAGTCATGTGATCTGATGGGTGTGTCAGGGTAATAAGGGTAGCGCATGAGGTGATGGACCCATCATTCATAGTGCTTACTGTACAAGCCTCTGGGGGCAGCGTTATGATCTGGGGTTGCTTCAGTTGTTCAGGTCTAGGTTCAGCAATGTTATGTGGCTATAAAATGAAGACCATCTGAATGTACTGAATGTACCAGGTCATCACGTTTCTCTTTCCTGATGACAGAGGCGTATTGTAGAATGGTTCTGGGAGCATGAGGAACCATTTCCAAACATGATCTGGCAACCACATTGTGCGCTGTAATAAACATTAATGGTGGTGAAAAGACCTTTTTTTTTCTTCCTCTTTTGGCGAGGCAGTGTGTTTTCTGAGTGATAGTCATACAGTATTCTAATTTGTTTTGTTTTGCTTTGTTTGTTCATTTCATACCTTATTTAGTATCTGTGTAAACCGCGATGTGACAATAAATCGCGGATCTCATATCTGAAGGTAATTAAACTATACATGGCAGGTGTAATTGCCTCGTCTAGTATACTCAAGCTGATTATAAACAGAGGCAGGGTCAGCTGAAACAATCAGAGCCGATTTAGCCGTGCTCACTGGACTCGTTTCATATTTGTAAACAAAGCACATACTGTACAGTGTGGTACTGTATGCAGTCTAAAAGACTTACCCCATCGTTGTCATTCTTTGCTGGTGTACTGTAAGTAATGATGTCATTAAATGGCATTTAGAGGGGTGTCTCTTGAAATAGGAGTGTGTTGGGAAAGGTGATTAAAAAGAATACAGATACTGAACAGTATGTCCTTGTAGTTGTCTGAAGAGCAGAGGATTATTATTTTAGTGCCGTTCAGCTTACAATCATCTCATCATTCTCCGATTAGATTTTAGATAGGATGGCATGGGATGCATACATCATTTATTTATTTATTTTTTATTTATTTATTTTTTTATGGATGACTGAAAATGATCCAGGGTATTTGTAAAAACAAGGTAGCCTAGTGCTTAATCCATTAATATTCTTATTGTTTTGTTATTCATCCAGGAATAATTTATGGTAGTTGTATAAAATAGTTAGCAAATGCAGTGAGGAAATTGTATGTAGTTATATGAAAGACGTAACATTAATGTAAGACATGACTGATTAGGAATTCGAAAGGTTATAGACCAAATATACCATGCACATTTAGGTAAATGGTATTTCTGCATTTCCCAAGGCATAAGGAATAAGGGTAATAAAAAGGGCACTTCACAAAGTAAATTTAATATACAGTAAGTTCCTAAGCACATAATGTACATCGTTTAAACTAAACCTATTTGAAAAGGAGGAACTGTATAAGCACGTAATGTAGTATATTAAAAATCCTCATACACGATATAGTATGCATATTACAGTATATGGCCAAATGGTTTGGACAACAGACCATCACATCCATTCCAGAATTATTCTCTCTTTGCTCTTATACCCACACTCATCTGAGAAGGGGGCAGCGGATGGCTCAGGTGGTTGAAGCTGTGGGTTGATAATAAGGGAGTTGGAGGTTTGAGTCCTGCCACAAGCAGATCGCCGCCCTCGAGCCCTTGGGGAAGACCCTTGACCCTACACCAATATAAAATGCCCAACCACTGAGATGCAGGGCATCCTCAGTGCCAGTCCCATGATGGACGAAATGGGTGGATAGCTGCAGGAAGGGCATCTGGCATAAAATCCTGTGCCAATAACCCAGAAAAGGGTTGAAAAAAAAAACTCTTCTGGGAAGGCTTTCCACTAGATTTTGGAATGTGACTGTGGAGATTTGTGTTTATTCAGCTCCAAGAGCATTAGTGAAGTCAGGCTCTGATGTTGAGTGAGACGACTTGGCTTGCAGTCAGCATTCAAGTTCATTTCAAAGGTGTTCGATATGTTTGAGGTCAGGGTTTTGTGCAGAAGATGTTTTAGTTGAATCTTGTCAAGGTTTTGAAATATTTGCAGGGCAACTGAGTATACAGTATGTCTTACACAGGAAATAATCTACACTGTCCTAACATACACGTTACCTACAGTAGGTGTTTATTTCAAAAGCTTTATATTATGAAAAAAGGGAGATTAGGAAATCTGTGTTTCTTATTCCTTAATTTCTTTTTTTTTAAAGATATTTAGTTTCATTCATTTATTTTATTTCATTTATTTCATTTGTTTTATTATTTGAAAATGAAAATTTGAAAAGATTTGCACATTATTTGTATATTATTTTGTCTGACTGCTTACATAATTTCTAAAAATAAATAAATAAATCATACATTATGATCAAACAGTTACTCAGTACTTGAGTATCTTTTCACTTTTTTACTCTTACAGTACGTGAACAATATTTTGGACGACTACTTTTTACTTCTACTTGAGTAATATTATTTTGAAGTACAGCTACTCTTACTTGAGTACATTTTTTGGCTACTCTCCCCACCTCTCGTTATACTATACAACAACAACATGTGTGTGATGGTCAGGTGTTCAAAAACATTTTAGTTGTGTTGGATGCAGTTTCTGTCTCCGTAATGGTAATCGAGATGCAGGAATACTCCTTGGATGTTGCTCCAATCCATCGTCACGCCCAAGGCCAATTTAGTGTCATCAATCTACCTACTGGCATGTTTTGACATCATGAGCTTTTATTAATGTTCACATTATTTAAAGCTTATCTACAAAAATAAGCATGAAAGAAAGAATGTCTAAATATCTGGATTAGGGAAGCTTGTTGATTTATTTTTTTGAACATACAAGTCATCAATCTTCCAGCTATACATCAGATGATTGGAAACTCTTACAGTAGTTGATGATTAAAATTGGAGGAGAATGATCAGACTGGTTCAAGATAATGGGAAGGCACATGTCAAACGTTCACGCAAATGGATTAAAACAACACAGGACCATATGAGAACAGGGATCTGAGGCCGCAATGGGCACAGGGTAACTGAAACTGTAGTCCGTTTGATAAAATGATTATACACCATGTTGTATTAACTCATTCATTCATTGTATTTATTAATGAAAGTTTAATGAATTAATCATACATGTTTGTATTGTATCCCTAATTTCTGTTAATATGTAGTGTTTAGACAGCTGCTCAGTCCTAAGCACTACTTTACCCAAGATCTGGATAGAACTAAATTGGAACCGAGATTGTCAGTGTTGGTGTGTTTACGCTTGATGTGCGGTGTGCAAGTTTCAGCTGAGTGTGTTATGTGGATCCAGAAATAGTTTGGATATGTTTCAAGAGGCAATGATAAGGGGTGTTAGCCATAAATTAGTGCTGTTGAGCCTTAAATTGTTTCCTCAATCCCTGATAGGATTCTTTTTAGGATAGGATTTTTTATTTATTTTTTCAATATTCAAAGTAATGATTTGAAAAATAATAAAAATTCAATGATTTTTTCCCCTTTCCCTCCCATTGGTGGGACATATTGTTTATTTCACCTACAAGAATGAAAGAAAGAGACACACAAAGTGTGCAAAGTGGATACTTCAGTTTTGAACATGGCTAGGATTGTAATATTGAGCCCGCATGTGGAATAGCAGATTCAGAGAATGAAATATTTTTCAAGTCATCTGGAGTTTTTGTTTTGCCATTTGCATGTTTTTCACGTGCTCAAATGTTCAAGTAAAATTACAATAAATGATGACATTTTTTAATCATTTCCATGGCATGTGTCATGTTCATTGGTTTCTATAAATCCATTAAGCAAGAAGTGTGTCACAAACATGCTGTGATGAACAAAATCACTTAAGACATAAATGCACTTCAGGAAATATGTAAATGAGCTGGGATTGTATCGTTCCTGATTTGGAATTGTATTCATGCACATGGAATTTGAAGTGAAGCAATGACTATGACGTCAAAGCGAAGAATAGTCTAATTTTATAGCTTGTTCATCTGTATTGTTTGATTGAAAGAAATTACAGCCAATTTATTCCAACCTTTTCTTATTCCAGGGGTCCAGAAGTACTGAACCATAATTTGCTCTGTTATTATGGCTACAGTTGTGGCCAAAGGTTTTGAGAATGACACAAATATTCCTTTTCACAAAGTCTACTGCTCCAGTGTTTTCAGATCTTTTTGTCAGATGTTACTAGGGTATGCTGAAGTATAATTACAAGCATTTCATAAGTGTCAAAGACTTTTATTGACGGTTACATTAAGTTTATGCAAAGAGTCAATATTCGCAGTGTTGACCCTTCTTTTTAAATACCTCTGACAGCAGCCCATTTTTGCATAATCAATGCTTGGAGTTTGCCAGAATTTGTAGGCTTTTGTTTAGACCAAAATTTTTCATGTTTTGTTCCCAAAGCACTTGATCACTTTTGCCTTATGGCAAGGTGCTCCAGTAGGCTGCAAAAGGCAATGTTTGTCATGGTGCACCAAACTGCTCTTGGATGGCTGTGAGAAGTTGCACTTGGAGAATGTTGCACTCGTACTTTATTTATTCATGGCTGTGTTCTTAGTTAAAATTGGGAGTGAGCTCATTCCCTTGGTTGAGAAGCAACCCCACACATGAATGGTCTGCTTTACGATTGGCATGACATAGGACTGATGGTAGCACTCACCTTCATACATTTAAAAAAAGGCAGCAAAGAACAGTTTTAACCGTTGATTGAATGTCAATGGTTTACTCAGAAAACAAACGGTATTAAACTGTATCTTGGAGCATGGACAGCACTCTCAACTGGTCATCTGTTTGAGTTTAAGGTTGCATCTTTTACAGTAAAAGCTGCGATAAACCTCATTTCTTTCTTTCTCTTTTTTTTGGGGAATGTTTGGCAGAAAGCTCCAGACGTGGTGTGTCCATCAAGATCTTAGCAAATAGTTGAATAAAACTAATTTCATCATACAACCATATGAAACTATATTGCACAATATGCAAATGTTGGTTCACTGAGTTGTATTGGTTAAAACATAGTAAGCTTGATAGGTAGCTTCCGCAGATTATTATTTGTTGTTTTAAAAAAACTACCAGTGTAAAAACTACCAGTGTACAATATGCCCTTTTTATCTACCAATGTCCCCAACTTTTCCACCATTGAATAGATATACAGATGATTTACAAATTCTGGGCAGTTTCTTCTATTTGTTCCTTACCTTTCTTATATTTTTTTAGATTATATTATCTAAACTTTTGAGGTAAAAGAAGACATTGAAAAAACACAGTTTGTCACTTACAACTACACGAACATTTATTTATTTATTTGACTTTTAAAGTGGAGTTTGTGCTATTTTGACACCACTCACTGTTTCCTGTATGTTTAAACAGAATGCTTTATGTTACATCTCAATATGAAAAAATGTGAAATCACACACAAAACACACTTTTGTTCTTAAATGTGAATCAACTGTGCATGTTTTTTTTTTTTGTGTGTGTGTGTGTGTGTTGTAGAAATGCATGAAGTTTAATGTGGAGTCACCTATCTGGCTGTCTAAACAGCGCATCCTTTGCGCCTTGAACCAGAGCCTAAAAGATGTTCTGAACTACGGCCTGTTTCAACCTGCATACAATGGAAAAGCGGGCAAGTTCCTGGATGAACAGCGCACTCTGAAGGAGTACCCACTTCCCTCTGTCACTCCCATACCATACCTAGAGGTAAGAGCAAAAAAAAAAAAAAAAAAAGCTATTCTACATTCCTCAACTTTAGCTCTACCACATGACACCATTCAGCAAATTAACTTGTGTGTGTAGAGGTGTTGTATTTCATACAGACTCCACTATGCTGGTGCAAAGAGAACCAAATCCTTTAGTTTAATCCAAGAACTAATCACAAAAATACAAGCTTATACACAAACATATGTCAACAAATCGAGTAATATAATTTTTTATATATATATATATATATATATATATATATATATATATATATATATATATATATATATATATATATATATATATATATTTATATATATATATATATATATTTTTTTTTTTAGGTTATGCATGACAGCAAGTCATAAAACACTCACCAAAGCCAAAAACTGTATAGTGCTCTAGTGCACAAATTCTATTAATTTGCAATAGCATCTCCTTTCTCCATTGCTCTACCTCTACTTGAGCATTTGGGGAATACTATTATCATTTCACCTGATTTATGACTTTAATTAAGAGAGAGACAGACAGAGAGTGAGAGAGAGAGAGAGAGAGAGAGAGAGAGAGAGAGAAATGTATGAGACAGCAAGGGGTGCAGCTTTCTGCTCCTTTCATGTGAGCTCAAAACTAAACAGAAACCTCATTTCTTTTAGTCCAGTGAAACTCTTTTTAATTGCCCAAATCATTCATCCATCCATAAAAATGTAGCTACTTAGGATTATAAATTAAACGATCAAACATGCTTAAAATGCTACATAAATGTGTATGAAGGTTTATGTGAGCTGGGCACAGCTGGAAACTTTGAGACAGTATGAAAGAGGTGACGCATCTCATCCAATAGAACACTTGCTTATTGGTTATTGCTCTATCATGCCATGCAGACAGATTTACTGACACACCAGTAGGTCTATAGATCTACCACGAGTCGCTGACAGATTGCGCTTCCCAACCGGGTGAAAGTAGGGTGTCTGAGTGAAGAGACGGATTTGAAGATGGATAGATGATTAGAGAAACTGGATTGGAAGATGTTGCTAACTGGGAGGGAAAGACGAGATTTTAGAATAGACAAACAAATGGACCAAGAGCTTTCATACTGTAGATCTTTTTCCGTCATCATTGGGTTTTATAAATCTGTTATTGAATGACTAAATCCCAGTAAAACTTTAGAAACCAAGAGCATGTTTTTCAAGATTTCAGAGAAGGAAACATATTCATACTTTTCATGCAGTTTTGGCATTTAGAAGTACAGTATGTTTCAGGTAGATGTGATGTTTAGAAAAAAGAAACACCTCCCATGTTGGCTATATGAAGACGGCCTTACTAAATGTTCTGCCATGGCTCTGGATAATGGGTCTGCTTGTGATTACCATATCAGTCTGTGATCTGAGGCTTGGATGATGACAGTGATTTACAGAAAGCCCTAAATCATTTAAATCTAGCTGCTTCTCGCTCTCAAAGCCACAGGGAGGTTCAATCTATGATTGCATTCTAATTTGATTAATGTCACCATTTTATTTGTGAGCACATCGTATGCATTTGGGTAAAGCTTGGGTTTTCTTGGGTAAAGCTTGTTTAAGTTTAACTCTCAAAAATCACAAAGACTTGTCTAAACTATCCATTCAAATATGAACCACCTGTTTTACTCTTAAACATACCAGTAAAAGTTAACTAATCAATACAAAAAATGTTTGCATTATACAGCATCATGTTGCCACAAACCCTGTTTTTCCATCTGGTGGTGAACGAGAGAAAAGAGAGATTACCATAAAATGTTTTTGTCACCAGCATCAACTGTGACTGCCCTGTCTCTGACGTCACTATCACCTAGCACTGCAAAGGACATTACCCTGTCTCTCTGCCTTGCCTTTGACATCATTACCCAACACTACTGAAAAGGTTGTTCTGCCTCCCAGCCCCATATCTGACATTACTACACCACCTGACACTGCTAAGGGCATGACCACACCTTTTCCACCTTTGATGTTGCTCTGTCTTTTACTTTGCTGAGGACACCGTTCTCTTTCCTTACTTTGCCAGGGGCATCGCTACACCCACACAGAACCCATGGTGCTTGCCCTATATAGGGCTGCGTAGGCACAGAATGGTCAGAGTGCTCATCGATGAAGATAGCCTGGTTTGATGGATCATGTTTTCTTTTACATCATGTGAATGGCTGGGTGCTTGTGTCTCACTTACCTGGAGAATAAATAGTGCCTGGATGCACTATGGGAAAAAGGCATGCCAACAAAGACTGGCTGATGTTCTGGGCAGTGTTCTGCTGAAAAGCCCTGGGTCCTGGCATTCATGTGAATGCTACTTTGGCACATAACACATACCAAAAAGTTGTAGACAACATATCCCCTTATAGTGTCCTCTTTCAGCTCTCTATGTCCCCTGACAAATGGAATGGTTTGAGGAACATGATTAAGAGTTTGAGGTTGCTGATCTGGCCTTCAAATTCCCCAGATGTCCATCTGGTTGAGCATCGGTGGGATGACCTAGACAACACGTTTGAAAAAGGTGCATAAGAAGGTTTAAGAAAATTGCCAAGCAAATCTGATTCATGACCTTGCAGAGTTTCACAAGGAGTGGAGTCCATCAAAAACCAATATGCACAGACATCTACAGGAAATGGGCATCGGCAGAAAACTGTTGCATTCCTAGTACCAAACCACACCTGAACCAGAGACCATGTCAGAACTATTTTACCTCGGCTAAGAAGAAAGAGAACTGGCCATGTTCCAAAGTTCCCTTTTTTGATGAAAGTAAATTTTGCATTTTATTTAGAAATCAAGGTGTCTGGATGGAGAGTGGAGAGTCACAGAATCCAAGTTGCTTGAAGTCCAGTGTGAAGCTTCTACAGTTAATGATTATTTGGGGAGCATTGTCATATGCTGATGGAGGTCCATGGTATTTTACCAAGTCAAAAGTCAATGCAGCCATATACAAGGATAGTTTAGACCACTTCATTCTTCCATCCTGCCCACAGTGCCAAAACTTCCTCTAATTGGTTTGCTGACCATGGTATTACTGTGCTTGACTGGTCAGCCATCACCTGACCTGATTCTTTATGAGGTATTGCCAAGAGGAAGATGAGAAACACCTCAACCAACAATACAGATAAGCTGACGGCTGGAATCAGTAACACCTTTGCAGCAGGACTGAAATATTTTAGTTTACATATAATGAAACTAGTATATAAAAGGGGAGCATGTTAAAGATAATATAATATACAGGATTTTTTTTTTTATAAAACAATAACAGTTGGCCACTGAAACTCTAACAGAATTTACAAAGATTTTTAGTTACCTAGAAACACAATCCTTGATATGATCAAGATCGAATTAACAATGCACAGATGATTAGACTTTTGCACAAAACTAATTACATAGATATCAAATATGAAAAATCAAGCTAATACAAAATCTCTTTTTAATATACTATTATATATTAAAACTACTATTTTTAAATGTACAAAAACTATATGTGTATGTGTAAACTGAGAAGAGATGCCTCATTTTGGCGTGTCCTCAGGATGTACACACGTGGACAAAATTGTTGGTACCCTTCGGTCAATGAAAGAAAAACTCACAATGGTCACATAAATAACTTTAATCTGACAAAAGTAATAATTAAAAAAAATTCTATGAATGTTAACCAATGAAAGTCAGACATTGCTTTTCAACCATGCTTCAACAGAATTATTAAAAAAAATAAACTCATGGAACAGGCCTGGACAAAAAAGATGGTACCTTTAGAAAATACTGAAAATAATGTGACCAAAGGGACATGTTAATTCAAGGTGTGTCCACTAATTAGCATCACAGGTGTCTACAATCTTGTAATCAGTCAGTGGGCCTATATATAGGGCTCCAGGTAGTCACTGTGTTGTTTGGTGACATGGTGTGTATCACACTCAACATGGACCAGAGGAAGCGAAGGAAAGAGTTGTCTCAGGAGATTTGAAAGGAAATTATAGACAAGCATGTTAAAGGTAAAGGCTATAAGACCATTTCCAAGCAGCTAGATGTTCCTGTGACTACAGTTGCACATATTATTCAGAAATTTAAGATCCATGGGACTGTAGCCAACCTCCCTGGATGTGGCCGCAGGAGGAAAATTGATGACAAATCAAAAAGACGGATAATCCGAATGGTAACAAAAGAGCCCAGAAAGACTTCTAAAGAGATCCAAGGTGAACTTCATGCTCAAGGAACATCAGTGTCAGATCGCACCATCCGTCGTTGTTTGAGCCAAAGTGGACTACATGGGAGACGACCAAGGAGGACACCATTGTTGAAAACAAATCATAAAAAAGCCAGACTGGAATATGCCAAACTACATGTTGACAAGCCACAAAGCTTCTGGGAGAATGTCCTATGGACAGATGAGACAAAAATGGAACTTTTTGCCAAGGCAAATTTTGCTAATTATACTTGAAGCATATCAAGAAAAGAACACTGTCCCTACTGTGAAACATGGAGGAGGTTCTGTTATGTTCTGGGGTTGCTTTGCTGCATCTGGCACAGGGTGTCTTGAATCTATGCAAGGTACAATGAAATCTCAAGACTATCAAGGGATTCTAGAGAGAAATGTGCTGGCCAGTGTCAGAAAGCTGGGTCTCAGTCGCAGGTCATGGGTCTTGCAACAGGACAATGACCCAAAACACAGCTAAAAACACCCAAGAATGGCTAAGAGGAAAACATTGGACTATTCTAAAGTGGCCTTCTATGAGCCCTGACCTTAATCCTATTGAGCATCTTTGGAAGGAGCTGAAACATGCTGTCTGGAAAAGGCACCCTTCAAACCGGAAACAACTGGAGCAGCTTGCTCATGAGGAGTGGGCCAAAATACCATTGATAGTTACAGGAATCGTTTGATTGCAGTGATTGCCTCAAAAGGTTGTGCACCAAACTATTAAGTTAGGGGTACCATCATTTTTGTCCAGGCCTGTTCCATGAGTTCATTTTTTTAATAATTCCGTTGAAGCATGGTTGAAAAGCAATGTCTGACTTTCATTGGTTAACATTCATAGAATTTTTTAAAACTATTACTTTTGTCAGATTAAAGTTATTTCTGTGACCATTGTGAGTTTTTCTTTCATTGACCGAAGGGTACCAACAATTTTGTCCACGTGTGTATGTTGCTACTGTACACTAGTCCCTCAGTGCAGACTAGGGGATCTTGTGAGTTAGTTGTTGATTGCCTTAAGTAGTCAAAACCATATGCTGTGCCTTCTTTAGACAGCTGGAGTGGATCCATTGTTGCTGTGCGCACAGTCGTGGGAATCACAGCAGTTACTGTGTTAGCTTCACTGTAGGTGGCATCTCCCACCTTTCTGGGATTCTTACTTTTTCACCAATAATGCATCACAAAGTATGAAAGAGTGAGTATGCCTGTCTGTAATCAGAGGGAGAGAAGCAGAGACTTCCAGCTAAGTTCTGCAAAAACATAGCAGAATAATATCTGTCCAAAAAACTGTTCTTAGCTGGGCAATCCATCCAAGTTCTACAAAAACACCATTAAATAATTTATGTCAGAAAACGTGCTCTTGTTTAGGGATACAGTTGGCCGCTTTATAAACCAATTGGGCTACATGGAGAATTTGTTTGACAACTGGTGTGAGGAACAGACATGCTGTTAATGGGATCTCAAAAATAGTATAATACAAGTGCAGGGATAATCGAAACAGACAGTAATTAAACTATTTCTACCAAATATTCTTACATGCAAAGAAATACTGTATATAACAGTACCTTAGGGTGTGGTCCAAGAAATAATCTCAAGTTTCATGTTGGTCTGTTGATTTGCCATTATTGATCTTAATAAACAATGCAAGTTCATACTGTATCTTTCAGGAATACAATCAGGAAATGGATTTTAGTGTTATAAAAATGCAAAAACAATGCTGCACACTAAATCCACGTACATCTATATCAAGATAAAGAGCCATTTATCACTGTGAATACGCAGCAAAACTTGCACATCAATGTGTAGAACTGCGAATATATGCCGGAGCTTATACATTAAATGCTCTCATAATGATGTATTACTGCCAATACAAACAAGATCTTATACACCATTTGCATCAAATGCCACCTTAAATTATCAATTCAAATTTAAAACACTATGCGCACAACAACTTTACTTAAAAAAAACCACCAAAGAGGGAATTAAAGAGGGAATCTCAGACAAGTCCCCAAACTGTTAAGTATAAAATTTGATGAAGTACCTGCTAGATACATTTGCTGAGCTTCGACACACTTGCTGATTGGCTAACACACAGTGGTCGATAGTGTCTGAATGTTTTCTAGTTTATTCAAAGAACAAAAATATCTATAGGTTTTGAGCCAATGCCCTAAGAACACACAAGGTGAAAAGTATTACTAGTATCAGTATTAATCTACATGAGGGGTGAATGAAGTGTGCATATGACCCTAGGTCATCAAGCACTGCATACATTCCAGAGTGAACCACAGGGAGTATTGATATTCAAGGAATGAAGAAATGTAAAGTTAATATTGTACATACTGTGTGTACGATTTGCTGTTGACTGCCTAATACTGTTTACTGTGATATAATTATTTTCAAGCTAATGTTTAAAAGATATATTTCTTTTAAACATTAGCTTTTATATATATATATATATATATATAGAGTATATATAAAGAATGCATATGTAGGAGTTTAAGTATGGAAGGATATTGCTGAATCATCAGCTTCATGGATTCAAGAAATGTGTTTGAACCAGGATACTGGAAGCCTGTGCTGGCATTTCTCCAGCGGTGTTGCGATCAGTGTGTGAAGAGTGGGAGAAGAGGGTTGCATTGACAATCCATCACAATGGGCAGCACATTGAACACATTTTATAAGTGGTCAGAAACTTGTAAATAACTCATGAAAGAATAAAGTTACGTTAAAACCAAGCACACCATTGTTTTTCCTGTGGAATTCCCAATAAGTTTGATGTGTCACATGACCCCCTTCCTATTGAAAAAAACAAAAGTTGGATCCAAGATGGCCGATTTCCAAATGGCCACCATGGTCACCACCTATCTTGAAAAGTTTGCCCCCTCACATCTACTAATGTGCCACAAACAGGACGTTAATATCACCAACCATTCCCATTTTATTAAGGTGTATCCATATAAATGGCCCACCCTGTACATTAAATATTAATAAAATTCTTGCACTGTAGAAAAAAAAAGTTTTCTGCCATTAGCAATGTATAAAACATCACTTTTAAATACCAATCAGCTAGTTTAAAGTCACATGTCTGATCAATGAGGATAATCCAGGTTCTTTTTTAGACAGTATTAAACACAGAGTTAAATGTGATGGAGAAACCTTTCAAATGTGGCAGCTTCCATCAATCATTAAGACATAAGGAGCTTCAGCTTTCTGCTGCAACACCTGTTTAAGAATTGATTTTACCTGAGCCACCAGCTCGTTCACACCAGTGGAATTTAAGTATTAGTATGAGCTCAATTTATAATTTTTTTGTGAATATATCTTAAATATTGTAAAATTTATTTACACTTTCTTAAAGTAGGATCACAACAAACCAAATACAGAGGTACCTCGGCATACAAATGTCATCTGTGTCAGAGGAGAGTTCTTAAGCCTAAATGTTGTGTTATGAACATAATCCCATAGGAAATACTGGAAATGCAAATATCCATTCCAGCCACCCAAAAATATGACCAATTTTACTATTTTTCAAGACTATATTAATATTTTTTTTCATATAGAAATACAAAACATTTAGAAAAGACATGTCAATTAAGTAAAATCTGAAATAAATAGACATTAAACCATGTTTCATTTTAATTTATGATTCCTTTTGGCACCGACTGCTTTAAAAACAAAACTCTATGCAGCCAAAGTGGCTCGTTCTTCTTTTTATAATCAAATTTTATGTAAACATTCTCGATCTATTGGAAAATAATTTTGTTAGATTTAGGAATTTATTTCTTGAAACAGGTGCAGCACAGTGGCTTAATGGTAACCGTTTTCAATCCCTGCCTTGCGTCTGTGTGAATTAAGTTAGCACATTTTCCACATGCTTGGTTTCCTCCGAGTACTCTGGTTTCCTCTCATAGTCCAAAAACATGCAGATTAGGTTAATTGATGTTCGCAAATTGGCCATGGTGTGTGTGAATGAACGCGTGAGTGTGTTTGTGTGCCATGCAATTGATTGGCACCCCATCTAGGGTGTACCCAAGTCACCTGGGATAGGCTCCAGGCCCCCCCATGACCCTGTATACAGGATAAAGCGGGATAGATGATGAGATGAGATGAGATACCTTGAAATTCTCAACTAAAAGAACAAGAAATGTTCTCTTACAAATAACATTTGACTAGAAATGAGCTTTATAATCATATTTGTTTTGTGTAAACTTATTTTAAGAAATTGTAGACAGATTTAGAGATTAATAAATATTTCACTTGTTAAGATGTTTTTTATTAAATGAGATTTTTTGCAGAGGTTAAATAATATAAAATGATACGCAGGTCCAGGTTCGATTCCCGGCCAGATTCGATTCCCGTCTCTGTATGCATGGAATTCGCATGTTCTCCCTGTGCTCGGTGGGTTTCCTCCGGCTTCCTCCCACAGTCCAAAGACAGTCCAAAGACATATTAGTCTAATTGGCATTCCCAAACTGTGAATGAGTGTGTGTATGTGTGTGCCCAGATTGTACCCGCCTTGTGCCCTAAGTTTCCCGGGATAGGTTCCAGGGCCCCCCGCGATTTTGTATACAGGATTAAGCGGAATAGACAATGAGTGAGTGAGAAACATTGCAGCCTGTGCGTGGTTGAAATGCAATATAAAAAATTATAATTACCTGAAAATGTTAAAGTTTTATACATGGATTGTTTTTCTTTATATAAGAAGTGGTGTAAACTGAAATATCTTGTCAAAACCTCTTATGTGCCCTTTATCGTAAGCTGTGTGTACATGTGTGTGACTCCACACTCCACTGAGGCACTGGGGAGCTGTTTACACGCTGATACGATCATTGTGCCACAATTTCCAGCCCTCTTTACTCACCATGATGGCCAGAGCACCATGAGTGAGCATGGTCCTCCCGTTAATCATTCATTCACAGCAAGTACATCGCCTCTATCAGAAAGTTTACGATAGAAATAAGATCAAAGCCAGTGTTTTCTTTTACAGTTTCGCTATAAGAGGCGTGTGTACACACAGACCCACCTGGACGACAAGCAGCTGGCTAAACTGCATACTAAGGTAAGACATGAGATTTGCTTTTCTTGTTATTCTAGTCTCGAAGCTTAGGAATTCATCACACTGGGATGTGCATGCTAGCTGAAAGTACGTGAACTGTGAGTTAAGATGTAAGGGCGGCTCTTGAGTACAAGGTGTTGAAATCCCAGGCAGTTTGCTTTACAGTATTCCTCTTTTGGTTATTGGTGCGACGGTTTAATTTCTATTGGTGCAATTGTTCAAGAAAGAAAAAAAGAGAGTTAAATTTTTCCTTATATATATATATACTACGTTATTTGCAGTGATTGGCCAAAAGTAAAAAAAAATCCAATTCAAATATTAAAAGAGATTAAATCTGAAACTTATCGAACCTAAAAATGTGAGTTACATCCTTAATCAAAATGACTCATTACGCCATTAAATAAAAATCAATGCAAAAAAAATTTTAGCACCACTCTTTTCTTTCCTGCTAACTCCCATGATTTTCAATTCCACTTAGTTTTTTTAAATTATTATTTGTATTACAGTTTTTGTGGATTGCTTACACACTAAAATTAAAAGTAGTACACTATTAGCAAAAACTTACACTCAAGAAGCAAAACATCAGCCCATATTTGCACAACTATAAGCACATTGTCAACCTCACACTTGTTGCAAAACTCTACACACAATTATTTGCAAAACACTAAACACACTTAACATACATTACACACAAAAATCTATCATGAAGTCACTTCCTTGCAATACCAAAGCACTGACTGTCACTGCACCGTCCAACCAATTGGTTCAACGCAGTCATCAGGTGTGCAAACACTTGTTTGCTTAATTGTAGACACACCAATCAGGTGTTTAAGCACTATAAACTAGTTTCTACATAGGATTGAGGGTCAGGAACGACAAGAGGGAAGGCATCCATATGTTCACAGAACACCAAGAGAGGGAGATAGTAAACATGGTTCTGGCCAACAATGCTATAACACTCAAACAGCTTCAAGCTAACATTGTCAATAACCATGACAGTTTCAACGATATCCATCAGGTCTCAATATCAACACTGGCACGCATCCTAAAAAAAAAACATATTCAAATGAAGCAAATTTATCGAGTGCCTTTCGAGCGCAATTCCGAAAGGGTGAAACGACTGCGGCGTGATCATGCAGAGGTACTGTATGTATTCACTTTAGCATTGTGATCTTGCATACTGTCTCATGATCTTTTACTGTAATATGTATCCTAGATCTACACTGAACTACACAATTTTGCCTGACACTGTTCTTCAGGTAGTTTTACGAATGGATGGAGAGAAGATCCAGCATGAGTTCATTTACATAGATCAGGCTGGGTTCAACCTGATGAGAACACGAAGGAGGGGAAGAAACGTCATTGGCCACAGGGCTATAGTCAATGTCCCAGGGCAATGTGGGGGAAATCTAACACTCTGTGCAGCCATTACACAGAATGGGGTCCTACACCGCCATGCCCATATGGGTCCTTACAACACAGCACTCATACTGACATTCTTGGACCAACTGCACAACATAACAGCAGCAAATCAAATCAATCATATGCAGTACATTGTTGTCTGGGACAATGTGTCTTTCCACCGCTCTGCTCTGGTTCAGAACTGGTTTCAGCAACATCCACATTTCACCGTCCTATATCTTCCACCATACTCTCCATTCCTCAACCCTATAGAAGAGTTTTTCTCGGCATGGCGGTGGAAGGTATATGATCTCCGTCTCCAGGCTGAGGTACCCCTCATCCAAGCCATGGAGGAGGCCTGTGACCAGACGGAGGTAGCAGCAATACAAGGATGGATTCGTCATTCAAGACGTTCCTTTCCAAGGTGTCTTGCTAATGACAACATTGCCTGCGATGTTTATGAAATTCTCTGGCCAGATCCAGCTAGGCGAAGAGACAATGTCTAGTGTTTTTTTTTTTTTTTTTTTTTTTGTAATAGTAAACTTACAGTACAATATGTAAGGTGACATGGTGTTACAGTACTATGAATCTCCATGTCAACATTTTGGGCATGTTGAGAAATAAACGAGTTTCTTCAGTGTGCAACATTGGTCTTGTGTAGTGTTTGGTGGATTTACTTTATATTTGTACTTTGTTGGTGGTAGCCTACTCTAATCATAGGGAAGTAGAAGTGCTGAAAGTGTTTTAGGTTTATCACAGCAGAATGTAACTCGTGCAAACAGAGTATAGTAAATGTGAAACGTGTGTGTCTTATGGTAAAAAAGTGTGGTTTGTAAACATAAGTGTATAGTTTTTACAAGAGTGTTTATTTATGCAAAGGATCTGTAGCGTTTTGCTAATTGGGTGTGTGGTTGTGCTAATCGTGTGTTGTGTTTTGAAAATCGTGCTTAAGCAATCCAAAAAAACTGTATTATGCTTTTTTTTTTTTTTTCCCTAATGGACTTCCCCTGTTTTACTGTTTTCTCTGAAATAATTGTACTGTAAGCTCCCTATGTCCCCAGGACTTTATTGCTTGCATTTTACTTTTTGTTCTCATTTTGAACCCAGCTGATGGGGGCGGGTTTATGAATTCAAACAATAATAGAAGCTATGAGTAGAAATATATCAGCACAGAAAAGACTTATAGGCAGATGGACGGTATTCAGACCGGTTTCACTTTTTTAAATTTATTGTTGCATCCTTTCTCTTACATCTTTTAAATTCACTTTCCAACAGTGACAAGTGTGCATTCTCTGATCTGCCACCGCATTAAAATGCAAAACATTTTTTGTCCAGTTTTGTATAGGTTGCACTTGTGCTCTGTCCCCTCAGTGCATGGACTCCACAGAAACCACTGGGGATGTGCTATGATGTCTTGTACCTGCGGATCCCTCGGGTGATGTGGGTTGTTGTGTGGGGCCTCCATGACTTGTTTGTCCTGTGCACTCCATGATTGTTCGATCAGATTGGGATTTCGCGAGTTGTCGGCCTTGGGCTCTTTGCCCGTGGGACTGTGTGTTAGAGGGCTGTGGTGCACTTGGGTGTCCTGGCACTTTTCTATCGATTACTTATTTGGCAATTTGTGCTGCATTGCCTTTTCTGTGTGATCGTGCCTTACAGGCTGGCCTCTGGTCCCGGTGGGCATGGATGAGCCATGGGTGCTTGGATCCTGTCATCAGTGTAAGCGTGTTCAATGAAGCAAAATGGAAGAGTATTTTTATAAGATGTATAGGATCTTATAAGATTACACTACGTGCCCTGCGATGCATTGGCACCCTGTCCAGGGTCTACACCCTGCCTTGTACCCCACGTCTCCTGGGATAGGCTCCAGACCAACCGTGACCCGAATACAGAATTAAGCGGTATAGATGATGAGTGAGTGAGTAATACTACACTGGCTTTTGCAACCTCAGTGACTGGGTTAGCAAATCTAATAGTATATGTTTTTTATTTATATCTAGGACAATAAAGTCCTTGTGATGGATATCGTATATCTTCTAGTACACTGTCCTGTGTTTTTTTTTTTTTTACAATTCATTTAGTAAAAGATGTCCAGTACAAGTTTAAGGTAACATAAAATTGTCACCTAAAATTGACCAGCATTTGGATGCAGTTGGAGAGTAGCCATGTGGCACCACACACTTTTCCTCACAGAGAGATGATAGACAGCGAGAGAAGGAGAGAAGCAGAGCATGGAGAGCATCTCTCTCTCTCTCTGTCTCTCTCTCTGTCTCTCTCACACACACACAAACAGAGTGGAAGCTGAGTGAAGTGTACCTTCTGTTTCACACTTCAGTAAAATACAGTGTGGTGTGAATTAAAGCGCCAGAGCTCTTTTACCTCACATCATGCCCCACACTATTCCACACCGTCTCGTCCAATTAGGACTGCCTCTAATACTGTCCAAATTAATAAAACCAGTTCAGCAAGTTCTTATCCGGTCTTGTACCTTTTGCACCATCTACTACAGCTCTCACCTTGATTTGCTGTATCTGCTCCACAGAGTGCTCAGAATGCTTTTCTGAGAGACTCCTTCACAGGGTCGCCTTGTTCATGTCCTTACCCTGCTAGGCTCAAACTGAAACAGCTATGTGTCTGATTTTGTAACTTGTGCCCTGAGATGGATTGGCACCCTGTCCAGGGTGTACTCCGCCTTGTGCCATAAGTCTCCTGGGCTAGGCTCCAGGCCCCCCGTGACTCTGAATACAGGATGAGGTGGTCTTGATGGTGAGTGAGTGTCAATTAAGTAAAATCTGAAATAAATAGACATTAAAACATGTTTCATTTTAATTTATGATTCATTTTGGCACCGACTGCTTTAAAAACAAAACTCTATGCAGCCAAAGTGGCTCCTTCTTCTTTTTGCTGCTGTCCACAAAATGCAAAAAATTAATGGGAAAACCAATTGTATGTTTATAAAAAAAAAAAAAAAAAAATAAAAAAATGAAAACAGAGACTACTAAATAACTTTTACACCGTCTGTAAAGCTGACATGTAGTGTAGTGGTTAGCATTGTGGCCGCTAATCTTCAGGGTTAAGGGATCGATTCCAACCTTGAGTGTGTGTGTGGAGCTTGCATGTCCCCAATGTTCTTGTTGGGTTTCCTCCAAGTAATCTGTTTTTTCCCCAATGTCCATATGCAGAGTTAGCTAATTGGTGTTCCCAAATTGCGTGTGTGTGTGTGTTGCGTATTTGTTCCCAAATAGTGTGTGTGTGTGTGTGTGTGTGTGTGTGTGTGTGTGCCCTCCAATTGATTGACACTCTGTCCAGAAGTTTTCTGGGATAGGCTCCAGGCTTCTGATGTAGTGAGTAGCTTCTCATTTCTTAAACATTTATGTCAAACGACACATCCTGTAATCATGACAAAGATGTTATTCAAGTAACGAAAACAGCTGAGGAGCTTGCTGAAATGACTACAATTGGGTAAAGAACTGAAAAGCGCATTATTAAAACCTGGATTAAAATTAACCAATTTTCTCTGAATTTCTACAAGGTTAAATGATTTCCAAATCTTAAAAAAAAAAAAAAAAAACGATCCCATTGTAATGGACAGTGTTTTATTATTATTTTTTCTTTGGTTTGAATGAAATCCATGAATGAATGAAAACGAGGCGACAGCTACCAACCAGGTAGGACAATGACTGTCTTGTTCTTACTCCAACACACAAGATAGCTCTATCTTTTCAAACTGCTGCTCATGCATCATTAGAGGCAGGAGGAAAACACTTTCCAGGTGAATGGATTGGCTAGAGTCACTTGAAGCAAGAGGTCACGTATGCTCCCCTCTGAGAGTATGGTCAATTTGCTCCTTAGACTTCTGGCTACAGATGGCTGTAGCATGATACGAACTCATGATCTCTGGATGATAGGGTCAATGCCTGCCTGTCCCATCGATCAGTGCATCCTCTTTTGTATTTCTTTTAGGTTGAAATGTTCTCTTTTTTTAGTGACTAGACCATTGTAGTGTTCTACCTGTGCAAACATGAACATCAAATCTTTTACATGAATGTTTACAGACACTCCAAGTACTTTGTCTTGTGCTTTCAACTTCTTGCTTTTTAAGCAAAGAGCATCTGCCGGATGATATCCTTTTTTTTTACATCACTCTTTTTAATATTATTACAAATGGCATCTGCTTGTCTACATTTTTTTTCAAAGACCAGCTGTTCAACAGATCACAAGATTCTTATTCTAAAAGCTTCGAATAAACACTGCCTAAATCATTTTACAGGCGTCATGTACATTCTTTAATCATATTTAGAAAAAAAATAACCACTTGGATTTAACTAAGCAAATATTTAAGATCCTTCCATTGGATAATTAATGCAGTGATTTATATGGTTCAGCTGGCAACAAGTTATTTAACCTGAATGGATGGAGTGAGAAGCTTCTCATTTCTTAAACATTTATGTCAGCCTGCGATCAGGACAAATATGTTACTATGTCTCAGAAGAGTCAAATGATTGTCCTGCATCAAGTAAACAAAACAACTAAGGAAGTGAACCTTCGTCTTTGTGGAAGCAACATGGATTGAAAAAATATCCTGATATCGCACAATGTGAAGAGACCTCCAGGGATTGGGACTAAACAGCTGTGTAGACTCAAGAAAACCACTTATCAGTGAGGCTAATTGGAACAAAAGGCCTAAATCTGCTAGGAAGTATGAATAAAAAAACTGTGGAGCGTTGGAGAAAAGTCATGTCATCTGATGTTTCAGGGTGATGCGGGGTAGGAAAAGAGGCAAATGAAGTGATGCACACATAATACCTAGTGTCTACCGCCCTAGCATGTGGGGGGGGGGGGGGGGGGGGGGCAGTGTTATGATCAGGGGTTGCTTCTGTTGGTCAGGTCCAGTTTCAGCATTGTTACAGTGTGCGCCCAAAGAAGTCAGCTGACTACCTGAACGTACTGTACTGAATAACCAGGTTTTTCTGCCAATGGATTTTTTCTTCCCTGATGGCATGGGCATATTGGAAGATTACGATGCCAGGATGTATTCAAGTTGTAAAATGCAGCATGAGACAGAGTCCAGACCTTAAGAATTGAGAATCATTGAGAATCTTTGGTACGTGCTGGAGAAGAATTTACGCAGCGGTCCAACTCTCCCGTCATCGATACAAGATCTCGGAGAAAAATTGATGAGACTCTGGGCGGAAATAAATGCTACAGTATGACGTTGCTTAAGCCTGTTGGAAAGATGCCAAGGCTGTAATCAAAGCAAAAGGCGGTCCAGCGCGTTATTAGTGCGCGTAACTTTTTTTTTCACCGAGCAGTGTATAATCATTTGGTTCATTCATAGAGATAAAATCCATATAAGCAAGTTTATTTTAGACAAATAATGTGTTATTGCTTGAGGTGAGTATATGTTGATTTATACATTTAGTTTGCACAATGCTAAACTCAAAGCAATAACATTTCTTTTAAATGTACGCTGTAATACAGTATTTCTATTGCAGTTTTCTAAAAAAAAAAAAAAAAAAAAAATTAAGCAAAAGAATTTTTAATACACAGTAATACTTTTTCAGGACTCTTTACACAGTTAGCATGACAGCATTAGATTTGGATTCTCAAACATTTTTCATTGCTTCAACTCAAAATGCCTTCAATGACAACACCTTTCTCTATCTTTATCTCTATCACACACACACACACACACACACACACACACACACACACACACACACACACACACACACACACACACACACACACACACACCTCAGCAAAACAGGACGTAGATCTTGTAAATATACTGTTTTTAACAGCATAATTAATTAGTTTGTTCATTCATTCATCTTTTATGATGCTTATCCTGTACAGTGTAGCCGAAGCCTGGAGCCTATCCCAGGAGTCTTTTGGGCGAGATGTGGGGTACACCCTGGATGGGGTACCAATCCATTGCTGAGCACACACACACACTCTACAGGCAATTTGGGAACACCAATAAACCTTATCTTCATGTCTGTGGGAGGTTACCAGACTACACTGGAGAAAACCCGCCGAGCATGGGGAGAACTCCACGGACACATACCCGAGGTGGGAATCGGATCCCGACCCTGGAGGTGCAATGTTAACCAGTTTTAAAATCTGAAAATTTTTGAAACAATTAGACCCGCCATAGCGGATCCCCATTTTAGCTGAGGACCTATCCAGGTGTTATGCTTTACCATAATTACCATTTACATACAGGGGGACAACATTGGATTTTTTTTTCTCCGTCCATCCAGAGGCGGAGTAGTGGGTCTTAGAGTAGCCAGAAGAGATGGAGGGAGAGAGTATAGAGGTGGTGAAAAACTACCAAGATCAGTCATCTCTGATGAGATTAGAGCTTCTGTCCAAGAGAGAGAGAGAGAGAGAGAGAGGCTGAACTGCCAAATCCGCCAAGCTACTCTCAAAGATGACATCTGTTGATGGCAATTATTCCAGAAAACTCCCAGGTACGATTTGGCATTTTGCAAGGGTTTGTGACCTAATTACGTTTTGCAGTGGTACTGTAAATTGAGCGAACGTCTTGTGTGTCTCAATTTTGTATGTATAATCCAATAGGACCATGTGACATTTCACCCTGGTGGTGAGTGAAGATAGAAGGTATTCAACCACCTTTCACATGATCAGCCAATGAACGCTGGAGGCCTGGAAATATCCGTGGAAGACTGCCAGGGAGGGACAAAGCTTTCAAAGAGGTCTTTTTTTCTCAGATGTAGGCAAAAAAGAATATACTGTACAGTAAGGCGTGCTGTCGATCGGAACTTGTAGCCCAACCCAGCGGCTCGCCTCATTGACATGTGCATGTTTATCATCGAGTATATTACAGTATGTGTTTTTTGTTTGTTTGTTTTGATATTACGGTATTAAAAATTTTTTTTTCATTATTTTTTTGGTTTCTATTATGAGTTTGCGTTTGGGAATTGCGGTACGACTACATATGTGAAAATATGGCAAAAAGGAAGCATATTGAAAAAATAGTGCTGCATTATTGATGCATCCTTATGAAATAATTTATTACATTGCCGACTGCAATGGAGGGCCATTCTTATTTTCTATTTGAAAAAAAAAAAAAATCATGCAAAAAAAAAAAAGACATGCAAAAAAATTAACTGTAAATAAATAACGTGACTGCAAATGGGTTAAACAACAATTGCATCAATTTCATTTTTGCACCAAAATCACTAAAATGTGTTTTATAGGCTCGTTAATGGAAGAGTTGAAAATGAATTGTCTGTCTGTCTGCCTGTCTGTCTGTCTGCCTGTCTCACCTACTTCCTGTTCAGTCAGCTTCTCCAGGCGGATCTCTGCATGTGTCATGTCCTGTATCTGCAGGGTGTGTTAGAGAGACTGTGAGAGCAATGCAGCTCTCAGACCAAGTAAATGCTTGCTTTTCTTCTGATACGTGCACTGTCTGCAAAGTGGGATCTCCAGAAATATATGTGTGTGTGTGTGTGTGTGTGTGTGTGTCTGTTGAGTTTCCTCTGTATTACCTATATCCAGCTCAGCTCTCACGTCTAGTGTCTATCTCAGCCTGTTTTTTTTTTTTGTGTCCCTTTTCTCTCTATCTGGCTGAACTGAATCTGTGATTCTGTCGGTTTCTTCTCCTCTCTCGCAGTCCCTGTAGTACAGAATGAGTGATAGCAAATCCATTACTACCAGCCAGTTACCACAGTATGAGTCATCCCATTGACTGCTTGTGAGTGAGTGAGTGAGTGAGAGAGAGAGAGAGAGAGAGGGGGGGGGGAATGCATGTTATAATAAGAGAATGAGATTTCCTGTCAAGTTTGTAATAAAGGAGAACTTTTCGTAATAAAGGATAAAAAAAAAAAAAACTAAAAAGGTAAACTAAGGACAACTTTTCGCAATAAAAGCTGACCACATTGTTAGCTAAAAGGTGGGAAATATGAAGTTTAAGTGAATTGAAAGGGTTAAACATGATGTCATGTGTGTAAATCATAACCTGTAAGGTGATCCTGGTGGCTGTTAGTGTCCCTTTAACACTCAGGAGACTTCCTAGTTATGGCCAACGTCGTTTTTATAAAAAATAGTTTTTCATAATGTGATATTAAAATGCAGTATAATGCATGTACAAAATTACTGTCAATACAACAACTAAAATCACTGTCTCACATTACTCATACAGAAGGAACACATCAGGTCCACATGTCTGACATTTCCATACGTGCACTGAATTTCTTTTCTTTGCATATCGCAGTTTTAGGAAGCTGGGGTCAGAGTTCAATATAAAAAAAACAGCCCGACAGTGGTAGCTTGGTAGAGCTGAGGCTTGAACCATTGACCTTCTAGTCAGTAACCCAGAGCCTTACCGCCTTGAGCTACAACGAGCTGCCCCGGATACTATTGTACTGCATGCTAACATGCACGAATATAAATGAACAAGAAGGCAATTCTGCTCAGTTCTCTTAGAGTATGCCACCAGTGTTTGAAGTTTTTAGGAAATTTAAAAAGCCTAGGAAGAGTCTCGAGTCTCAATTTATGGCCACAGGGTTAATAGATCTATATAGTTTTGCACAACTTCTTTTCTTTTCCTTTTTGGTTTTAAACACATGCAAGAATAGCGAGAAAAAGGATATTTATTATCATTACTATAGCCTATACATCAGTACATACTGTATAAATTAAAACATTGCAATATAAGATGAAAGAACTATGAATATCCTTTAAGATGCTCAGCTAAATAGACAATTGCATATGAATCCAAGGCTGTGTGCTACTAAATCAGTGCATTGGGCTAATCCCAAAAGATTCTACTTTATTATTGTTATTATTATTATTATTATTATTATTATTTTGGGTGGCCGGTTTCCCAGATTTAGATATAGTCTTTCTGTTTCATAAATATAGCCTCTCTCTGTTAGGGATTTAGTGTTATGTGCCCTATCAGCCCCTTTTAAATGCGTGAGCACACAGACGCTGGGGCTTTCAATCTGTGCCTGACTGGTGGTATTAATTATCACCCAAATGAGAGAGGTTCCCTGTTGAGTTTGGTTAGTCTTAAGGTTTCTTCCTAGAGTCATGTCGGGAAGTTTGATTATCAGGGACAAACTGATCGTTTTTATGCCCTATAGTTTATACCTTATTCCTGTATTTTCATACATTTTTATTCATCTTTAATACTACTTGGGTACACCCTGGACAGGGTGCCAATTCATGGCAGGGCACACACACACACACACACACATTATGGGCAATTTGGGAACACCAATTAATCAAATCTGCATGTCTTTGGACTGTGGGAAGAAACCGGAGTACCTGGAGGAAACCCACTAAGCACAGGGAGAACATGCAAAAGAATTGTTGAATTTCCTGTTATAAATGTTTGTTTTTTTTACACTAAACGTTTGTGTATATTACAGACAGACTTTTTTTTTATACTAGTGTAAGTATGTATTGTCGACGGGAAAAGAGTTTGTAGAAAGAGTTAAAAGTCAAATATACACTCCATGTTCTGTAATCAGAGAGCGAATCAAAGGTTAGAAATCCCAAAAGTAAATCGGGATAAAGCTTAAAGTTTTGTCTTAAATTTCCTCCTGCATATTAAAATTCACTTCTTCCACTTAAGCGCTGTTATTTCAGCCGCGAAAATATTAACTAATCCCAATAAAAGATATTCAGTATAGATTTTCTAATTATTATCTATTGGTGCCGGTGTAGCTTATTTTAAAGTGAATTAGACATAAAAGTCCATAACAGGTTAAACTCCAGGCAGATATCAACGTACTGCAAAAGTTTCATTAAATTCTGCCCAGACGTGTGACGTGTGTGTACGTACAATATGGTGTAAAAACTTGCGGTTTCTAATCTGGCCCAGAACTGCTCATAACTTCACTTCTACTCAACCATTTGATTTACTGTATGATGCAGGTTTAACTTCTGGCAAATACCAAAGGACTGGCAAAGTCTCATTAAATTGAGCCCAACCAGTTTTGCATGCTGCTGTGACAAACTCTGGCTGTCGCCTAGCACCACCAGGTCCTGGGTTCGATTCCTGCGTCGGGTCTACTGTATATCCGGGCTCCGGTTTCCTCCCACAGCCCAAAGACATGCAGATTAGGCTCAATGCCGTTCCCAAATTGCTCGGCGTACAGTACAGACCAAAAGTTTGGACACACCTTCTCATTCACAGAGTTTTCTTTATTGTGTTCTTTAGCCCAAACGCGTCTCTTCTGCGTATTGTCTGTCCTTAGCAGTGGTTTCCTAGCAGATATTCTAGCATGAAGGCCTGATTCACACAGTCTCCTCTTAACAGTTGTTCTAGAGATGTGTCTGCTGCTAGAACTCTGTGTGGCATTGACCTGCTCTCTGATCTGAGCTGCTGTTAACCTGCGATTTCTGAGGCTGGTGACTCGGATGAACTTATCCTCCGCAGCAGAGGTGACTCTCGGTCTTCTTTTCCTGGGCCGGTCCGCATATGAGCCAGTTTCTTTGTATCGCTTGATGGTTTTTGTGACTGCACTTGGGGACACTTTCAAAGTTTTCCCAATTTTTCGGACTGACTGACCTTCATTTCTTAAAGTAATGATGGCCACTCGTTTTTCTTCACTTAACACAAGCGTCTTTTTTTCTTGCCATAATACAAATTCAACCTCTTTGAATGAGAAGGTGTGTCCAAACTTTTGGTCTGTACTGTATGTGAATCCAGTAAGTGTGTGTGTGTGTATGTGTGTGCACTCTGATAGATTGGAACCCTGTCCAGGGTGTACCCTTGTTGCGCCCTACAGGAACCCTGTCCAGGGTGTACCCTTGTTGCGCCCTACATTAAGTCTCCTGGGATAGGCTCCAGGTCCCCCTGCGCTGACGTTGACTCAATAGACGTTGAGTGAGAGTGAGTGGTTTCAGGTCCTCTATGTGTTTGAGATGTTAAGGTATATAATTAAAAGAGCGAGATGTGACCAATGTCCAGACAAAACTTTAAACCTTTTTCTTTTATTTGTATAAATATGTTATGTAATAATCCATTTAAAATTAAATTGGACTTTTTTTTTTTTTTTTTTGGTCTTTCTGTCATGAGTGACAGAGCGATCCTTTTGAGTAGAATGCGCAGATCTTGCGACATGAACAAAGTGTCCTGATAGGCTGAATTCATTTCGGATGCGATGGTAAAGAGGACTGCGTTAAGAGAGGTGTACTTTCCCAAAGAACTGAAAGGTGTTGCTTAAGGATGCGAAGGAATTTAAGGCGCTAAAGAGTGAAGAAAGATGCTTTTTAAATTCAATGTAGAACCGTTTCCCAAAGAAATAATGTTTCTCCTGTATATACTGTAAACCAAGACCGTAGCTGATGAATGGCCGTTTCCAGCGGCAAGATAAATCAGCCCGTGTGTTTTGGCTGCGGGCGACAGCACCATGGACATGTGCGGGGAAACAAATGACAAAAGTAAAGTGGCCCAGTGTTATGCTCTGCTAGTGCTAGATCCACTCTGTGTTGTATCATTTATATCTGAAACCGTTTGCCATGTTATCAGGAGTACAGTATGTGTGCTTTTGTGTGTGTGTGTGTGTGTGTGTGTGTTGTTTGAACTCTCTTTTGTGTTTAGTTTAATGTGTATATTTTCCTTAGGGAAGCTTGCACTTACCGTTACATTTTGCTGTGTTTATGCAGTGGCCCGTGCAAGAATATCTGTGTGTGTGTGTGTGAAAGAAAGAGAGATATAAAAAAGCAGTATGAGACAGCCAGGCAGAGATGCACCTCCCTATTTTTTTTTTTTTTTTTTGTCTCAGACCAATTGTGATTTAATGGGGAGCTGCTTTAAACAGTTGCAGGAGCAGTCTGATTCAGGCACTGGGTGTAGTGCATCGCAGGTTGTGTGTGTATGTGTGTGTGTCTGTCCCACTAGTTCACCACTGCACAGCATCACTGAGGCACCTTGTCATGCATGCTGCTCCTGAGGAAGAGAATGAATGAAGGAGTGTAGATTTTTGTCAGCCCTGGGCAGTCTATACAGCCACTCCCTCTCTCGGTTTCTCTCCATCACCGAGTGCTAACACAAGCCTTTCTCTCCTCCCTCTTTCTCTCTCTCTCTCTCTCTCCCTTTCTGTTACTGCATCCTAAAGCAGCCACTTTCTCCTGCTCTGGGTGCACGGCAGAGCCCGGGATTCCACAGAGACGAGAAGTCAGTGACCGAGACAGAGAGAGAGAGAGAGAGAGAGAGAGAGAGAGAGAGAGAGAGAGAGAGAGAGAGAGGTGGAATGGATGGGAGGGGGGCGGGTTGGAGAGGAGAGGAGGCATGTGGAGGATGAGTGTGAGCTGAGATGAGATGGGGGGAGCACTCGGACGGAAAAACGGCAGAGAGTGGAAGGACAGAAAAGCGCATAAGGACAGCAAGAAGTCCAAAATCAACAGTAAGGTATCCACTCTCTCTCTCTCCTTTCTCTGTCTCTATGATGTATGCATGTGTATGTTCATTGCACCACATTCCCACTCTGTGTGTGTGTGTGTGTGATACCGTATATCAACGCCAGAACTCTTTTTCAAATTCCACCATACTAGTGTTGGTGAAGATGTTCTCTCTCTCTCTCACTCGCTCTCTCACACACACACACACACACACATAGACTCTCTCTCTCACAAGGCTTTCTCTCTCACCTCCCATGACACCTCTCGTAACACTTTCTCCGTCTGGCTGTCTATGTAAAGCCCCCCATGTTGCTGTTTGGATCGCACGCTGAGCTAAAGCGTTAATTCTTGTTACCAGTCCAGCACCATGTGGCAGTGTGAGAGGGCATTGACACTCCAGGAGAAAAAAAATCATAATAATAAAAAAAGTTTCTTCATGCTGCATTCTCACATCACTGCTCCTGCTGCTCTTTTTTTTTCACCCAGTCTTCCATTTAATAGATTTATTCTCTCAGTAATAAGTCTCTAAATCTGTTTGTGTACAGTATGTGTGTGCGGGTTTGCATGTGTGTATGTGTAGGGCTAGCAGGAAATGTGTTTAATGGATTGATGCAGCATAATGGTGTAAATAGTGGTTGGTGTGTGTGTGTGTGTGTGTGTGTGTGTGTGTGTGTGTGTGTGTGTGTGTGTGTGTGTGTGTGTGTGTGTGTGTGTGTGTGTGTGTGTGTGTGTGTTAGTGGTCCTGCCTGATGAAGCTCAGCCTGATCTGACATCCACATAGAGTAGACTCAACACTCAAGTGATCTTTAACCTAACCTCTGTCTACTGCATCTTTACCACATACTGTATTGGATATCATATCATTTAATGTTGTGTACAAAACATCCTTGAGACATCCTGTAAGTCATTTCTTCATATTAATAAATTCGGCTAAATTATGTTAAAGATGGCATAGTGGCTAGTGGTTAGCATTACCGCCTGGCACCTAGAGGTGTGGGGTTCGATTCCCACCTCAGGTCTTGTGTGTGCATGGAGTTTGAATGCTCTCATAGTGCTTGCTGGGTTTCCTCCAGGTACTCCTTTTTCCTTCCACAGGACACGTTGCCTAATTGCTCAGAGTGTACGAATGTGCCCTAAATGGATCGACAGTGTATATAATACTAATATATACTAGAATGATTCATAGTTCACTGTGTGGCTTAACAAAAAACATTCCTTCTGAAACTGCTCAGGTACAGGGACTAAACAACAATTGAGAGGCAAAAGGTCCTTGAGGAAGCCTGTAGAACTATTCCTCAAAACGGAATTAAAAATACGAGTCTGGCTCTGTGGAAGCAAGATGTGAAATATTAGGGAAGTTAGAAAGAGGAAGCGACTACAATATGTAAGGTGAATTCAAGGGTACAGCTGTTACACTCACTCACCATCTATACTGCTTAATCCTGTATTCAGGGTCTCAGGGGGGCCTGGAGCCTATCCCAGGAGACTTAGGGCACATGGCAGGGTACACCCTGGACAGGGTGCCAATCCATCGCAGGGCACACACACACACACTCACTCATATTCACACACTACGGGCAATTTGGGAACGCCAATTAGCCTAACCTACATGTCTTTGGACTGTGGGAGGAAACCGGAGTACCCGGAGGAAACCCACCAAGCACGGGGAGAACATGCAAACTCCATGCACACAGAGACGGAAATCGAACCCAGAGCCCTGGCGGTGCAAGGCGACAGTGCTAACCCCTACACCACCGTGCCGCCTACAGCTGTTACAATGTAAAAACTCAACTTTAAAATATCTTAAGTACATTGGTAACAAACATATTTCAAGTATTTGGTGGTAGAGTGCCTTACAACTCCAGAGTTTGAACTTGAACTCGTCGTTTCACATTGTTTTGTGTAAGGGGTCCCTCTGGGTTCTCTGGTTTCCCCCCTAGTCTGTCTCCATGGCGCCTAGTAATGAACCTGTGTGTGACCGGGAATAGACTCAGTTGCCTTTGTCTTTGCATGTCTTTGGCCTGTGGGAGGAAACCCACCATGCACAGGGAGAATATGCAACCTTTGTGCACACAGACCCGAGGCGGAAATCGAACCTGAACCCTGAAGGTGCAAGCTGACAGTGCTAACCACTAAGGACTATATAATCAGGAAAAGACTTTATATTCACTTTACATTTGTGGATATGGGGTGTTTAAATATGACTGGCAGATGATTTTAGGTTCTCTTGCCCTCAGGAAGATCTGCATGCAGAGTGCAGAGCCTTCAGTGGGGTGTCGAGTGGTAAACGCTGTTGTGTTGTGTTGTGTTGTGTAAATAAGTCAAACACTTCAGTGGCCTGCATTTGCTGGGACGGCCACTCCTGGGAAGATCGTCAGCTGTCTTGAAGGCTTGCAGTTTGTAAACAATCATTTTCAAATTGTTTGGAGATGGCCCTCTAACCCTTCCCAGATTGATGTGCTTGTCTCAGGTCTTAACAGATGGTGTCTTTTTGTTTTCCTTGGCACGATGCAGGCACTGACTTGAGTGCTCCAGAACATCACACAGCCAAAGGTTCTGATTTAATAGAGTAAATAGTCACACTTTTTGATGATGAATTAATCTTGTGCAGTTCATTAGTGACACCTGGCTTCTAATTACTGGGCTAATGAAATGACTGTGGAAGGGTGTGCTTATTTTTCCCTTCTATTTTCGAAATGCTTGTGTATTTAGTCAGTTAGTTTCGTGGAGAATGACTATATTTTACAATCTGGTATGTCTATAGATGATGAGGACCACAAGATGTATTATTATGATTATTATTATTAAATATTATTATAATATTACTAATATTCTTAGTATACCAAGTTGAATACTATATTATGATGAAGATGATGATGATTATTGTTGTTGTTTTGTTGCTGTCACTCTTATTATAATTAGTATATTATGTCTTCATGTTAAATATAATTATTTAAATTACATGATGCGGATTTAATTAAAGAAATGGGAACAAATGTTTTACTGCACCAGGCTGCAAAGTGCCTAAATATGCAATTTAAAAATGGGCTCTTTATGGGACAACCTCTACAGCGACCTCATTTCCCCTCTCGTCTGTTCCAACTCAGCATTCAGCATCAGCAGTATACAGTACTAATCACCGGTCTGATCATCTATCATCCTCTGCAGATGTTTCTTACTGGATCATGACTTAATTTCGATGTTTTACAGTGCTTGAATGGTTAATAAACAAACGACATTACGCTGAAACTGCTCAGGTACAGAGAATGGACTGAAAAAGCGAGCCAAAAAATAATAAACACAAAAGTCCTTCAGGAAGCCTGGAAGAAATATTTTTCAAGATTAGATAAAAAAAATGTAAAAAAAAAATACAAGAACGTCTCGCCCTTTGGAAGCAAATAGGAAGAAGTGTTTTATGTTTAAAAAAACGAGCTATAACAACATACTTATGTTAATAACAGAAGTTTCCTTTTCCTTTTTAAGGGATATTTGGAAACCCCTGGCAATTAAAATGGTCGTAAATAGTGTAACTGGTACTGTATATTACAATTTGTCAGTAGTTCACCTTCTCTATGCTTTGCCAATTTTAATTCATAACCGCTATTAATTATTAATTGTTGTTTGTTGATCATACAGCAGAAATCACTCGGAGAAGACATTGCTTCATATTTGCATACCTTCTGTAATGCTCTGCAGCGAGTATGAGCCAGAGGATGAACGCAAAGAGCCAGAGTCATTCATTTAAATACATTTTCATTAAGAACACACCTGGGCTAATTGAGGCTGCCAGACAGATTTTGGAGATGTATTCAGTGTTAAGCATGCACCATGATATATTGTACTGTTTATTGTTCCAATACAGTACAGCATATGTACTTTCATTCCCTTCACATTTTGCTTTGGGTGAATCGGTCAGAGACTTTTTTTTATTTTTATTATCCAGTCTATACACAACATATGGAGAAGCTGTAATTGCTTCAAAGCTTTTCTGTAGTTAGATAGAATGGTGGGACAGAGAGAGAGGTGGGGTGAGAGAGTACAAGATATTTTTTTTATTTATTTTTTTTTATTATTGTGGATGTGGACAGCAAAATACGCAGAGTTGATACCTCCTAATTTTTGTCAGCACCAAATAAAATGAATATCGTAGGTGATGAATCAGTAGTGAGGTTTTCCTGTACGTGTGTCGCTGTCTGTGTATTTGATACACGTTCAAGCGCACATGCCACTCCGGTTCTGTCTCAAAGAGTCTTCACTACTGAAACCCTATTAAGACAAATGGATCGCTCCAGGAGCCATCAATCAAGCGTTGAGTGAAGCAGTCTACTGGAAAATGGAGCGATAAGTCAGAACTAACTCACTGTGAGGCTACAGCCCGAGTACGGGAATGCGTCAGCCACCCTAAGAAAAGCATTGCTATCAACATCACATACGGTGTCTGTTACGCAATAGGTTCTTCACACTACTTTATAATCACAGTTTGTCACCTAAGCACGAAATATGCAGTAACCGCTGTCTAGAATATGAATATTACACAAATGATCTGCCAACCGCTGCAGTGGTAGATCTATTGATGTGATGTTTCATTAATAATGCATTGTTCGTTTATTCTGGGCACTGTCGAATCTGCTGTTGGCAGCATTAGATTAATTATGTCCTGGTTTCAATTATGTTGGAAATCTGTCTGTTATGGGGGGAATACATAAAATATATTATCACCTGCAGTTTTTCTTGCAAGGGCGATACAGGGCAAACAATGCTGATAGGTGTTAATCAGTGGAGGGTGTACCGTACAAAGTGCATATGCACCCAAATAAAAAAGATCACACATTGTAGGTATTACAGTAGGGTTTGAACACTATTTGATGTAAGAACATTTTATACTTTTGGGTCTTTTTCCAATACAGTGATATAGTTTTTGGGTGGGTAAATCACTTTATACAGTATATCCATCCATCCATCCATCCATCCATCCATCTAGGACCCTCTGTAGTCCAACTGCAGAAGGCCAGTGGTGACCATTGTATTCATTCCCATCTTGTACGACCACGGTAGGACCTTCAATATTCACAGGCATATTCACACACTATGGGCATATTGGGAACGCCAATTAGCCTAATCTGCATGTCTTTGGAAACTAGAGTATTTGGAGGAAACCCACCAAGCACGGGGAAAACATGTGAACTTCATGCACACAGACTCAATGTGGGAGCTGAACTTCGGCAACAGTGGTAACCACTAAGGCACCATGCCAACATACAGTATATACTATTAGACAAAATAAAACTACATTTAACCTATTAACATTAAATTCTGATGTTACATATAGGGAGCCTTTTAGGAGCAAGCACTTTTATCACTAAAGTGACTTTTGGTTTAAGTAACTGCATACACTTGATTAGATTGACATGAATATGTTTAGTGCAATTTTATCAGTCTCCCAAAGGATTTTGTGTGTTGCATGAGCAGCATGCAAGGTGCCACCTTTGGCCATGAAAATGCAAACACCACTAGGTTTATACAGTGTTGGATACAGTATGTTTTGAACACTTGCAGTACGGTGTTTTGAAAATGGTTTAGTATATAATGTTGGGTATATTTTTAACACTGTTGTTGTAGTGTTGGACATGTTTAACAGTTTTAGTGGATAATCTTGGGCTTGGAATGCGTAGTGTTTGGGATGTTTCAAACACTGTTTCATATGTAATGTTTGGTATGTTCTGAACACTGTTGCATGTGCAGTGTTTGAAATGTTTAAAAAAAACACTGTTGCATGTTTGCACTGTTTGGTATGTCTTGAAAAACACTGTTGCATGTGTAGTGTTTGATATGTTTTAATAAACACTGTTGCATGTGTAATGTTTGGGATGTTTTAAAAACACTGTTGCATGTGTAGTGTTTGGGATGTTTTAAAAACACTGTTGTGTGTGTAGTGTTTGGCATGTTTTGAACACTGTTGTATGTGCAGTGTTTGGTATGTTTTAATAAACACTGTTCCATGTGTAGTGTTTGGTATGTTTAAAAAACACTGTTGCATGTGTAGTGTTTGGGATGTTTTAAAAACACTGTTGCATGTGTAGTGTTTGGGATGTTTTAAAAACACTGTTGCATGTGTAGTGTTTGGGATGTTTTTAAAATAAAACACTGTTGCATGTGTAGTGTTTGGTATGTTTTTAAAATAAAACACTGTTGCATGTGTAGTGTTTGGTATGTTTTAATAAACACTGTTCCATATGTAGTGTTTGGTATGTTTAAAAAACACTGTTGCATGTGTAGTGTTTGGGATGTTTTAAAAACACTGTTGCATGTGTAGTGTTTGGGATGTTTTTAAAATAAAACACTGTTGCATGTGAAGTGTTTGGTATGTTTTTAAAATAAAACACTGTTGCATGTGTAGTGTTTGGTATGTTTAAAAAACACTGTTACATGTACAGTGTTTGGTATGTTTTAAAAACACTGTTGTGTGTGTAGTGTTTGACATGTTTTGAACACTGATGCATGAGCAGTGTTTGGTATGTTTTAAAAACACTGTTGCATGTGTAGTGTTTGGTATGTTTTTAAAATAAAACACTGTTGCATGTGTAGTGTTTGGTATGTTTTTAAAATAAAACACTGTTGCATGTGTAGTGTTTGGTATGTTTAAAAAACACTGTTGCATGTGTAGTGTTTGGTATGTTTAAAAAAACACTGTTGCACGTGCAGTGTTTGGTATGTTTAAAAAACACTGTAGGACGTGCAGTGTTTGGAATGTTTTAAAAAACACTTGTGTGTGTAGTGTTTGGTGTGTTTTGAACACTGTTGCATGTGTAGTATTTGGTTTGTTAAAAAAACTGTTGCATGTGTAGTGTTTGGTATGTTTAAAAAAACACTGTTGCACGTGCAGTGTTTGGTATGTTTAAAAAAACACTGTAGAACGTGCAGTGTTTGGAATGTTTTAGAAAAACACTGTTGTGTGTGTAGTGTTTGGTGTGTTTTGAACACTGTTGCATGTGTAGTGTTTGGTTTGTTAAAAAACACTGTTGCATGTGTAGTGTTTGGTATATTGTGATCACTGTTTGGTGTACAGTGGTTGGTATATTTTAAACACTGGTGTACACTGTTATGTACTGTATGTTTTAAAGACTTTTTGGTGCACAGTGTTGGGTATGTTTTGAACACTGGTATATACTGTTATTGTATTATTTTACATTACATTATTGTTTATGCAGTGCTGTATAACAGCGTGGCTAGACGATGTTGTTAACAGTGTTTTGCTGTTTTTACACAATGTTGGGTCTGCAGTTATGACTCGTATAATGGCCAGTGTTCAGCTCAGCAGGTTGTATTTGTCTCTGGCTCAAAAGCAGTGCTGAATCAGCCGCTAATTCTGTTCGTGCCTGGTATTTGATGACTGTTTGCATTCCAGTCATACTTATGCCTTCACTCTGAATTCACACAGGCATATATATATATATACACACAAACATATATATATATAGACAGGTTTATAGGTACCTGTATATATCATCAATGTACATATGGAGTGCTGAAGTAAGCACTATGGCAAGTGATTCTTGTCGAACAGCAGTGAAGTGAACTGCTGCATGATGCATATGAGAAAATAAACATAATGCACTCATACACTGGCACAGCATGGCAAAGCATCCATAAAATCAGGATCAACAAAAATACAGGTAATCACACTGATATGGCCAAATCAAAGATCGTGAAATGCAGTGTTAAATTGCTTATTTACGACCTGTATGTCTTGGGATTTTTATATCTTGAAGTCTGCAGTAATCAATAACAGTGAATGATGCCTCCTCACATGTATAGAAAGAGTTTGTAGTTATGCAGTAGATGCATGTAGAACTGTATTGAAAATATAAATAAATAAATAAATGAACTGTTCACACCCACAACAGATAGTTTGTCTAGCAAGGTCAGTGTTTTCAGAACAGGGAAAATCTTAACTCTTGTCCTAGAACATATTATATTTCCTGGATTTTCTTCTTTTTTTTTTTTTTTTTTTCATTGGCCAGGTGGGAAGATTTTGCTCGAGAATTCTAGGTAATTTATAAAAAATGAGCCAATTTGTCTCACGTGTGTGTCTGTGTTAGAAAAAAAAATTATATGTGTGTGTGTGTGTGTGTGTGTGTGTGTGTGTGTGTGTGAGAGAGAGAGAGAGAGAGAGAGAGATTTGGCCTGGGCCTTGTGTTGTGTTGTGGTGGTCAGTTGGTCAGTCAGCAGGTTCTGAGGATCTGTGTGCCGTGTGTGTCAGAGCACACACTCCTGATCCAGCATGCTGAGAACACACAGAGAAAAAGTTGCCCGGTCTCCAGCTCATGAGGTCAGAATATCTTCTCCCTCTTTAAACTTCCCTCACATGATGATCTCGTCACGGCGGGTTGTCTTGTCTTATGGCTCATATTTCCTCTCGTTTCATGCTATTGTCTGAATTCTGAATTTATGGCATTTATCATTGAGCTATAACAAGTTGAAGGGTCAATAACGTACAGAAAGTGAATTTTGTGGATGTTGTCATTTTACAGTATGTCTGGCATAGTTCTGAATCGGTAATTAGACTAGTGCTGTGTCAGGAAGCTTCTGTTTTTTCTTCTTTTTTTTTCTTTTCTTCCAGGAGCACAGGCTCAATAAATTACTGCTTTGTTTTATTGAGATGATTGAGGTTTATACCAGTTGTTTATCCTTTAGGGAATTTATGATCATTGTTTGTGAGTATGTTTGTTTTGAGAAGCGCTGTCTCAGAAATCCCTGATGTCAGCACACTGCAGCGCCAGGAATGATATACCACATGGCATAAAGAGAACAAGAATGGGACTCCCGCTGACAGCAGCAGCAGCAGCAACGATACTTCAATAATACACAGTGTGCAGTCATAATCAGGATTATTCATTTTAAATGTAAATTTTAGCACAAGGTTCTAAAACGTTCTTGAAAATAATAAGGAGCGAATGTGCAACAGACGTGTGTTTGCCCTATCGTTGAGAGATTCCTTGATAGGTTTTTGCAAATACTGTACTGTTCTTGCAAGAACTATTCCAGAATAGCAGACCTTCATGTCTTAAAATGTCACATAATTACCCAGTGCCAAGTGTGTTATTTCATAGTTTTGAAATCTCCAGTAATGTTCTAGAAAGTAGAAAATAAATAATTAAACAAACAACAAAAAAACAGTATTAGAAGGTCCTGGGAGTCTAAGGAGTAAAACTCGGTGAAAGGGTGGGATGTCGTCCTTGTCAATCACAGCTGCACAACTCCATCATCTGTGAGCTCATGTACAGTGTGGAGATGTGAATAGGTACAGTATTGCTCTCCTCTAAGTGGGTAACACTGTCCTGTCATGCAATAGTTTAAAAAGTTTCTTCACAAGATTTATGCTGGTTGTTTGGTATTTTGAGTCATTTTTAACATTCAACATTTTCCAACCAGTAGCATGTAAAATATATTGAACATTAATAGTGCTTTGTTCTCGCTGATGTTTTTACTTTAGTTAACATGCTAACGTACAACATGATGGAAACCCATTATATTCCCATTATATATCCATTTTATGTGGAGGTTTTGTGTCGCTTGCATGGATATGAAGCTTAACTGATCTTTACATTATATATATATATATATATATATATATATATATATATATATATATATATATATATATATATACATACACAGCTCCGCAAAAAAAAAAAAAAAAAAAAACAAGAGGGCACTGTATTTTAGCTAAAGCATTAACACAATCCGTTCACAAATGATTTGTATTTTGTTTTATTTTAGTTATTAAAGCTCTGCATGATTTTAGGTTCTTTTGATGTGTTGTGATGTGATTTCCCTCTTATACACTGTAAATAACATTTTTAATATTTATAGTTATAATGATATTTTGAATTTAGAAGAAACTTTGTCAGCAGTTTAAAAAAAACTGTTCTTCTCACCAATTCAAGCACCTGTAAGAAAAAAAAAAACATAAGACTTTATTTTGCAGTGGTCTCTTATTTTTTTCAAGAGCTTTGAGTGTGTGTGTGTTACCAAAAATGCACACTTCAGGAAAAGAAAAATGTATATAAATACTTTAATACAATTATGAATAATAAATCAATATAATATACATCGTATTTTTCTGAAGTATATATATACAGTATATATACACTCACTCACTCATCGTCTATACCGCTTAATCCTGTATTCAGGGTTGCAGGGGCCTGGAGTCTATCCCAGGAGATTTAGGGCACAAGGTGGGGTACACACTGGGCAGGGTGCCAATCCATCACAGGGCACACACACACACAGAGACTCAGTCACACACTACAGCCAATTTTGGGGATGTCAGTTAACCTAACCTACATGTCTTTGGACTGTGGGAGGAAACCGGAGTACCCGGAGGAACACAGATACGGGAATCAAACCTGGACAGGAATCGAGCCTAGACCCTGGAGGTGCAAGGCGATAGTGTTAACCTCTACACCACCGTGCCACCTGAGTGTGTATATATATACATATATATACACACACACACACACACACACACACACACACACACACACACACACACAGTGGAACCTCGGATTGCGAGTAACGTGGTTTAAGAGTGTTCCGCAAACCGAGCAAAGATTTGTAATAAATTTTTAATCGGAAACCGAGCAAGTATTAGTTTACGAGCGCCGAGTATCATGTAGCACGCATGCAACTCTTATTTTGACACCGAGCGTCACTCTCTCACCTTGAAACCTAAAAAGTGATTTGCTTAGTATGCGCTCACGCCAGTCTCAGATAGATTTCTTTTTTCAATGTTAAAATGGTGTTTCCGCTGTGTTTATGTGCGTGTCCATTTGTTGTAAAACTTAAGTGATTTCGTTAGTATGCGCTCACGCCAGTCTCAGAGAGATGTGTTTTTTCCGTTAAAACGGTGTTTCCGCTGTGTTTATGCATTTGTTGTGAAACTTAAAAAGTGATTCCGTTAATATGCGCTCATGCCAGTATCAGAGATATTAATTTTTTTCCTGTTAAAACGGTGTTTCCGTTGTGTGTGTGCGTGTGTGTGTGTGTGTGTGTGTGTGTTGTGAAACTTAAAAAGCGAGGTGGGGAGAGGGAGGAGGAGTGTTACTGTGTAAAACGAGGCGAGGGAAGGGGCTAATTCCGCACACACACACACACACACACACACACACACACACACACACACACACACACACACACGGCGCATGCGCGCACCAATGGAAACACTTTTCATTATTTCTTATAATGATGATTTGATGATAAATGATGATTTGGTTTACGAGTGTTTTGGAACACGAGCCCACTTCCGGAACGAATTATGCTCGTAATCCAAGGTTCCACTGTGTATATATATATATATATATATATATATATATATATACACATGTGGACAAAATTGTTGGTACCCTTCGGTCAATCAAAGAAAAACTCACAATGGTCACAGAAATAACTTTAATCTGACAAAAGTAATAATAAATAAGAATTCTATGAATGTTAACCAATGAAAGTCAGACATTGCTTTTCAACAATGCTTCAACGGAATTATTTAAAAAAATGAACTCATGGAACAGGCCTGGACAAAAATGATGGTACCCCTAACTTAATAGTTTGTTGCACAACCTTTTGAGGCAATCACTGCAATCAAACGATTCCTGTAACTGTCAATGAGACTTCTGCACCTCTCTGCAGGTATTTTGGCCCACTCCTCATGAGCAAGCTGCTCCAGTTGTTTCCGGTTTGAAGGGCGCCTTTTCCAGACAGCATGTTTCAGCTCCTTCCAAAGATGCTCAATAGGATTGAGGTCAGGGCTCATAGAAGGCCACTTTAGAATAGTCCAATGTTTTCCTCTTAGCCATTCTTGGGTGTTTTTAGCTGTGTGTTTTGGGTCATTGTCCTGTTGCAAGACCCATGACCTGCGACTGAGACCCAGCTTTCTGACACTGGCCAGCACATTTCTCTCTAGAATCCCTTGATAGTCTTGAGATTTCATTGTACCCTGCACAGATTCAAGACACCCTGTGCCAGATGCAGCAAAGCAGCCCCAGAACATAACAGAGCCTCCTCCATGTTTCACAGTAGGGACAGTGTTCTTTTTTTGATATGCTTCATTTTTCCGTCTGTGAACATAGAGCTGATGTGCCTTGGCAAAAAGTTCCATTTTTGTCTCATCTGTCCATAGGACATTCTCCCAGAAGCTTTGTGGCTTGTCAACATGTAGTTTGGCATATTCCAGTCTGGCTTTTTTATGATTTATTTTCAACAATGGTGTCCTCCTTGGTCGTCTCCCATGTGGTCCACTTTGGCTCAAACAACAACGGATGGTGCGATCTGACACTGATGTTCCTTGAGCATGAAGTTCATCTTGGATCTCTTTAGAAGTCTTTCTGGGCTCTTTTGTTACCATTCGAATTATCCGTCCCTTTGATTTGTCATCAATTTTCCTCCTGCGGTCACGTCCAGGGAGGTTGGCTACAGTCCCATGGATCTTAAATTTCTGAATAATATGTGCAACTGTAGTCACAGGAACATCTAGCTGCTTGGAGATGGTGTTATAGCCTTTACCTTTAACATGCTTGTCTATAATTTTCTTTCGAATCTCCTGAGACAACTCTTTCCTTCGCTTCCTCTGGTCCATGTTGAGTGTGGTACATACCATGTCACCAAACAACACAGTGACTACCTGGAGTCCTATATATAGGCCCACTGACTGATTACAAGATTGTAGACACCTGGGATGCTAATTAGTGGACACACCTTGAATTAACATGTCCCTTTGGTCACATTATTTTCAGTATTTTCTAGGGGTACCATCATTTTTGTCCAGGCCTGTTCCATGAGTTTATTTTTTTAAATAATTCCGTTGAAGCATGGTTGAAAAGCAATGTCTGACTTTCATTGGTTAACATTCATAGAATTTTTTTTATTTTTACTTTTGTCAGATTAAAGTTATTTATGTGACCATTGTGAGTTTTTCTTTCATTGACCGAAGGGTACCAACAATTTTGTCCACGTGTGTATATATATATATTACACACACACACTGTATATATATTGACAGAGTCTGCCAATATATACAGTATATATCACAATTTGGCCCATGTCAAAGTCACTCAAGCCCTCATGCTTTGTTTGCCCATTTTTTCTGCTTCCAACACATCAACTTAAAAAAAAAAAAAAAAAAAAAGGTGCACTTTCTGCCTAATACATTCTACCCACTTCCAGCTACCATTGTAATGAGATATTGAAATTGTAGCTACTGTGAGAATACTGTAGCTCTTCTGGGATGTTCCTCTGCAGAGATCAAACTACTGCCCAAAGTGATCCAAGGAAGGAAAACTGGTGAACTGACAACAGGGCCATGGGTGGCCAACGTTCACTGATGCACATGAGGAATGAAGGATGGCCTGTGTTGTCTGATCCAATGGAAGCGCCGATGTAGATCAAGCTGAAGAAAACATAAATGCTGTTTCAAATAGAAAGGTTTTCAGGTTGGTGTGTTATTTATTTGTAGTCACATGGTGATGGCACTACTATCATTTGTGTGTAATCACTTTGTGTAGGTAGGTGTGTATCCCACAGCTACAAAGAATCTGTGTATCAAAAAAGAGAGTAAGTACTACTAAAGCAGTTGCATGTGAGCCACCAAGGTGAATGATCTGTTACTAGTAGGTAACCATGGCAACTCATCTCCTGAGCATTGAGAGGGGTTAAAATGTGGTCATTTATCAGAATCCTGTGCGCACACACACACACGCGCGCGCGCGTGCTGACACACATAAACAAACGTGCACAGACAGAACGCAGGACCAACATGAACATTCGTATTAATTCGTGAGGTATTAAGGTGAAGCTTGGTAATAAAATCCCCTACTGTATGTAATGAGAACATTTTCAAAACCCAAATGGGATGCACATGCAGTATAAAACAACATTAAATCAGTGAGGACAAGGACACACACACACACACACACACACACACACACACACACACACACACACACACACACCTCATTTCTAAACCATCCGTTCCACATATATCACGCAGTGGTGTTTTGTCCAGCGTCAAGCATTAGCCTAATGGAAATAGATGTTTGCACATTATTGATCTATTGCTGCTATAACCATAAAAACAAGACAAATATTTGAGTTGGGCATAGTACCTTCACCCCCATTCAACAGAGTGCATTAGCATTAGCACTTGGTTTACTAAAAGGTCAATGCATGCTTCATCATAGTGATCAACATTAATATAACTAATAACTAATAACCACTCAGCATGCCGCTAGGCAGCATTAGGGAATCCTTGCAGAAATCAAACACAGCGAAATTAAGATTGTGTTGTTTTTTTTTGTTTATTTCACACAAGATGTCTTCGAACCAGGCTTTCAAGGTACGCATACTGGCAGGTCTTCTGCTGGAAATTCATCGGCTATCACAAGTAGTTTGACCCTGACTAGAATACGTCTAATCTGATGTTAGGTAAGATCAGGGGGTAAGGGTGCCACTTTAGTGGACCCAGCTTTAGTGAGTCAGGTTGCCAGCTCTATGCTGGATTATATCGGATTGGTTAATCGTAAAGGATCTTGTTCAAGGGCCCAACAGTGGCAACTCTGTGGCACTAGGGGAATTCCTGATCAGCAGTCCAACACCTTAACCATCCCTGCCCCCTGTGTCATATGTTATCTGATCACTAACATTTGAACTAAATGTGAGTCATTGTGGTGGGGTAGCATGAGTGTAATAATACAATAATGTATGTCATCAATGCATCAGTGATGGGAGTTTGCCTAAACCTTTTTTCACTCCTCTCTCACTTCAATGAGCTCACATGGCATGCAGCCTCCCATTCAGCAGGTGTGTGAAGGGGTGGGGCCGCTAAATCTGGCATGGCTGGCAAGAGATAATTATTAATGGACCCTTTAATAGCAGGGTGTTGAGCTCAGCTTGGGGTCTGGAGTTCAGGAGCAAGGAGATGAAAGGCGGATGTTAACGTGAGAGCGGCATGTGAGCATGTGATGCAATGCTCCCCAGGGACTTCAGTGGTTGGTGAACCGAACACTGCGGTTTGATCGCCGCATAGAAGACTGCATGAGCTACTGTGGCACTTTTGCTTAAAGTCAGCCTTTGTGATCCAACCACCGAAGGGGAATTGGCCGCACATTTGACGTTAAGCACAATAATGAGCAAGGTACTGTATTGTAGCTCCAAACAACTTTCTGGTTTCTGGTCTATTTTCAATGCAAATCATTTCTATATGATGAAGACGGATAGTTTGTCTATTACATTGTTACTGCAGCAATTGCTCAATATGTGGGTTCTTTCACACTAAGAACACGCTTCAGTGTTCGCTTACAAATGTTAATGTGGATAATGAGAGCAGAACATTGGTGATTAAAGGCTTGCGTCAATGTAGCAAAAGATGAGGTGAATGTTGTTGTCTCTAGCTACAGTTACATGGACAATATTTCTTCAATGGAATTGAAATCATTTCCAACTTAACTGTTTACATGGACCCTGATCTGATCTGATTTGTGTTTACATGGTCAAAGCATTTAATCTGAAAAAAAAAAAATAATTATATATTACATTTTTTGCCAAACAAATATGATATATTTTTAATATGACAGTATTTTTCTTAAACTTAAAATTTTGTGGTGGAATACTGATGTTTGAAAATCAGTAAGGTTTTTTTGTATCAGCCTCCACTGTTCTGGAAAGGCTTTCCACAAAATGTTTGGTTTGTTCTCATTCATCCACAAGAGCATTAGTGAGGTCAGGTGCAGATTCTGGGTGATTCAGATTCAGCTCTTTGCAGGCAAATCAAATTCTTCCTCTTCAACCTTAGCACACCATTTCATGCTGTATGATGATGAGAACACAGTGCTAGGCTTTGTACTGTAAGTGTATAGAAATCCTGCTAGAAAACTGACTAAAACAGCTACACTGTTTTTAGGACCTTTGAGCAGTAAGGACAAAGAGGCCATGGTTTCTAGTAGTCTCCAATAACATAGCAATAATTCAATCATTTTAGTCTTCAAATTGGCAGCACAGTGGCTTTGTGGTTAGAACTAAGTGTTTAGTGAAGTTGACTGGAGGTCCTACCATGGTCATAAAAATGGGAGTAAATACAATGGTCACCATTGGCCTCAATGGTTTCTATTTGTACTACAGAGCTTCCTAGATGGAAGTATGGATGGAGTCCTCAAATTATCTAAAATCTATATACTTTGACTATCTGTGTGGGATTAGTCTTCCAGTAGATAATATTAAAAGTGCTAGTGTTGTCTTACTCCATTGTACAATATGTCGCAGAAAATTGCCATCCTCTCAGTCCGTTGACATAGAAATCTTTTGTGCGGTGTGGTTCATGCTTTCATCAGTGTCTCCATTCAGCAGGAAACCAAGCATTAAAAACTTGTACCAATATATTCATTTTGGAAAGATATCTTCAACAGAATGGTATTCGGATGTGCCACAGCTGTATGGGGCGAAGATATCACACAGTTTCCACAAAATGATCTGTGAGGTGTTGTGGTAATGATGGGAGTTGTCAGGGAAGGATGTTGTTGAGTAATTATTGCTCCACAGGCAAGGACAGAATCCCGCTGTTGATTATGCCTTGACATTCTGCACCTTGGCAGCTGAAAAGAGACTAAATGGACCTGCGTTAAAACTGGCTTCCGCCAAGGTCTCAGTGAGGTCTCTCTCAGTTGCAAGGATGATTAACTCACCTTCTCAGAGTTCATTAAGCTCTCCATAAGACTGAACAATCTCCATTACCCAAAAGTCCTCCCTCAAAGACTATTTCCATTCCCTTGCCCACAGTCACTGGTGTATAACTTGGGGGAGGAACTTTCTGAGCAGAGCCTCTTTGTGCAGATTAAATTTAAAAAGCAACAAAAAACTCTGAGCCCATCTATCAATTTTTGTTCCTGGTCTTATGTTGTTTTTGTGTGTGTGTGTGTGTGTGTGTGTGTGTGTGTGTGTGTGTGTGTGTGTGTGTGTGTGTGTGTGTGTGTGTGTGTGTGTGTGAGTGTGTGTGTGTTGAATCTAAACTGGTTGAATCTAAAAATCGGGTGGGACCTCACATAAGAGTAGGACATCCTCCTGGTCATTTGCAAGACAGTCTGAAAATCTGGCCACCTTTGTGTTTCACAAAGACATTTGGGAGTGATGTCTAGACTAGGTAGCTTTATGTCTTATGACTAGACCAGGTTTAATGTTAATCTCCCAGAACAATCCTCTCTTTCATTAAGTGGTGGAGAATTGGCAGTCTGGAGTAACTGATGTTTTCCAAATTATTCACTTTTACTTGCAGTTTCATTTCGACGATGTAAAAGGCTACACGAGTACAAGGGGGAAAAGAAAGTAACACAATTGCCTTCACATAAACAAGGGGATAGATACAAGGTGCTTCAGGATATTGAAGTAAAGCTTACTCCAAAGTTACAAACAATTAGAAATGACTAGAGCTGGAAAACAAGGGCCCTCACGTCTACTGAAACCTGCCAGTTCTTTAGGGAAAAAAGAGCTGTCAGGTTTCATACTATAGCTCTTTAAAATCAACCACAGAAAACAGTGATTACCTTAATCTATGAAACTAGTTCCTCTACAACAATAATTAGAGCTGCATAATACTTTTAACAAATATGTACGGTATATATATGTATTGGTAAACAATGCAAATAAACTGGTGTTCATCATCATTCCATATGTCATATAATGTTCTTTTAGACTTGTTCCTATGGTACATAGTTGATTACAAATTTATAAAGATGACAAACCTCTCAAACCTCAAAGAGAGAATAAATCTTGGTATGTCTGGTCAGGTGGGTCAAGGAGTACACAGAGATTATCAGAGTTTGTCTAGCATACACAGTAAGTCTCCAACATACAGTATGAATGAGTTCCATTCTGTGATCTTGTTTGTAAGTCCAACACTCTATTGTGTGACTCAGCAATGACTCTCTATTGTGTTGAGGTCTGGGCTCTGACTTGGCCCCTCCAAAAGGGGGATTTTGTTTTTCTGATGTCATTCTGTTGTGGACTTGCTCTGGTGTTTTTGGTCATTGTCCTATTACATTACACAACTTCTACAGAGTTTCAGCTGACGTACAGATATTCTCACATTTTCCTAAAGTTTTTTTATATATAGATATACAGTGGAACCTTGGATTACAAGCATAATTTGTTCCGGAAGTGGACTCGTGTTCCAAAACACTCGTAAACCAAATCATCATTTCCCATAAGAAATAATGAAAACTCTATTTGTTCCACAGCCCCAAAAAATAAATACATAAAAATAATACAATCTATAAAATGAAAATAAAACAAATTAATCTGCACTTTACCTTTAAAAAAAAAGTACAAATAAATCCTGACAGATAAGTCCTTCCGTTGGTGCGCGCAGGTGCCGTGTGTGTGTGTGTGTGTGTGTGTGCCCCTTAGCCCCTTCCCTCGCCTTGTTTTACACAGTAACACTCCTCCTCCCTCTCCCCACCAGACTTTTTAAGTTTCACAACAAACACACACACAACGGAAACACCGTTTTAAATAGCGCATACTAATGGAATCACTTAAGTTTTACAACAAACGGACACACACAAACACAGCGGAAACACCGTTTTAACATTGAAAAACGAAATCTATCTGAGACTGGCATAAGCGCATACTAAGCGAATCACTTTTTAAGTTTCACAACAAACACACACACACACACACACACAACAGAAACAGGGGATTAACAGGGAAAAAAGAAATCTCTCTGACCTCTGCATACTAAGGGAATCACTGCTGTGAAGTAACAAAAACAAAACAAATGAACCAGCACCTTACCTTTGAAAAGAATCGCGACAGAGCAGAGTTTCTGTGTGTTTGTGAAGCCGGGGAGGGGGTGAAAAGGCGAGAGAGCGACTGTGCGTGTGTGTGTCGGTGTCAAATTACGCGCGCACACGCATAAGAGACGAGCAAAGTTTCTGTGTGTTTGCGAAGCCATGGGGGGGGAGGGGTTGAGAGAGTGACGCTCGGTGTCAAAATAAGAGTCTCATGCGTGATACATGATACTCAGCGCTCGTAAATTAATACTTGCTCGGTTTCCGATTAAAAATCTTTGCTCGGTTTGCGGAACACTCGTAAACCACGTTACTCGCAATCCGAGGTTCCACTGTACTTGGGATTTGCACTTTTTATTCACTTCCGCTCAATAACTGCAAGCTGGCCAGGCCCCGATGCAACAAAGTCCAAATCATGATGTTTCCTCCACCATATTTTACAGTTGGAATTACTGTATGTTTTCATGATGATATGCAGTGCCCTTTTGTCATCTGATATAGTGTTACATGTTCTTTCCAACCAGTTTTTTAATCTTAGTTCCATCAGTGCACAAAACATTTTGCCAATATTGATGTGGATTGCCAATGTGCTCTTTTGCTAACTTCAGGCATGCAGCAATGCTTATTTTAGTAAGCAGCGGCTTCCTTCATAGCGTCCTGCCATGGACACTATACTTGTTCAATGTTTTACGCACTGTAAATTCATGAATACAGATGTTAGGCATCAGCTATGATGCCTTCAAATCTTTGGTTGTCACTCGGGGTTGTTTCTTTACCCCATTGATGAGTCTTTCTTGTTCTCTTCAGGTCATTTTGACTGGGCGTGCACTCATTGGTAGTGTAGCCACAGTCCCAAAGTGTCTCCATTTGCCTAACTGCAGACTGGTGAATTTCTAAATTCTTTGAAATCACTTTGTAAGACATTCCAGCCTCATGGAAATCAACAATCCTTGATCATAGATCCTCTGAAAGCTCATGTCTTACATAATCATATTGTGCGGAGTGAACTAAAAAAAAAAAGAGTGGTTTTCTCAACTTAAGGATTCACATACTTTTTCTACTAACACTATGAGGTTTTTATGGTTGTACCCAATGAAGACATCAAAAATCTAATTATTTTTGTGTTATTATTTTTTGTGTTATTATATTTTTCAATATACAAAATATCATATTTTATGACAAATTTATGCACAAAACCATGAAATTCCAAAGGTTTCACATACTTTTTCTTGCCACTGTACAGGATTTATTTATTTATTTATTTATTTTATTTTTATTTTTTTCCCCAGATCTATTCGTGACCACCTTATCTATTAGGTTCACATGTCTGTGACAGTCAGTCATTCAGCCATGAAGTACTGTACGCTGCATCACTGGTGAAAAGCAACTCCTGCTGGCTGACTTCTGTGGAAAATAACCAAATTAATACAAGCCTGACAATCTCCACTCAGTCGAAAGCCTCTAGAGAAGTGCTCGTCAGTAACCTTGGGTTGTTCCTGTCCTGAGTCAAACCTGATCTACTTTTATCACAGGGTTTGAGCCTGACTAATTACTGCAGACAAATTCTCAAAAGCCTGCCAGTTGACTCCCTAAAGAAACTTCCTACATCTGTGGACATTGTAGGAAACCCTTTTCATTGTGACATTCATCTTCTAAACTCTAAAGAAACTGTAGAAACCGAAGAATCTGAGGTGTTCAATTTAACACTCGCATGGTGAATGCTAGCAACTTCACATTGATGCTAGTCTTTCTTGTTGTTAAGTCCCTCAATTTACCAGCAGGTACTGTAGAACAGAGAGACTGGGACAACAACAGGTTCCTTAGTACCCGATGTACAGCATGAATAGAACAGTTGGTTGCCTTGTAGCCAGCTCTAAAGAAATAAGGATAAAGTAGTTATGTCATCACCCAGAACGGAAGCCTAAAATATAAAATCTTTTCTAAGAAAATTTAGCTTTGTTAAACCATCACATCCAAAATTTCTCGACAATACTTGCAATTGCATCGGGGCTAGAATGGAAAAAATGGATCGGAGCATAAAAGAACGCATGGAAGAACCAGTAAACTAAGAAAATACAGCGAACAGCTTTCCTACAGGGGCATGGCAGCAAATCTAAGGCTAACCCGTATTTAAACTAGTAGCAATTTGAACTAACTTTTTAAATGACAGGATGTTTTCAAATGCATAAATCATTTATATTACATTTTGTCCCATCAGCACTAGTCTCAAAACATATCAGAGACAGAGATACGAATTGAAAGGTTGGAAGATTGTGTTTAAAATGTAAGCACGTTCTTAATTGATGATAAATCAACAAGAAAAAAAATTAACTACTTGATGTATAAGGGAGGTCATCAATATCAATATGCATGCACATGTTCCAGAAGGAACAGATTGCTCATTTATGGTGCAGGTTGTGAAAAAGTTACTATGGGACTCTAGAGGTTCCCCAGACTAAATTGATATCAAGACAAGCCATGGTGCAAAATAATCGGATTCTTCTGCTACACATCCAAAGCAGAAATGCTGTACAAGATTTCGGAAAGAAGGTCTTTTTAAAGGAGAGATTCATTTTCGAGGGGGCGTTCATGTCAAACCGGGACTTGTGATGAATATTTTTGTGAATGAAGGCATGCAACAGATTGGCATTTACATACAGTAAGACTTCCAGCACAGTACTGGTGCTAATGTTTTAATGAAGGCTTGGGCTTGGACTTCAAGCCCCCATGTACTGTACTGTATGGCCTGTGATTTAGTGAGTAGAACTACTGAAGTAGAGTACTGAAAATCAACAGATAACTTGTTGAGAACGTGCATTGGTCTGTGAGAACTGTACACACAATCCTTCATGAACACAATTTGCACATTACAGGAACTTTGTGATCTGGGAGTTATTGCCACATTCCCCCCGTACAGTCCTTACCTCGCTCCAAGCCAGTTCCACATGTTTGCGACCATCAAATGAGTTCCTGGGGAGCCAGTGTTTCAGCAGTGATGATGAAATGAAGCAGGCAGTCCGAACATGACTCTGGTGTACTGAGAAAGCTTTCGACCTTGATGGTTTCCAAGCACTGGTGAAACACGTGGATAAGTGCATTAGTGTAGCAGGGGATTGTATAGAGAAATACAGGGAGAGTTTACTCTAATGACTCTATTCTGTCATTCTGCACAATTAAAAGTCTCAGAGTAGCTTGAACATCCCTTGTACTTTGATCAAGATTATCTCTAGGAAGCTAAATACAAATCTACTCTACTAATTATTCCTATTTTAAGGAACAAATTAAAAAGAAACTAGTTGGTACAATAATAATGGAGAGATTTCACAAAAAAAGGAATAAAACAAGATGCTGGACCTAGAAAAAAAGCAAACAAACAGAGTTTGGCAATTTATATGTTAGAAGAAAACTGGAAAAGTCTGAAAAATAATTTGGCTACCCAAGAAATCAAGAAAAATGCAATGTTTTGGGAAAAAAAGAAAAGACAATGATCTATAAAAATGTTGGTGTGGAAACTGAAAAAGGATAGCAGAAAATACACTCAATAGAATGACGTATCCAAGAACAAAAGTTATTAAAAGCAAAATAAATTAAGTGCAATCCAGAAAGCTTTTTAAATGTGAACTGGACTTTAAAAAGCACAACTGACACCCTGCTAGAGGGACTTAATAATACAATAGTAAGAAGGCAGGAATAAAATGAAATATGGATCTTTTAAACTAATATATTGTCTTAATTTACAGATCATTGAGTCCAATATCTGATCCTAATCTATAGATCATTTAGTCCAATACCTGCTCTTTATTTCATTTATGACCAGATGATTAGGGTGTGGGCAGGACCTCTTCTAGACAGGTCTTGAATAACAATGAGAGGCATTGTAGAAATTGATATACAGTACATGTGCAGTCACATCCATGAGAATTTGAAAAGTGACAAGATTCTTATATTTTTTGCCTCTGTACACGACCACAGAAGATTTAAAATGATGCAAACACAATCACAGTGACTGAAGTGAAGACAGTCAATCAAAGGTTTACCAAAATTTTTTGGGGGATTTTTTCCCCCATTTTTCTCCCTAATTTAGTCGTGTCCAATTCCTCCCCGTCACTAGGGGGCTCCCACATTAAGGCTACTACTACCACTCAGCCGGGAGGGCCGAAGACTATCACGTGTTTCCGCATCTTTTCGAACTGCTCGCTCGCGCATCGTTGGGGGCGGCGTAACACACTCGGAGGACAGCGCTATCCGCTCCCTCCGTTGCGCGAGCTCTCAGACGCCCCTGATTGGCTGTAGAGCCGTGATTAATGTGGGAGCACTAAGTACCTCTCATCCCTCCCCTCTGAGAGAGCTCGGCCAATCAGCTCTCTCTAGACCTCCGGCTGCGAGAGGTTACAGCACCACCCGGGATTCGAACTAGCGATCTCCGGATGATAGGGCGAGCGCTTTAACCACTGCGCCACTCGGAGGCCCCACCAAAAATTTTAAATTAACTGTTGAAAAGTCAATAGACACAACTGGACAAATAGAATTTTCATATATAATGTGATCATTTCTAAAACTTGGATACACAAACATTGCAGGTAATGACTGCCTGAAGTCTGACACTTTGCCAGATGATGAGTTTCCTCCCTTGAGATGCTTGGCCAGGTGGTTGCTTGTTTGTGGGTCTTTCCGTCTTCCGTTTTTTTGTCAATTGAGTTGAGGTTAGATGACTGGCGCAGCTTTTGAAGAACTTTCCAATAATTTGTGTTTGGCTGCTTTTGCTAAATGTTTTGGGTCACTATGCATCTGTACTGTGAAGAGATTTCCTATCAGTTTTGCAGCATTTTACTGAAACTATAGCTTTGTACACTTAGTGTATAGTACAGTAGTCTACACTAGTCTTATTTAATCCCTGGAATCATTTCTTAGGACACTTGATCCCAAAGTCTGTTTTGTTTTGAACAAAGAGTACATAATTGCTCCACACATGGGAACCAGATAGATTGAATCAGATATGGAAGTCAATCTTACCTGAAGACAAAAGTGAAAGCGGCATCATCAGTACCACCTGACCTCACCGAAATCTCAGTGACTTATACAGCCATAGCTGATAAAGTAGGAAGGCACACGAGAGTGTTGCTTTTGGCATTTTCTTCAAAATATCAATAATAATAATAGACATATCGTGAAGATTGACCTCCATGGTCTCTTCTTTTCTTTGCATATTGCACCTGCTGTTCCAGAGAATGACAATACGCAAATACACCTGAGTAAGGGGAAAAATAATAATGTGAACGCTGGTCAGTGGGGGAGTAGAGAGGGAGGAGCCTTCTGGGGCATGACAGAAAGCAATCCGGCCCAGGTTATCTGTTCTGGCATTTCTGTTCAAAGTTACCATTTTGAAGTAAACCCTCTAGTTACATTCATGAACATTAACCACTTTAACCATGATATGCCAACCTCCACCAGAATGTTCTTGCCTTGGCTGGAAAAAAAAACAGTTCTGCAATCGTTCAGTTTGTCTTTTGATCAAGGCATTTTGCATGTATGCATTAGTTTATTTATTTTACATAATGATGGCATCCATTACTTGGAATGGCACCTGCTTTAAATGAACATTGGGAATTCCCGTGAAAAGCAAAAGAATGCAAATTTAAAAATGGAGTCACTTGGTAATATGGTAATTATTAATAGTAATTCCTAAACTATCACTCGCGTACTCATCATCTATACCACTTCATCCTGTACATAGGGTCGAATTGAACCCGGACCCTGGATGTGCAATCACATTGTGATTTGTTCATTCCAAATTTACTGAGAAAATGCAAAAATATAAAATGTGTCCTTTACTGTATGTGAGATTCTGTTTAATTATTTAGTGTTTCTTTCAAAATCATTTTTGGTCTTAGATTAAATAATAATTATTATAATTATTAAATAATAATAATACAAAATTATGGGGGCAGGGGGCAAAATGAGTAATAGAACATGTCAAGATGGTTTTTGGAATTTTTGTCAGTCTGTTTGTTTGTGCATGCATCATGTAAAAGCTAATGAAGACATTTTATTTGGTTTTCACGCCTTTATTTTATACAGAAATTGACCTTGAAAAAAATCATTAGTTCATCTCATAATTCAAGAGATGTTGCTGTAGAGTTTTTTATATGCGCTTACTGTATGCAGTGAAGTTTAAATTCTACTTAATAAACGTGATCACATGAAAAAAAAAATATTCCAAAATTCAACAGATGCCATTGTACAATTTTTAAAAACACTTATATTTGCAATTAAATTCCATGTGGAAAAAAAAAAATGTCGTGGGGCATCTACTGTAGTATCAAAATGTGTGTTAAGCCAATAATATATTAAACAGTCATAATTGCATATTTCTAAACTTTTAGGTACAATTGAAGAAATATACCAGTTATTATGGAAATTATCATTAACACACCCTTATTCCTTCAATTCTTTTTTTTTTTCTTTACTCATCCTTGGCTGCGTTATCCATTCTTTAATTAAATCTGTCATTTATCTGTTTCTGTTGACTTGTAAATGCTTTTAAATTAAAAATAAGTTGAGGAAATCTCTTAAATAATACATAAGTGCCCTAACCTAGTTACAGTGATGAGTACACAGGGCTTTATTCTGTTCTGTTTTGTCTTATTTAATTAGTTCCTATACTCTGTGTATTACAATATGCTTAAATAAAAGTTAATGTGCTACACTACACATGCGTATGTTCTGTCCTGCATGCATACACATACAGACAGATGACAAATTAAAGGGAAATACTCTGTCTAGCCAAAACATAATATGACATGTTCTAAGAGTTTATTCAGTCCCCTTTACCTTTGATTACAGTGCACAATGTGGTAACCGATTCATGTGTGAAAATGATTCTAAATATGTCCATATGTAGCGTTACCACCTTATCGCTCAGTACATTCATCCCTCCAGGGCAGTTTGAGAAAAGTATAGCATTAAAGTTGATATAGGGATTCACCTTATTAACACATTTGTTGTTTTTTTTCTTTGTTAATTACTGCCTTTACCTTATTGACCTTGAGAGTGAGATTAAAAGCATTACGTGGTTAAAGAAAATATTATTTATAAATACATACACATACATGTGTGCTCTTTGCTCCAGATGTTTGACACAGCTGTGTCTTTATTATGCCTGATGCTCTTATGCATCTCTCTATGCTCCAGTCAGTCCTTTTCCATTCCTGATCCTTTCTACCTGTGTCTTCTCACTAGAACCTATACCTCATTATAGTGTAAAGTAATGTGATGTCTAATCTCACCACTTCAGCACTAGCAAAACTCATATGGGTCTCATATTTTCAGACTCATCCCACTGCAGTTGTATGAAGGACAGTCTGTGCAGTTTATTCATACAATGCAGTTTACGTTAAGATGCATTTTTCAACCTACCATGTAGTATTGCTATTTACTACCATGCGAAAGATTGGTGTTCTTTATATGGTTGCAAATGCAGACGGATGTGTGTCTGCCTGCAGGTTCTAATCTTTTGATCTATACGTAATGCATAGTTGATGTGCCGCTTGATCAAGATTTGTTCATTGTGGATTAGCTGAAAGTCTGAAAATTCAATGAACAGTTTGTTTTTTCTAAAAACCCTCACTGGATGTAGCAAGGGTTTTTTTTTTTTTTTCTGTCACCTTGCCCTGTTAGAGGACTATCGGCACTTTAGATTTAGATTGCTAAATATTTTAACAATTTGACAGCAAAATGAGCAGAGGTGGAAAGTAACGGATGACATTTACTCGCGTTACTGTAATTGAGTAGTTTTTTTGTGTACTTCTACTTTTTAAAGTAGTTTTTAAAATCTGTAATTTTACTTTTACTTACGTATGTTTTGTTTGAAGTATTGTAATTTGCTACATATTAAAATCATATGCGCTACTGAGTAAAACAAATGAATGAAAATGCAAAAAATATTATCAGGGGTGTCCAAATCAGGGGTGTCCAAATCCAGTCCTGGAGGGCCAGTGTCCAACACAGTTTGGTGCTTCTTCTTCTCAAACAAAGCTGATTTAACTAATCTGTTAATTACTAGGTTCAGTGGGTGTGTTTAGTCGTTGGTGAATTACAAACTGTGCTGGTCACTGGCCCTCCAGGACTGGATTTGGACACCCCTGGTATAAATGCTTGGTTGCGCTCGCGTGTGTGAATCGTGTCCTGGTCGCGCGCCGCTCCAGACTCCACTCCAGGTTTTCTGACTGTCCCCACATCGGCATCTACCTGACCTTCCACACGGTCGCTTCCGCTCTGAGAGTGACGTCATCAACCAGCGCCACCATATATAAACCGGAGAGAGACGCGGGAAAGAGGAAAGAGATTGTGATTTTGGCGTTTTGATATTTGGTTGTGACTTTTTGCCTCCCATTGACTTTGGTTGGTCTTTGTATATATTTGTAGATAATTTCACTGTATGTTTGTGCACTCACCAGTAGTAGGGGCGTGGCTGCCATTTATTTTGGGAAGAGGGAATTTATACACTGTTATTGGTTAGGGAGTCAGGGAAGGGACCTGTATTTTTGTTTGTGTGTGTGTGTGTGTTTTTTTTTTTTTTGCAGGTAATCTAGCTACTAAATATAAATACCATTTAGTTTATTATTTTGGCCAGGGTCCACTCTGAATCTGATCCTCCTCCTATTGTGTGTGTGTGTGTGTGTGTGTGTGTGTGTGTGTGTGTGTGTGTGTTTGTAAAGCAATACAAACCTCATTATTTCATCAGTTAATGATTGGATCTAGTTCTTTCTGCCATATACCACCATTTCCATACAGTTAACAATAGAACCCTGAACCATTCTTTTGCTGTACGGCCCGACACTAGACTGGGACGTAACGCCATATTAAAGTGACCACTTTGATTTTCAAGCACAAGAAAGACACCAGCTTTATTATGCAAAGGTGTTCCTTCAGTTAAAAACAACTAGTTTGAGATTTATATCTGCTCATCTTTTTTGAACTGCGCTAGAATGCCTCGTCCCACCCCCGCTGTTAAAAAAAAAAAAAAAAAAAAAGTTACTCAGTAACGTTTACTCTGAGTTCATTTTTTATGACAACTTCAGTAAAATTTCACTGAAGTAACAGTACTTTTACTTGAGTACAAACATTTAGTACTCTTTCCACCTCTGAAAATGAGATATATATCCATTTTGGCGATGTTTGATTGTTTGTTTTGTTATGTTTTTCAAAAGAAGACAGATGTAATACAAACTGTCAAAAGATATATTTTTGCATTGCTTCTTTGAGTCCCCACAGTGTTAAAATCATAAATCATGAAACAATTATTTTGGTTATATCAGCAGAACGCTGTAACTCCACCTCCGGCAGATTTGTCCTAATGGATAATCGTAATTATCATGATTATCGATAATAGTATTGGTTGTCTTTTAATAATAAAAAAAACAAACAAACACATAGCACACACATGCTTTGATTTTGTTTTTGGATTGCTTCATTGGCAGCTGCGAGTTTTTACAGCTTTTTAATTACAAAGATTGTAGATCATGAGAAACATTAAAAACAACACAAAAACATTAGTTTACAGCATAGCAGCTTCTTTCTCCCACCAGTTTCATTTTTGACGTCAGCAGGGATGCAATGGTTAAGGTCGGATCAGGCATCAGTCAATTGCGTATACATCCTTGGTTCCATAAGGTTATAAATGAAACTTATTGTAGAACAGGATGTAGCGGACATATTCAGGTATAGCAAACTCAACAGCTTTTTTTTTACAGAAAGCGATCACACATCTTCTGAGTGTTGTAGCGTTATCTCTCTACTTTATTGCAAATATAACTTTCGTAAATATTGAAGTGCATCCTGGCTCCCAAATGTATGCAAAACTAATGCAATTGACAGTTCAAACCTTCTAAAAAAAAGATTATATAGTGATTTTAAACAAAGTATTTTTAAATAGACAACAACCTGTGTGCCAGTAGATGATTGTTTTCCAAAGTAGTAAAGGTAAAAAAAAAATTTTTTAAATAAAGTGTTTATCTAATTTTGCCTTCAAAGTATTCATTTGAGATTTTATGATTTCTTAAGTAGTAATTTACATTGAAAGGTGATTTTAGGAGAGTGGTGGGTAAAGGATATAACAGATGTGACAGTTGACATGACAGTAGACATAATACAGATGACACATTTCATATACAGCACTGGGTAGTGTGGCTTTTATGAAATGATTCACTGGTGTATAGTACTGTATATTGGTGATCATTAGTGTGGGCAAAGATTTAATTCAGCAGTTTATCTTTAGAGAGGGTTTTTCCATTGTTGCATAATCGATTGTGGCTTTTCGATGTTTGAAATTAATGCTCTCCTTTGATTTACATTTTTTATTTATTTATTTTTATTTCATTGTAGCAAGTACAGAAGGCTTGAATAGGTGTTGAACTGACGTCTAACTTCCTGCTTTTATAGGTACAAAGAACACATCTCTGTTATGGTCAGAAACAGCCTGCTAAATCCTTCCGCTATGACAACTAAATGAAAAATAAAAAACTAATAATGCCCCCAAGCAAAAACCTGGACTCCCACTACGTCGTCTGTGTGCACTCAATATCCAGGCAGGATAATAGTCTATAACACTATATAGATAATAGTATACCAGGTGCTCATACTGATAGAGGTTGGCTATGTATAATATTTACATGTAATATGTGCACTGGAATGTGTTTCTTATATCCACTTGTTTGTGACGGGCAAAACTTGAAATACTTTCATTTTAGTCATGTGAACGTGTGCTGGAGTGACAATATACTGTAAAACAAAACAGGTGAAAATCTATGCGATTGGTGTTTACAGGTATGCTTCCTCGCCAACAAGTCTACTCCTCGTTGGTGAACGTTTTTTTGGGTTTTATTTTCCATTTCATAGGGGTCGCCACTTCAGATCATATGATTTAAGACTGGCAATGGGGATACCATGGCCATAGGGATAAGTTTGCTAGGATCCAACAGTGGCAGGGCTTGAACCCCCAACCCACTGATCAGCGAATCAGATCCTCAACCACCTGAGCCACCAATACCCCCCACCCTTCATACTAAGATATATGCCTGAAATACTAATTACAGTAAATGATGGATTAATTCCATATAGGAATCTGGTCAGATGTTAGTTGCTGTTATAATTCTATATAAATTCCACAAACAGTCAGGCGGATGGACAGACATCCTGAAAATGTATTGGCAGAGGCATAAAAACACTTCCATGTTTCAGGGGTATATTCAATAATGAAATGTTCTTAGCCTATTGTAAAGACTTTCTAAAGTAACCCACGCTAAAAGGAAAACCCTGAGCTGTAAAGATCTCCGTCGAGACTTTAAGTGGACAACACTCGATTGACGTCTAAAGGATATCTTAGGGTTCCAGATGTATCTACAGACAACTATTGTTGATAATGACGATGGTGATGATAAGGAGGAGGAAGAGGAAGAGGAGGAGGTATAGGATAATACATTAAAATGAAAAGCCTTTGTTGTCGAGTTCAAGTTAAAGGTCAACTTTTAAAACCCTCAAGGTAAGTCCTTACTAATAGTACAGTATATTGAGATGTGCTGCTGTAGAGTCATATTAAACAGGATTTTCTATTAACACCGTTGTTATTCGTTTAATATGCAAGATACAGACTATCAGCACACATATTCTTTTCTAGTAAAACAAAAAAAAAACATTTTTACTGTTAAATATCAGACATCTGTTGATAAGATGTACTACAAAACCCTAATGTACTACACTAGATGTACTACAAAACCTTACAACCTTTAATAAAGCTTTGTTAATATATATATTTATATATACAGTTTATATACAGTAAAAACGCTTAATGCAAAAATAGATCAAATTGAATCTGCAAACAAACCAAAAAAAAAAAAACAAGCTTCACAAAAAAAATGTCACGTTGAGTTTACAGGTTACATTATGTTTAATGGTCCTGCTGGAATCGGACTAAAAGTGACTGTTAGAAGAACAGGCTATATAACAAACAGAAAACGTGCCTGCTTTAGAGTTGCTGCATATGAGCATTGCATTGTTTTTTAAGTACCTTTGTGTGAAGTTTCCTAGGCATTGTTTATCAAGCTTTGTTCATCGATCTGTTTAAATGCTAAATGTTCTTTCATGTTTCCAGGTGTAAATTCCAACTATCCATTTTTCTTCCATAATTGGCTCCCCAGCTACTCATGTAAACATGCTGATAGACTGCCAGACTGCGGCGGGTCAGAGTGAATCTGCATAAGATAAACATGATGAAATACTGTCTCTCCCTCCTTCTCACCTGGCTGCTTGTGATTATCTGAATACAGCGTGAGTTGTTTATTGTAAGCCCGGAACCAGGGTGTAGCAGGTGGACACTAGATTAAGATGGGGGACACATCTGGACGAGACGCAGTTCTATTGAACATGTGGCACAAGTCAGATTGATGTCTGATACTGTATGTCTATATATAAATCCAAGGTTTTTAACGACATTCCCATTTTTTTTTAATAATGACAGTCAAGATAATGAAAATAAATTGTTACTCGCTGCAATGAAATTGCTATGGAAGATGCAATATTTATTATAAAGTCCTTTATTCTTTAAAAACTGCTGGATCCAGCTAGGCAATGATCGAGTCAAAAGGACGGTTTCAGACTTTTTGGTTTCACGGACTGCTTCCTGAAGATGGTTTCTTGACTGCTACTGCCTTCCTAACCATTGTCCAACAGTTTTCTATTGGGTTTAGATCTGGAGATGATCCATGGCTCCAAAAGCTCAATACTGTACCATTGGCACATTTTCTCTAGTTTTTCAGTTAATTAGCACAACTCTTCAACCAGACAGGCTCGAACTGATTAGTGAAATCACATTTTCTGTGACCAGGGAGAACTATCATACATAAAATATGTTGTAATAATACTTTTGGCCACTACTGGTTGGATGGATTGGTGGATTGACTGATGCCCCAATCAGCCATGACATTAAAACAGGAGACGTGACTACCATCAATATCCCACCTGTTAACAGTCAGTTCTCAGTTGTTGTGCTGGAAGTAGGAAAAATGCTCAAGTGTATTGTAAAAATGGCTCAAAGCAACTCCCAACACTTCAGGTCGCTTGTGGTGTTCTCAAAATATAGTAGTTAGTACCTACCAAAAGTGGTCCAAGGAAGGACACGTGGTGAACCGGTTACAGGACAATGGACGCCCGATGCTCATTGATGCACATGGGGAGAAAAGGGTGGCCAGTGTATCATCAATCAAACAGAAGAGCAATTGTAGCTCAAAGGTGTCAGGACACAGTGCATTGCAGTTTGTGGCATATGAGGCAGTGTGGCAGACCAGACAGTGTGAACATCCTGACCCCTGTCCATCACCTATAATGAGCGTTTGAGCATCAGAACTGGACCACAGAGAAATGGAAGAAGGTGGTCTGGTCTGATGAATCACATTTTTTTTTTTTTTAATCACACAAAAAAGTGTCTCAGTAGTTATTTCCTCCCACTACATGTGTTAAGTGGTTTCATGTCTGTAGAGTCTGTTCGGATAAAAGCACTGCTGGAGGTAAATGTATGTTCATGAAAATATGGCAACAATTATGACCTTAATTACATGCGGCACAATGGGCTAATAAAAATTAATATCCGTTACCTCAATTATCCTTAATCTGAAATACCATAATGAGAGGTTTGCCGAAATATGACCAAGTGGTGGATTCTCCAAGTGTTTAAAACAGCGATACACCACTAAGATGGTCATATTTTAGTCATAGGTTTTCATCTAAACTGCACTGAAAGCTACTTGTGAGCCCAATCAAAGCTTAAAAAGTGGACTGATTGAAAAATGACATGATATGCAGTGCATAATATTATGTATTCAAAAAATGACTTATACTGTAGTATACACAGTAGTTATTGAGTCATGAGGAAAAAAGAAATGTAAAATATGTTATCTGTGGGTTTCTTGGTATTTTTGTATTTCAAGAGAAACTCGTCTAATTTGTGTCTCTTTATCCTCTGGTACAGGTTTTAGGAAGCATTTATCCATAAACCCCTCTGTAAGAAACTTTTACAGGTTGAGGAATAAATAATAAAATGCACAGCGTAGGTCAGGTCGCTTTACACCTCTAGGGTCCGGGTTCGATTCCTGCCTCAGGGTCTGTGTGCATGTCCCCCCCTTTGCTTGGTGGGTTTCCTCCGGGTGCTCCGGTTTCCTCCCTCCATCCAAAGACATGCAGGTTAGGCTAATTGGTGTAGCGTGAGTATGTTCATGTACAGTATGTGTGTCCGCCCTGACATGGATTGGCACCTCGTCCAGCGTTTACCTCGTGGTACTGTATAGAAGATGTGAGTGACGTCAGGTTAAAATTGTTTTCTGTCTTCTATATCACTGATCTACATTGTGTGTGTTCTCAAAGTGTATTTGCACCTGGAGCTGAGTCAGTAAAAGCCCTTGCCTTTGGGACTTCAGGAGATGAGAAGCGTGTTGTTTAGATTAGGAAGAACCATTAATGCCCAAGGCTGTAAACATTAATTCATGTGAGTCAGAGACAGAAAAGGGCGGAGACGTGATTTGTCTGCAACTTATTTAAGTAGCACTCTCACACAAACAAACAAACACACACACACACACACACACACACACACACACACAGGCAGGACTCCACTCACCCGATGTGACGGCTAGGCTATCATTTCTTTTGTATCACATCTCCATAACAACAGCTTGAGTGACTCAGAGAGGGAAAGCGAGAGGAGAGCGTGAGGGAGAGGGAGCGCCACAGAGTTTCGGATGGAGAAAGTGGCATCGCAGTGGTGAGAGTGTGTAAGGGTTTGTGTGAGTCACTCGGATGATTGTCGTGGAGCCGGATAAGGGTCCGAGGATTGTGATGTGCAGGACACTATCAACGTGATAGCAGAGATATTGGACAGTGTTTACCTCAGCACATGGTGAGAATCCTACAGCTTTTTTTATATATATATATATATATATAAAATTCGGGCAAAGAACTTGTGTGTGTGTGTGTGTGTGTGTGTGTGTGTGTGTGTGTGTGTGTACACTGTATGTGATTGCATGTGTTGCAAGACCCTTAAAGTTATGTAACCGCAGTAAGATGGGAAATTGTGGAACGGCGCAGGTATATTACCATTGAATAAAAACAGTTCAATACTTTTTTGTAGAAGGAAAACAATATCATACATCATACATAATCTGATGTCTTAAATTTTACATTATTAAAAAAACATCATATTGCTTTTAATGCTCTTTCCTTTTTGATCTATTTATCTATATTGTGTGTCTTAATGTCCTAAGCCTTTGTCTGAGCTGAGCATTTCATTTGATCTGACCTTGGGGTGGTGAAGCATCTCTGTACAAGCTTATTTTCTGCTTTAGTGTACTAGTGTGTGAATAACAGCTCTAGGCAAAGGATTAAATGATAACTTTACCGACAGGTACATCTAAGTGGATTACCTGAAGACCAACAGAGTATTTTTTCCCTCTGTAGGTAGTGACTAAGCTTAGTGCTGATCATGTAACTAATCCTGTAGTGTATATTGGATTATGAGAAACAGCCGCTAAAGATCAGTCTTTAACGTTATTAACACGGCCGCATAATTTGTCATGAGGCCTGATTGATATACGGTTATCAGCGTCAGTGAAAATTAGAGAGATAATCCACTGATAATTTCCCTAAACTTCAAATTCATTAAGGCTTGTTTTCCTTAGCACTGTTATCTCATTTCTTCAGGGACGGGGACTCGAGTCTCACCTCCGGTGCTGTGTGCGTGTGTGCGTTTGTGGGACCTCCCTATGCTTATTGGGTTTCCTTTGGTTACTTCTGTTTCCTTTACAGTTGCTTTATAGGAGGCACTTTCAACGTGTGTGAATGGGTGTGCAGGTTCGTGTGCGCGTCTGTGCCCTGTGATAGCTTGGGACCTCATTCAAGGTGTCCCGACGCTCCTTGGTTCCCTGCATCCCTACACTGAGCAAGCAGTATAAATAAATGATGGGTAGTATTTTTCTTTGCTCAGCACTCTAGGTTGGGAGTATACTTTAAAAATGATTTTGTTTGAGAAATCATAGAACTGTACAATTCATTTTTGTGTTAAAAGTTCAAACCTCTAATGATTAAGTATCTCATTTACATGAGTTCGGCTCTATAGGTTTGCAGCCACATGGGTGAACCAAATGTGTGACAGCAGAGACAAGCTTAAGATCAATTTGCACATGTTGTCATTTAGTCTCTGAAAGACAATGCAGATTAAAGTCACTCAGGTTTTCTGAAGGTTTTTTGAAGCTCAAGTGTGGTAGCTCTGCTTGGCGCCAGTTCACTCTGCCTAAACCCCCTGTTAATCTACAATTATTCCACTTTTTGTGCAGAATGAATGGCTGGCTGTTGGCCGGAACACACCTGATATTTACCCCAGTTCCCACAAGCTAGCTAGCTTAGCTTTAGCTTAATTAAAATGCTAAAGTGGCAAACGTTATGTAGTTCATTTATATACTAAGGTTACTTTGCATTTGATTGAAATCTGTCACCCATACCCTAAACGTCATCCCATGTCAATGGCTAAAATTCTGATGAGTCAAACTACAATGAACTGCATTACCGCTGTCACTTAAATTGGCCATGCAATTAATGTTTACATTTTTGGCTTTATATAATTGTAAATGATGAGCTACATAAAAATTCACAGTCATTATGAATGGGAACTCTAGCCCATCTAGAGTTGGTCTAGAGACCAAAAGTGTGTATTTTTTTTGGGCCAGGCTGTAAGCATGTTTATTTCTGTTATAAAGTTGGACATTGTAACATGGAGGTCTATGGGGATTCATGCACTTTTAGAGCCAGCCCCTACTGGACATTTGCGGAACTGCACACTTTGGCACTTCTGCTTAGGCTTAATTTTATACCGAATATTGCCCTCTTGCTTAAGTTTAATGGATGTGACAAGAAGTGGACAAATTTCGATGTGAACCTATATTTCCTAAAACAATTCCTACAAATAAAAAACTGCACAAAGCACCATGTACATAACATGGGAGAGAATTGAATGAACACAAAAAAAGTTGAGATTTGAATAAGCTAGTGTTGCTATTCATACTCTATAGTGATGTACTGGATAATCAAGACTTTGTCAAGTTTATCAAATTGTGAAATTAAATAAAGTATAATGTTAATTGTGTGGAAGTGCCTATTTTCATATTGTGCTCGTGTGTGTGTGTGTGTGTGTGATTGTTTTTTTTTTTTTCATTATTATTATTATTATTATTATTTCTGTTCCAGGGAAGCTGCGCAACTTTTCAACATGCCTTTGATTTTATCCCATGTTGCATTATTTAACTTACTCATGTAGACTGCAATCACTTATCTTACTTTTTTTCATCTTCCGACAGGCTAACTTAAAGAAGTTTATGGAGAATGTTCAGCAGAGGAATACTGAGAAGGTTTCAAAGTTTCTGGAGAAAGGCCTCGACCCAAATTTCCATGACCCGGAGACTGGGGGTGATTATTCTTAATATTATTCTTATTTATTTATATCTAATGTTGTAGCGCTGTGGACTCGCACCTCCAGGGTGAATCGTTCTATTCCCGTCTTGGGTCTGTGTGTGTGGAGTTTGCATGTTCTTCCCATGCTTGGTGGGTTTCTCCAGTTAGTCTGGTTTCTTCCCACAGTCCAAAAACATGCAGATTAGGTTTTTCCAAATTGCAGAAGTTCCCAAATTGCCTGCAGTGTCTGTAAGTGTGTGTGCATGTATGCTCTGCGATGGCTTGGCACCCTGTCCAGGGTGTACCCCTCTTCATGTCTGAAGTCTCCTGGGATAAGCTCCAGGCTTCCCGCAACCCTGTGAAGCATTACAGAGAATGAATGGAAATTAAAAAAAAAATTTTTTGAATGTGTATTTTGCCTGGAAAGAAATGAAAGTATGTCTGATGTAATTTAGGCAGAGTACTGGAGAGTGATTATTTTTTAAACCTGTTAAAGAACTACTGTAGGCCATAGAGTGAAATTTGGAGAATATTTTTTTTTCTTGCTTTCATGATAATGACAATAATCACTTTCAGTGTAAGTTCCCTCAAAACGTGAAACACTTTTTGAGAATATGAGATAAATGAGATTATGGTAGGCCATGAACAACCACAGCAAATCACATACAGTACATACAGTGGCCAAAAGTATTAACACAACATATGTGGTGCATTACAGTTTTCCCTGTGCACAAAACAGGTGATTTCATGAGGTGGTCATCTTCAGATCTAAGCCCAATATAAAACTGTTGGATTATTGTAAAGAAGTCAGTAGCAGTCATCTTCTGGACATGATCTTCGGGAAGCGATCAAATAGGCATGGAATGAGAAAGTGACACCAGAGTACTGCAGGGTTTTTTTTTTTACTCTATGCCCAGCCCTATCCTGCAGGTTTTGGGGAACTTTACACTAAATATTGATTGTTATACAGCAATTTCATTGCATGAAATAGCAAATAGGCTTTATTATCTTAATCATTATTTAAAAAATTGGAGAATGCCATTAACACACTGAATTTCACTTTTGTTTCAACACTTTTGGCCATCACTGTATGTGATTGTGGTGGAGGACAGCTTTACCTGTTACTCTGCTTGTAATCACAATCTGCTACACATGGTGTTGCATATGGTGTACATGTGCTCGGACATGAATCCACCGAGCAATAAATAAATAAATAAATAAATACTGCTGTATGATGTCAGAATTCATTTCCAACGCTTTGTCATGTGACACTTTCTGACTTTGTTAGAAGGTCACTTGTTAGTGTATGCATTCAGGAGGGTCGAAATAAATTTGTTCATTGCAAAAGAGCTCAAGCAAGAACCTTGAAGAGAAGCCTGGCAGGGAAAAACATAACTAAGTGTTTATTTCAGATATAGGAGTAACTGTTTATTTATGATTGTCATCACAAATTTATAATTTTTCTGTATTTTTTGTATTTTCTTTGCTTGCAGTTTCTTATTTTGCTTAGAATTTTTTCCAAAGTGTAATGTGAGATTGGAATCACCTGGTTTTTAGTATCAAAATAAAATTATTTTTTGTTCTTATTTTATTATTTAAGATAAGTTATATAAGAAAATAAGAGCAAATGTTATTTTGATATGCTAAAATGTTTCTACATAAAAATCAGCAATGACCTGTTATCATTATATAACCAATATATATTATAATTACTGTATATTATAAATAATTAACCTATTGGTTAGCTGCTTTTACCTTTTATTACGGCAAGCAATGTGGCGGTTAATTCATGTGTGAAAAGGATTCCTCATGCTCCCAGAAACACACCCTTTCACAATTTGACTCCTGGAATATGGCCATGCCATCAAGGGAAGGAAAAACTCAAAGATGGGATAACGTGGTCATTTATTTCACTTAGTCAGCTGACTTCATTTTATTTCCACATACCGTTGCTGAGCCTAGACCTAACCCATTGAAGCAACCCCAGATCATACCACCTCATAAAGCCTCCATGAAGCCATAACAGATCATAAAGCCTCCACATGCTTCTACAGCCACTGCACTGGCCACGCTGCATGATGGGTGCATCACTTCACGTGCTTCTCTCCTTACCCTGACACGTCCATCTCTCTTGAATAGGGTCAGTCTGGACTGATCAGACCACATGAACTTTTTCCATTGCTCTAAAATGTTTTGGCCACAGAGCTGTTTAGTTCCATTGTGTCGATGGAGGATATGTAGAGAAGGCCTAAGCCCACGACCAACGTACTGTATGTTTTCATTACAGTGGAACCTTGGATTACGAGCATAATTCATTCCGGAAGTGGGCCCGTGTTCCAAAACACTCGTAAATCAAATCATCATTTCCCATAAGAAATAATGAAAACGCAAATTATTCATTCCACAGCCTCCAAAAATAAATACATAAAAATAATTAATACAATCTATAAAATAAAAATAAAACAAATTAATCTGCACTTTACCTTTAAAAAAAGTACAAATAAATCACGACAGATAAGTGTTTCCGTTGGTGCGCGCAGGCACCGTGTGTGTGTGTGTGTGTGTGTGTGTGGAATTAGCCCCTTCCCTTGCCTCGTTTTACACAGTAACACTCCTCCTCCCTCTCCCCACATCGCTTTTTAAGTTTCACAACAAACATACACACACAACGGAAACACCGTTTTAACAGGAAAAAAAGAAATCTCTCTGAGACTGGCATGAGCGTATATTAACGGAATCACTTTTTAAGTTTCACAACAAACGCATAAATACAGCGGAAACACCGTTTTAACAGGGAAAAAATAAATCTCTCTGAGACTGGCGTGAGCGCATACTAAGGGAGTCACTTTTTAAGTTTCACAACAAACACACACACAACGGAAACACCGTTTTAACAGGGAAAAAAGAAATCTGTGAAAAGGTGAGAGAGTGACGCTCGGTGTCAAAATAAGAGTCGCATGCGTGCTACATGATACTCGGCGCTCGTAAACTAATATTTTCCGATTAAAAATTTATTACAAATCTTTGCTCGGTTTGCGGAACACTCGTAAACCACATTACTCGCAATCCAAGGTTCCACTGTATATAGTATTTTCTCAGAAATAATCATTTTATTACCGTCCCTTGTTTTATATGAGTACTCACTATTGTAATGTTGATGCTGAATGCTAGCTTTATTTTCAAGTCAAGTCAAGTAGGCTTTTATTGTCATTCCAACCATATACAGTTAGTACACAGTGAAACGAAACAACGTTCCTCCAGGACCAAGGTGCTACATACATGCAACAACATAAATTTACAACACACATTTTTTACATTTTTAAGTTACTCTGAAAGAACTATCAAATTTCTATACAAAAATACACAATAGACAAAGACACAACAATGTAACACATAACAGTACTTTTTATGATGAAGTATGAGTTGAGGTAGTGGGAAGAGCAGCAGTAAACAGTTTACATTTGTAAACAGTTTATTTTGTTGTAATTACAGTAAAAAAAATTATATATATATATATATATATATATATATATATATATATATATATATATATATATATATATATATATATATATATATATGCAGTAGTGTTCTTATATAGTAATGGAGATTTAAGCAGTCAGCTGTAGCAGAATTAGGCCTGAGACAGTCATCTTTCTCAGCAGTAACTGAGAATAGAATGCATCATATGTCAGTGTCATGAGTTCAGCATTTCAGTTTGAGCTATCTAATTAAATTCTGATAGCAATTTCCATTTTTTGTGTATTTTACATTAAGTGTACATATTTGATGTTATGCTGTTGTTGGGAGTGGGTATGCTGATTTGCCTAGTTTGCAGTTACATAAATGAGAGAGAGAGAGAGAGAGAGAGAGAGAGAGAGAGAGAGAGAAGCAGGTGGAATAAAAGAAAAATTAAAGAGATATGGTTCTGCGTGAATGATCATGGACTGACCTCTGACAGAGCATTATGGGAAGGCCAGACAGCTTTTTATGCAGATTAACTCATCTTTATTCAGCATTGTTCATTCAGTTGTTTTGAGAGACTTATATGTGCAACCTTTGGGAGAGTAACATCTGTGTGTGTGTGTGTGTGTGTGTGTGTGTGTGTGTGTGTGTGTGTGTGTGTGTGTGTGTGCGTGTGTGCGTGTGTGCGTGTGTGTGTGTGTGTATGAGTGTATGGACACAGGTGCAGTTCAGATCAGCTATAAGGCTTCGTAAACTCAGGAATTATCCACCAGCAATATTCAACCAGCAGTTCTGATTCCATTGTGTTGTCTGATTGTGAGAATGTTATAGATGTTTATTGTGTAATTCAGTATTCCGCAGTTATAAAAGCATGCCTGGCTAAATCAGATCAAGTTAAATATTACCACATGCCTTTAGGGGACTCTGTCGATTGCGAAGCATTTCCAGGGGAAACTCTAATGTAAAAGCTTTACTAATGTGATCTTTGTGTTGTAATCCTCACGCTTGTGTTACAATGCTATTGAAAGTTTTCAGGACTGATGGCCCTGATAATAATACTCTGATAGTATATATATATATATATATATATATATATATATATATATATATATATATATATATATATATACACACACACACACACACACACACACACACACACACACACACACACACACATTTTAGTATTATTTTCCCCCCAAAATTTGCCCCAATGACTTGCAGCACTTGGACGTTTTGCTAAAAATTTATTGAAAAAAAAAAATTGCATAAAAATGACACGAGTACCATCTTTTCAAACTTCAGTTTTATGAAAGCTCTGCTTTGATTAAAAAAGTGTTTGGTGCCTCTCTATGTCCCTTCTTTGTAGAATATTTTACTGTTTGTTAGTGTCTTTGGGTCAGCCGTTTTTCATCCTCAATGACATTCTCCCTCAGAAATTTTCAGAAAAAAAGAAGAAAAAAAAACAGCATATTAAAAGTATCTTTTAGCACAGTTAGTTTGGGTTGATTTTCCATGTTATACAACTAGATTTAAGCTCATGTTTTAATGTATTAAATTAATCTCTTAATTAATTCAGTTATTTACAAGACTATATCAACAATTTTATATTTACTATATAATGATCAATATTTACAGTCATGTTCAGAAGTTACCATTTCCTCTTTGAATTCTCTATTTGAGAATAATAAATGATCGAGTAAAAAAAAATCATAGACTAATCATCTAATCATAGTGGGTGTTAGTATTAGGCAAGTACAACCTCAAGTGATCAACAACATATAACTTTTTCACAGTGCCATTATTTATTTAACAATAATGAAGCCAAATTGTAAAAACATGTGTACAATACTAATTACCCCCTTACCCTTCCACAGAGTAAGTTGCAGCCAGGTCCTGCTAATCATCAGCCATTAGTTAATTGATCATCAGCAGGTGTGCAGACCTCTATAATAACAGATGTTTTAGAGGTTTGTTGGTCTGGAGCATTCAGAGGTGTGTTATCACAATACCAAGAGGAAAAGACATAGGCAATGGCCCTAGAGAAGCAATTGTTTCTGCACATCAATCTAAAAAGGGTTATAAGGCTATATATACAGTATATATATATATATATATATATATATATATATATATATATATATATATATATATATATATATATATATATATATATAAAGTGGTTAAGGCATTGAACTACTGATTGGAAGCTCTGAGCTTAAAGTTCATGACAGCACAATTAGAAGAAGACTGAACAATGTTCGTTGGGAGGGTGCCAGGGGAAAGCCTCTTCTGGAACACTGGGTTCTGGGGTTGAGTCCCAGAGTGTACAATCACCTGTCACACACATGAAGTAGTGCCCTTGATCAGGGCTTGGAGAGTGCTTTGGAATTAAGCCTTATTTTAGGAGATTGTTAGCTGAAGGACAGTTCAGATGTGATTTGCAACAACTTATGAGCAATTATTAATTATAATTTTATTATTATAAAGTGTTATTAAAGATGACATAACATTATCAGGTGTTTTTGTCTTGCTGAAAGAGCTTCTGAAGACAAGAGCTTGAATGTGTTTTGTGATACGCAGCTACTCACTTCTTAGTATGGCGGACTGTACAGACCTGCTTTCACCCATGCTGAGACCGACAGTTAGTGTAAAGAATGATTGTACAGTAGAAGCGTCCCAGTGCTGCTAACATCTATTATCACCACTTATGGAATGCCTGTCGTCCAATCAGATTACTCGCGTAGAACTACTGGATGTAAAATTGGATTTTTAGCATTCTTAACATAATAGTCATTTTGACCCTTTAAATATGTAATATTAGGTGTTTTTAATGTTATGTTTTATGTGATTTTATTTGATACTTTTGTTGATTGGCGGTACGGTGGCTTAGTAGTTAGCACAGTCGCCTTGCACCTCCAGGGTCTGGGTTCCACTCCCACCTTTGGGTTTGCCTTCCATCTGGGAAATTAGGAGACTGAATTCCACAATGCAACAGCAATCCATGGATTGTAATTGGAATGTAGGCTCTTCTTCTCCACATTCTTCCTGTATCGATCACAACAAAGCGAGGCCACCACTGTCATTTGTTTTTATGTAATAATTCTAACTAAAAAAGTTAATGTTACTAATTTAAATAATTCAAATATTGTGTGTGTGTGTGTGTGTGTGTGTGTGTGTGTGTGTGTGTGTGTGTGTGTGTGTGTGTAGAGTGTCCATTAACGATGGCGGCTCAGTTGGAAGGCTGTGCGGAGCTCATTAAGGTTTTGAAGGGTGGAGGAGCTCACCTGGACTTTAGAACCAGAGATGGCATCACTGCTCTCCACAAAGCTGTGCGCACAAAAAACCACACAGCTCTGATAGTAAGTACAAGACACACACACATACACCCACACACACCGACACATTTTGTTCTGTACTTTTGTTGTTTGGTCACCTTATATATATACTGTATACAGTACAGACCAAAAGTTTGGACACACCTTCTCATTCAAAGAGGTTGAATTTGTATTATGGCAAGAAAAAAGCAGCTAAGTAAAGAAAAAAACGAGCGGCCATCATTACTTTAAGAAATGAAGGTCAGTCAGTCTGAAAAAATGGGAAAACTTTGAAAGTGTGCCCAAGTGCAGTCACAAAACCCATCAAGCGCTACAAAGAAACTGGCTGACATGCGGACCGCCCCAGGAAAGGAAGACCGAGAGTCACCTCTGCTGCGGAGGATAAGTTCATCCGAGTCACCAGCCTCAGAAATCGCAGGTTAACAGCAGCTCAGATCAGAGAGCAGGTCAATGCCACACAGAGTTCTAGCAGCAGACACATCTCTAGAACAACTGTTAAGAGGAGACTGTGTGAATCAGGCCTTCATGCTAGAATATCTGCTAGGAAACCACTGCTAAGGACAGACAACAAGCAGAAGAGACGCGTTTGGGCTAAAGAACACAAGAAAGAACACAATAAAGAAAACTCTTTGAATGAGAAGGTGTGTCCAAATTTTTGGTTATATATATATATATATATATATATATATATATATATATATATATATATATATATATATATATATATATATATATATATTTCTTTTTTTTTCTTTTTTTTCCCGGTGGGGTTAAGAAATACTTTTAGAAACAATATTTTTCAATTAGTATCTGTCAAGTCATCATAAACATGTCATAAAAGGTCTCTCTCCACTTTTTTGCTGCTGACTAAAGGAAACAGAAAGTACTCTCTCACAAGTTAATATTGCAAGGTTTTTATTTTACTCACTACTCAGTTTTATTTTAATAGAAAATAAAAGTCCAGGATTCTCACACCAGATTCCCACTCCAGGATTCGTCACTTACACCAGTTGGTGTAAGTGACGTATGCATTAAAAGCTATTAGACTTTATGGAATACAGCTTCAACATTTGCTCTTAACAACAGGTTCTCTGCAAACAATGTATGTAACTAAGTTTAACATCCTCATCAAATTCTTTTGATATTAATAGCTATTTTAAAAGACCTCTGTACTGTATATTCCTCTTCCAAATGGTTGGGATGTTGGTTTACAATAGAAGTGTCAAAAAAGAAGTCAGATTAAATTCTTTTGTGTGTCAGAGCGACACATGGTGCAAATTTTGTTGTTGTTGTTGTTTATTTATTTACGTATTTGCAAACAAACCAGTGCTATTAATTGGTGTGAAATCAAGGTGAAATCAACATGAAAAACATTCCTCCTTCAGTTAACTACTGAAATACAAAGAGCTGTTTAGCTGTAACATTAGATCCACTTTAGCAATAGATTATTTCTCATTTCTCATTTATTTCACATACAGCATCATGTAGTGGACATTTTAGTATAGCATATCTCAACCAATTGGTAGAGTTGCCTTAATCATATTAAGTGTAATATATTTTTTTAATATAGTATACCATAGTCACTCAAAATGTGCTCTACCAAAAAGCTGAGCAGAACATTAAATAACAGAATGTCAAGTCTATCATATATTGTAGATAAACCTTTATAACCTTTAAAATTCTGTTGCACTGAAGTGTTCTAACACAATGTATTTACTTTTTTATTATCATTATTTTTGTAAGAATTATGATAACTATGTTTAAAATCCCCAAAAATCATAGCAGCCACAAAAAGCGCCACAGGATTGCAATGACAGACTCGTCCATCGTACCATGCTGTAGTTCTTGCTCGTAGTCCACCTGCTATTCAGTGTCTCGGCTCCTCTCTACCCCACAAGACCACCACTGGTCAGATATTATTTTGGGTCCAGTCTCAGGGCTGGAGTAGGATAAACAAAGAGAAAAAAGTGGAAGGGTTTATACTGATTAAGTGTACACCTGTGTGTGTGTGTGTAGACGCTGCTGGACCTGGGTGCGAGCCCGGACTATAAAGACAGTCGGGGTTTGACTCCCTTGTACCACAGCTCCATGGTGGGAGGTGACCCCTACTGCTGTGAGCTGCTCCTGCATGACCACGCTCAGGTGGGCTGTGTGGATGAAAACGGCTGGCAGGAGATCCATCAGGTAACACACACACAAAGTTTCTGATGCACATGAATTTTTTTCCTCATGGCGGACTATAGGGTCACCATAAAATATTACATTTCTGACTTTTTTTTTAGTTCATAGTCAAAATTTAAGATATTATGATCAGAATTCTAAAATGAAGTCAGAATTCTAAAATCTAATTCTAAAAGTCAGAACTTATTATATATATATATATATTTTTTTTTTAAAAGGTGGCGCTAATGCCCCAATGCTCATCTGTATTTTAGGGATTCCATATGATTTTGCTGGGAAACAAAAAAGGTTGATGTGATACACAATGTTTTAATTAAGTTGTTTGTATAATTGTCTAATCATTTATCTAGTGCTTGCCCCGCGATCGCCATGTTAGATGGACTTTTGTGAGTTCAAAAAAATCATGGTGCGAGTTTTTGAGTACATTTTCAGCTTAAAATGCCACTCAACTTTTCTTTTTCTTTTTTTCTTTTTCTTTTTTTTTTTAGGTTTATTTATTAATTGCCAAACAAACTAAACTATTAATTGGTGTAAAATCAGTGTAAAACCAACATGAAAAACATGCCTCATAGTGGATGAGTTTTATTTCCAGTTAACTACTGTAATAAAGCAGGCTTGAGCTGCAAAAAAAAAAAAAAAAAAATCACCTGAAATAAAAAATACAGTACAAAGAGCTTTTTTTCCAAATGTAACACTGACTTCATTTTTTTTTTCTTTCTCCTTTTCAACATGGAGTAAGAAAGCATTAGATACAGGCAGAGAAAGAGCGCGAGGGGAAAAGGTTGGTGCAGTCAGTAAGACTTTTGCTGAGGACAGTGAGAAACATAAGGCTGGGATTTGAGCTCTGTCAGGATTTAACCTTTGTGTCGAACACATTTACAGCACTTATGCTTTCAAACCCTGTTCTTGGTCTCATAGTACACTTCATACGGTCATAACCCACATCCGACATTGACGTGTCCGTCTCGTAATAAAGACAATAATACTGTCCATCCTGCATGACTGAATCTGTGTCGGGCTTTTTTTCTGAGACTTTGCAAAATGCTGTGTTTAGCCAGGTGATAGTGCATGGAGGAAAAATGCCTTCAAAGTGTAAATGGCTAATGAGGAATGAATTGCAGAGGGGGAGGAGATTACTAAAAAAAAATGACAGAGCCAACAGATTTCCCTTTGGTAACTTAAGTAAAGATTATTTAGATTTATATGTATATAAAATCTATATGCAAACACACATACAGTATGTAAGTATGTGTGTATATATATATATATATATATATATATATATATATATATATACAACAAGTCTTCAATGTGCTTTAATAAGTCTTTCCCAAAGAAAAATATATTCTGAGTCATTTTAAGGTTTGTTTAGAATTGCAAAAATTTATGAATTTAGATATTTATTAAATTGTCATACTTCTATAAACGCCATACAGATCGAATCAACACCTACGTATATCAGATCATCTGGTCCCTGGGAATTCCCATCCCTCGCATTTGATGACCCAGACATACAAAACTCAATTTGGACTAATAAGAAAAGATCAACATTTTCTATTAATCAGTTTGTTTGTTTTTTATGTGCATGTTTTGATGTATCATTAGGCTCAATTTTTTTTTTTCAATTTTGAGAAAATTAAATACATACATTGATCAAAGCTGCCATCACATTGTCAAACATCTAAACGTTTCACAAGATCAGGATATATTCAGGACAGGGGTAGCTCAGTAGTTAAGAATTTAGGCTACTGATCAGATGGTCATGAGTTCAAATCCTACAGTAGCACTACCAAACTGTCACTGTTGGGTCCCTGAGCAAAGCCCCAAACTATAGAAATGATCTACAGTACACTAGCAGTCAAAAGTCTGGACACACCTTCCAATTCCATGGTATTTCCTGGTTTTTATTTCTTCCTACATTAAAGTAAAACAATACTGAAGACATCCAAAATATACAACAGTTGATATTGAGATGTGTCTGTGAAGCCTTCATTACGGCATTAATCTGAGGTGCTGTTTGTTAATTGGCGATTCTCGAGGCTGGTAACTCTAAATGAACTTCTGCAAATCCACAAGACATGCTGGTCAGTTGTTCTGGAAGAGTCCTGGAATGTGTGTCCAAACCTTTGACTGCTACTGTAAATATAAGCCTAATGCAATAGTTCTCAACTCTAGTCCAGGACATATTGTAGTATTTTCTCTTCCTCATCACATCCATTTCAATTCAGAAAAGACTATTAATTAGCCTTTTGAGCTGGCTATTAATTATGCTAGGGAGATCTCTACAATGTGCAGGACAGGTGGTCCTCCTGGACCAGGAAGTGGAGAACCACTGGTCTAATGGAAGTGGATGAATAAACGTGTCTTTCTATACAGTAACTGTGCAGACCATGAACAGCAAGCTGACAATTAGAGACATTTGGCAGGTCAACTTTACTACAAAAGCACATTTAAAAGACCAAGAGGGCTGTGAAATAGAATTAATAACTTAACATACTGTACGTATTATACATAGACAGAAACAAATTGTCGAACTCAATAAGACAAGGGAATGAGTTAATGAAATAAGATTAACGAGGATTAAATACTGAAATTATATACAGAAAAAATAACGAGGAGAAGTTTGTTTGAAAATTGTAAATAGACAAAAACAAACAAACAAACAAACAAAAAAATCATCAACTCATTAGCATTTCTACACGATGTGGCTACAGCACCTCAAAAGCTAGAGAGGATAGAAATGCTTTCAAGTGTATTTATTAAATCTCCATTGAGGAGAAAGTTTTAATTTTAATAAAATCAAAACGAGTAATGAAAGACAGAGGGTCAGCGGTGGCTCAAATGGTTAAGGTGCTGAGTTAGTACTGGGAAGGTCGTGGGTTCAAGCCCCAGCACTGTCAAACTGACACTGTTGAGGCCTTGAGCAACCCGTTCTGCTCCAGGGGTGCTGTATCTTTCCAGACCCTGCGCTCTGACAGCTATGCAAGATAGATAAGATGATGATAATTTCACTGTGCTGTAAGGTACTGTAGATGTAAAAAAAAAAAACAGTCACTTTAAATCAGAGAAAAGAACAGGTAAAACTAGCTGATCTTAGCTCAGAGGTCTGGCTTTAAAAACAAACATTACAGTTCTTGTGCTGGATTCCAAACTCGCCAGGTATGCATGCTTTCGTCCCAGTCTAACCTATCCATTGTAGAATCCGTTCACACGCACACATACTGTACACACATACCAATCACAGCCTTCAGAGACATTACATTATCGCATCCTGTAGCCCTCTATCTCTCACTGTCACTCCCTCTCCACCTCCTCCTCCTTCTCCTTCACCGCTCTTGTGTTCCCCTCTAACCCCTCTCTTTTTCACTCTATCCTATCTCTCTTAACATGGCAGTGAGAGCCTCTTGTGCAGTTTTTGAACCCGGTGTTTTTACACCCCGCACTTCATTCATATGCAGAGAGGCCGTAGCTGAGTAATAGAGAATTACATTGTGACATTGATAATACAAAACAATCTCTTATATCAGCTGTGTGCACAGGGAATAGTAATGCAAGAGAGAGAGAGAGAGAGAGAGGACAAAAAGAAAACAAAAGAAAGAAAGACAAGCAAACAGAGAACAAAGAGCTACACGTCTCCAATTTTTCTAGAAATAATCATGGGTACTGTTTTGACATTTCAGTAAATGCAAACTTTAATTGTTGGGTACCCAAACTCTTTTTCACATTTGTGTGTGTGCGTGTGTGTGTGTGTGTGTGTGTGTGTGTGTGTGTGTGTGTGTGTGTGTGTGTGTGTGTGTGTGTGTGTGTGTGTGGTGTGTGGGCTGTCATCATCAGGCCTGTCGTCATGGCCATGTGCAACATCTGGAGCATCTTCTTTTCTATGGAGCCGACATGAGTGCGCAGAATGCTTCTGGAAACACTGCCCTACACATCTGTGCCCTCTATAACCAGGTAAAACAAACTTGCCATACTGTCCAGTGCCATACTAAACACATGTGCATTCTGGTGTAGATTTAGATTCTAAACTCTAAACTCTACGGATAAATGACAGAGGACTACAGTACCTATACGCCTGGTACACTGCAGTATCCACCTTGTTCAGTAATATTGTGTGCCACCTAAAGTCTACATTTACAATTTTTGCTACAGGTTTAAAATACAGTAAGTGCTTGCCACAGTACTGACATGCTCTGACATCATTAGCTATGGTGTAGCAAGGCATAAGGCTGATCTAAGGCATAATACACCAGCCAAGAAAGGCCAACGATTTGGTATGTTAACGGCACGGATCACCGATTCCTTAAAAATAACTCCACAGCCGGCCTGCCAAGGTCGCCAACCAGCAATAACATTACCACCACAAAGCATGGACATAGTAACATTGATTATCAATTACAGTATATACAGTACTAGTAAACTGATGACAGGATCACAGGCAACCATGTATGGCACCCAAGGCTCACCGATGCCAGCATGAAGTGAAGGTCAGCGCATATGGTCCAATCCCACAGAAAAGCCAATGCAGTGCAATTCACTAAAAATGTCAATGCTGGCCGTGATACAAAGGCACCAGAACACCGAGTGCACCAAACGCCCCATGGGATGCCCCGGACAAACAAGTCCGATTCACTGAGGACCCATCCTGCAACACACAGCACCCAAAAGAACCTGTGCCAACGTCCTTGTGCCAGACACAGCAGCACACCTTCAAAGATCTTGTGGTGCCTCGAGGGGTCAGAATCACTCTGGTGGGCACAATGGGAAGCCAAAACCTGGTTATGGTATAGGTTACAGCTGCTCTTGTATAAAACATGAAGTGCTCTGGCATAAAATCATTAAACCTACTGCTCATCACTTTTCTGATGAGACTTGCAGATGGTACTGATTTTAATTATTTAATTATTAACAAAAATTACAAAAGAAAATGAATGTTCACTAACCGTTGGTTCAGAGATACCGTCCAGGCACTTAAATCACCTTGACATTACATGACATTGTGCATCTACAGTGGATATGATTGAATACTGGAGCCATTAATGTCCAGGGATCTGTTTATGGAAATATATAGTGGTCCTACGCAGACCTTCAGGTCATAAAAAGGTGTAGCTCCAACACAAATCTCCTCAGCCTATTCATAAAAATAAAAAAAAGTAGCCCATGCTAGAGAGATAGCGACTTGACACAGCATATGCTCAACAGGTTTTGTGAATTCATAGCAATCAGTGGCCAAAAAAAGCTTGGAAGTGGTCACTGGGTTTTAAGCAACATCATTGTTCAAGGAGTCTTGCAAAGATGATTTCTGTTTGGTTGAAGCTTCTAGATATGACAAAGCTTTATGGACACCTAACCATATTAATCTTATATGAGCATTTTGAGCATCCCAAACATACAGTACAGTATAGCCTACCAAGTGACATTAATCATAATCTATTGAATTTGAGTTGTGACACCAATTGAGTTGTAACACCAAACCACATGGAGCGTTCAGCTTTGGGAATTTTTTATCATTTAATATCTGGCCATATACTGACTACTTGAAGGTCAGTCACTCTTACCATAACTAACCATACTTTTGCAACAATTTCAGACTACACAGTTTTCAAATGATGTAAAATTAAACATTTAGCTTTGATGACAGCTTGGGACACTCATGGCATTCTCTCATCAGACCAAGAGGAAAGAGGAAGACCAAGAGCTACCTCTGCTGCAGAGGATAAGACTGATGATGATGATGATTATTATTATTAGCATCATGCTAGCAACAAGCTAATCAGCTAGCCATCATGCTAGCAATATGATAATATTGTTAGCATAATGCTAGCAATATGATAATATTGTTAGCATAATGCTAGCGAAATGCTAATATTGTTAGCATAATGCTAGCAATATGATAATATTGTTAGCATAATGCTAGCGAAATGCTAATATTGTTAGCATAATGCTAGCAACATGCTAATCGTGTTAGCAACATGCTAACAGCATGCTAATGATGTTGCTAGGGGCGTGGCTTATGAGCATCATGATAAATGCGAAAGACTGATTGGTTGCCTCAGTAAAATGAGCCCACCCCCGTGTCTCTACGAGAGTGGGATCCACAGTTAAATTCAGTTTCAAAGTTCCTATGGAATTTACCATTCTATGTTAATTGCCCCCTGCTGGGGCAGTTTACCACTCGCCCATTAGAAAAAGTCATGTTAAGCCCCGATTCGACAATAAGCCGGACAACATGACACCTCTTTCATGGGTCTACGTTGAACGGAAAGTGACGAGTCATGCACCAAATTCCCCATTATAAGTCAATGGGGCAAATTTGGGCACCTGTTTTACCCCGGGGGTAAAACCTATACCCTCGTGCGGGGTATGTTCCAACACAGATTACAAGCCTCTTCAATTGTGGTAAATTTGAAATTTCTACCAAATTCCCACTCTGTGCTTCAATCCGTCAAAGTTGGTCTCGATGTTGTTTATGGTTTCTTGTGGGGAGATTAATTGCCCCCTGTGGGGGCAATTTACTTCCCGCCTTCTCAAAAAAGTCTTAGCACCCCAATCCCGAATAAGCCGCACGATTTGATACCTCTTTTATGGGTGTATTACAAACGATACAGTTCTAGTTATTATTATTATTATTATACAATACTCTTCATTATTGAACAAATACCTGTATTCCATTGATTCCAACTAGGCAAAAAAACACAAACTCTTTTTTAAGTTTAAATTTGAAGGAAATTTATAAAACCTCAATAAACAAACATCAGGCCAAAAGACACAATGCAACATTGACCGACTTCACCAACCATCTGAGAGTCATGCAATCTGGCCTGTGTTTACTGGCACGCGCATCCTTAAGTGGACGTTAACTGGCGGTAATTGGCACTTCTCTGGATCTAAGTTGTGTGTCTGGATGCCTAGAAGAAGAGCTAAGCATTCACAGCAGATGTTGTGCATGTACTGTAAATTCAGACAGCGTGTCTCATTGCAGCTCCTCTTCCGCAGTGCCAGTCACATTCTACTCACTGACACTTTCTCACTCATCTGTAAATGAAAACTTTCAGAAACACAGTCTTGTGGATTAGTAGAGGATGGGATTTCTGCTCAAGCTATTAAAAGTTCGTATAAGTGTAATGGTTATCTCATCGCACACTGGATAAATATATCTGAGATGGCAGTCTCCTATGTGTCATACCACACATCATTTGTGTTTTTTTTTTTTTGTAACAGTTCATTCTTAGACACATTTTTTTCTATGAAACGAAAAGTTCTAAAATATTTGGCACTTTTGACACAAGCATATCGTTTAATTTCATCTATAGATTAACTTAATATTGTAATATTTATATTGTAATAATGTTGTTTAAGAAGAACTTTAAGAAGTTCTGTTATATCAAGTTTGACCTGTGCTAGCCCTTCAAGCCAAGTTTTTATTGTTATTTGAAGAGACAATAAATATGGAAAAGAATTGCCTGATTTTATAGATTAGGCAATATAACTAATAATGCCATTTATTCACAAACTGCTTTAACGCAAACTCTTTTTCTAACTTAAACACATTAGACCCCACTGTCCTCTAATAAGGACATGACATTCTCTCCTAACTACATTCTCCTGGATATTAAACTCCTTGTTCGAAGACACTGATTAGGTTCATACTTATCAAGTGCTAATAAACGAAAAGAGTGAGGAGTTCACAACAGTACAGTACAGTTCAGGTTAAAGCTGTGCATTTTTTCTGTCCATTGACTTCTCTGAGAAGCTTACTGTGTCATGATCTTCAAAAGTTTTCCAGTTGGCCCTGGAACCAAAAGAAGTGTACAAGAAATAAAAGGACACTCTGTGGCCCATTTCCAGAGATTCTGGGGTAGATATTCTGCTATTTTCATGCATAGCAGTTAATGGACTTATAATCTGAATTGAGGAAACATTGCAACAATGGACAAAATCACAGCCTACTAATATTCTGTACAACAGCACAACGTACAAACACCAAGTTCTACAAACACCATTTTTTATCAACAGATTATGATTTGCTTGCTTATTTTGCTCCACCAACACATTTGTTGGCGACTGACAATTACTGTATTAGTGTAATTAACAGAGGAGAAAGTAGTTTGAAATTTTTGAATGACTTGTTCCACACACCAAGTAAAGCCCTCGATCAGGAGTTAAAGAGAGATTTGATATTCAGACTTGTTAGAAACTAGTTAGTTTCGAACCTCGTGTTAGCCGTGAACAAATCAACATAAACAGTTCAAAAGGAAATTCTGGACAGCTTCAAAGCTAAATGTTATTTAAGATGATAGAACATTATCAGAGGCCTCTCTTTCCAGTACTAAGGCCCGAACCAACCTATGTTCACCTATACTCCAATCAACAATGAATTTTATTAATAACTTTTAGAACATGTGTCGCAACGTGATGTGTGTGTGTGTGTGTGTATGAAACGCCCCTAGTTCCCTTTCAAAAGCTACACTCAATGCTGCGTGAAAACGCTATGGGAACATCTCTTTGTTGCCCGGTTGTGAAGCATGTGCATGTCAGACCCGCCGAATACCTTCGGCTTATAACCTGTGCCAGGCATGACGTCACCGAATAAGGTGCACCTGCAGGTTATAAATAGGAGTGAACCGGAAACATCCTCAGATCTTTTTGTCTTCAGGACCGCTTTGTGTTTGCGTGTGCATGTACAAGCCGTAACGAAAGCGAAATAAAAATAACAGCATTAACTCACCGATATGGCAGAGTTGCTTAAGAGATGCGTGCCTCCGTGCGATAGATCTCTTTCGGAGGGCGATCTTCACGAGTTTTGTCTCGAGTGCTTGGGGAAGAACACGCTCGCCTCGGGCTTCAGGGAGAATGTGAGTACTGTGATCTTCTCCCTATTAAGGTGCTTCACGCGCGGCTCGCTTTCTTTAAAGAGAAACCGCGAGCCACGGCGCATTCCTGGGGCTCGCGTGCTGATCTGGCAGACGCGCACGAGACGGAATTTCCCCTTTCTCTCGCGCTCTCTCCGGATCAGGAAGTTTTAGCTTCCGCTTCGCAAGCGTGCTCCGGCGCTTCTTGTGAAGGAGCGGAAGAATCTTCCTCTCTCGCTTCCATGGAAGTAGCCTCCTCACAACGCTCCTCCAGTGCTGACAGAGCTTTTGAGGAATTATTAGAGGTTATAACGCGTGCGGTCGAGCGATTGCATATCGACTGCCGCAGCAGCGAGATTCCCCCAAGCGTTCGAGATTGAACGACAGGTTTCTGTCGGGTGGCCGGGGGGAGGAGCCTCAACGTCTCTCTCTCCCCTTCTTTGGTGACATCCATGATGAATTAACTCTTTCATGGAGCAAGCCGTATTCATCGCGTGTTTTTGTACCATCGACTTCGACTTATTCGAATATCGTTCGTGCGAAAGCACGCGGTTATATGATGATGCCCAGATAGAAGAGACGCTTGCGGGCTATCTCTCTCCTGGGACATCATCCTCCCTGAAAAAGCCTATTCTCCCCTCCAAGCCGTGCAGATTGACATCTGCTTTGGTGGGTAAAGCTTTTCAGGCAGCAGGATAGGCTGGTGCTTCACTGCACACCATGGCGGTTTGGCAGGTTACCAGGCTGACCTGCTGAAGGACCTGAGCAGCGGCGGGGCTATTGATGACAGGGCGTTTGCAGAGCTGCGCCGAGCCACAGACCTGTCTCTCCGTGCAACCAAGCGGACGGCCCGTGCTGTGGGCCGTTCCATGGCTGCCATGGTGTCCACAAAGAGGCATCTGTGGCTGAACCTCACGGGCATCAAGGATAAGGATCTTGTTGCCCTCCTCGATGCCCTCATCTCGCCTTCCGGCCTTTTTGGCGACGCTGTTAATTCCGCCGCCACTAGGTTTCGGGAGGCAAAGCTATATGAACAGGCCTTTGGGAGGTTCCTTCCCCGCCGTGCTCAAGAACCGGGACCGTCGGCCACCCGGCCCCGGCCAGGTCTGGCCCCTATCAGGCGTGAGGTGCAGAAGGAGAGCGTGACCAGCCGCGCACCCCCCGTAAAGGCTGGGGTGGGGCTCGCCGCTCTTCTCAAAAATCTGCTTCGAAAAGACCGGATCTGAGGAGCTTCCTCTCTTCAAAGAAGAAGCCCTGAGTTCGTGCGCCTGGGGCTGTGGGGGTGTCTCCCCCCGGGGAGGGGCGCCTGGATTTTCATCACAAAATAGGGCCTCCTCCCTGGCACTCCCGGGAGGCCGGTGTTCAATCCCCGCCACCACTGGTGTTCGGGGAGCGCCGGTCTACAAAGAAAAAAAGTGGGTGTTCAGGCATCTCCTGCCACACTTCATCTCCCAACACCTAACACCCCCCCCCCATCTAGCCGAAGTGTCAAAGCTCGTGCCCCTTTCGGAGCGTCGTGCCCCTTTCGGAGCGTCTCCACAGCGTGGAGACTACTGCCAGGTGTATCTCCTTGGGTATAAAGGACTGTAGGCACAGGCTACAGGATTCACTTTGCATATCGTCCTCCGCGTTTCAACGGCGTGGTCTCCACTTCCGTGAAACCGGATCGAGCACATCTGCTGGCCCAGCAGTTACAGACTCTGCTGGGCAAAGGGGCCATAGAACATGTTCCCCTCCCAGACAGAGGATCGGGCAGTCGGTACTTTTTGGTGCCCAAGAGAGGGGGAGGGTTGCGTCCGATCTTGGATCTTCGTGGCTTGAACCGCTATCTCAGAAATCCAGATTCAAAATGTTGACTGTCAAAATGATCGTTTCTCAAATCCAACTAGAGGATTGGTTTGTGACAATCGATCTCAAGGACGCATATTTCCATATAGAAATATTGCCACAGCACAGGAAGTTCCTGAGGTTCGCTTTTGGAGGCGAAGCTTACCAGTATTGGGTCCTTCCATTTGGCCTAGCTCTGTCACCCCGCACATATACAAAATGCATGGATGCAACTCTGGCTCCTTTAGGACTCCAGGGCATCCGTATTTTGGAATTACATAAACGACTGGCTGATTCTGGCCCAGTCTCAGGAGCTAGCGCTTCGACATCGGGATGTCGTCCTAGCCCATCTTCATTCTTAGGATTGAGACTCAACGCCATAAAAAGCGTTCTCCTTCCTGTTCAGAGGACAACATATTTGGGTGTCACATCGGATTCAGTCACAATGCGGGCACAGTTGTCTCCTGCTCGTGTCGAATCCATTCTCAACACCCTGAAGGAAATCAAGCTAGGCCAGAAGGTCACCGTTCATCACTTTCAGAAATCTTAGGCCTCATGGCAGCTGCGTCCACGGTGATACCTTTGGGCCTTCTGCACATGAGAGCGTTTCAGCTGTGGCTAAGAGCCAGGGGGTTTCATTCAAGGGCCAACCCCCAGAGGCGAATAAGGGTTACGCGCCGGGGGCTTCGTACCCGTTCTATGTGGTTCAGACCCCGGTTTCTGACTTTGGGTCCCACTCTAGGTCCGTCTTGTCGTCGCAAGATGCTAACGACAGACGCTTCCCTCACGGGCTGGTGTGCGGTCTTGGATGGCCGTCCAGCACAAGGGAGCTGGAGAGGTCATCTTCTCGCGTGGCACATCAATTGCCTCGACATGATGGCTCTGTTTCTGGCCCTGAAACACTTCCTCCAGCAGTTGAGAGGCTACCATGTCCTAGTGCGGGTGGACAGCACTGCGGTAGTCTCGTACATAAATCGCCAGGGTGGACTGTGCTCGCGCCGCTTGAACAAGCTAGCGCACCAGGTTCTGCTTTGGGCACAGGACAAGTTCCTGTCCCTCAGGGCGATTTACATTCCAGGGCATATGAATGTAGGAGCAGACTTGCTATCCAGACAAGCTGTAAAACATGGGGAATGGAAAATCCACCCCGAAGTAGTCAGTCAATCTGGGAAAAATTTTACGTAGCAGAGGTGGACCTCTTTGTCTCATAAGAGGCAGCACAAGGCCCCCTTTACTACTCTCTGACTCCTCCAGCTCCCCTGGGTCTGGACGCAATGGCCCACACGTGGCCCAGGTTACGCCTTTATGCGTTTCCACCTATAGTTTCTGCTCCCGGGAGTCCTGGCGAGGGTCCGTCAACAAGGGTTGCACCTCTTATTGATAGCGCCCCATTGGCCGACCAGAGTGTGGTTCTCGGATCTAATATCTCTCCTCGACGGCTCACCCTGGGTGATTCCAGTGAGGAGGGATCTTCTGTCTCAGGCGCAGGGGACAATACTTCATCCCCGGCCCGAGCTCTGGAGCCTTCACGTTTGGCCCCTGAACGGGACCAACTGAGACAGGCTGGGCTTTCAGCCAGTGTAATTGAAACCATTTAAGTGCCAGGGCTCCCTCCACTAGAAGAACGTATGCCCTCAAATGGAGTGTGTTTGAAAATTGGTGCATGGCAAGACACATAGACCCAGTTCACTGCCAGATTGTTTCAGTGCTGGAGTTTCTGCAAGAAAAGTTGTCCTCGGGCTTATGCCCTAGTACGCTCAGAACGTACGTAGCCGCTATTTCGGCCTGTCACGCTCTGAACAACGGGGTTTCTGTGGGCAAGCACCATTTAGTTGCCCGTTTTATTCGTGGAGCTAAACGGTTGAAGCCGCCCACTAGAGCTACGGTCCCTTCATGGGACTTAACTATCGTACTCGAAGGCCTGGCCGACACCCCGTTCGAACCACTAGAGTCAGCCCCTGTCAAGCTTCTGTCTCTTAAGATGGTTTTTCTGATGGCTATTACTTCTTTGAAGAGGATTGGGGATCTGCAGGCTCTGTCAGTCTCCCCATCCTGCCTAGACTCTGCCCCTGGGCTAGTCAAAGCTATTCTGCATCCTCACCCAAACTATCTTCCCAAGGTTCCATTCTCGACCATGCACCCAGTTGTTCTCGAAGCCTTCTGTCCTCCGCCTTTCACAGCTCCGGAGCAGGAAAGACTTCACTTACTGTGTCCAGTACGTGCTCTTCGGATCTACGTCCACCGCACTAGCCAGTGGCGTAAGTCAGAGCAGCTCTTTATTTGCCATGGGGGTCGCAACCGGGGGGCGGCTGCCACTAGACAGACTCTGTCACACTGGGTGAGAGATGCCATTGCCCTAGCCTATGAGGCGTGTGGTCACACTTCGCCTCTAGGAATCAGGGCTCACTCAACCAGGGGGATTGCCTCATCGATTGCCTTGGCAAGAGGCGTCCCCCTGCAGCAGGTGCGTGATGCGGCGGGCTGGTCCTCTCCACACACATTTGTTAGATTTTATAGTCTGGATGTCAATGCTACTCTGGGTTCACGGATCCTTCAGTCAGCATCCCAGAGCTAGGTCTGAGACCTCCTCGGCTTGTGCGCACACGCTACACAACCTGGAGGTCCAGACACTTGCAGTGCGGCGGCGTTGGTATTCTCGTTCCCATAGCGTTTTCACGCAGCATTGAGTGTAGCTTTTGAAAGGGAACGGCCCGGGTTACTTGACTGTAACCCTGTTCCCTGATAAAGCGGGAACGAGATGCTGCGTTCCGATGCCGCACTGCTGGCGTGCCTGGACGTCCTTCAGACAAAATTGACCTGAGGATGTTTCCGGTTCACTCCTATTTATAACCCGCAGGTGCACCTTATTCGGTGATGTCATGCCTGGCACAGGTTATAAGCCGAAGGTATTCGGCGGGTCTGACATGCACAGGCTTCACAACCGGGCAACAAAGAGATGTTCCCATAGCGTTTTCACGCAGCATCTCGTTCCCGCTTTATCAGGGAACAGGGTTACAGTCAAGTAACCCGAGACGTACTGTTGCCCTACATCATCACTCATATAATGCCTCTTGTCAACTAATTGTTGTGTAAATATATATAACAACCAACAACTTATTCATCCATTTTCGAGGATCAGGTGTTCCACTCACTGAATGTTCATGGAAATAACGAAAGTGAGCTCTGACACTTCTAATTATATAATAAACTAGAATTATGATGTTGTGAAATGTGCAAATATAAAATGATGCTTAATACCAGCTGTAGCTGTCATTATAATCATATATTTAATCAATGGTTCACACTTTTTACTTTTTTATATAAAGACACAGCACAGATGATTTAAATCATAGCAACTCCGTTATAAAAGAATGTAATCCATCATTAAATCAGACTGTCATTTAAATGAAGTGTTTCAGTACATAAACCACTTGATCCAGAGGTTCTTGCAGATGTGAGCTGGCTCGGTTTCTGATTGATGTTCTTATTCAAAACAAAGCTCCCCAACGGGGGGCATGCATTTTAATTGTATTAATTATTCATTTCATGAATGAGTCACCAAATGCAAAAGTAAATAAATGATTTCCTCTGTATCAAAGTAGCTTAAGCGGTAGACGTGTTTCAGAAGCCTAGTGAGTTAAGAGATGCGTAAAAATCAGGTCAGTCCACTTAACTAGACAGCATCTAACCCATTTACATGATGACAAGCTGCATAAATGTATTCATGTGGTGTTGGTTGTAAATGTGCATATCAGGAACATATTCTAATACATATTTGATAGTCACATAGAAGTCATGTAAACAGATGCTCATGCAAGTCTTTTGAATTTGAGAGGTGACACCTGGACCAGGGCTGCTCGAAAGATTCTATGAAACTTTGTCTTCTGTTTGTGAGCAGGTCATGTCCTTTATTTATTCAAAGCAGGTCTGATTTAATACACTGCCTAACCAAAATAAGTCACCATTTGCATCAGGCAAAGAAAACAACTACGAAGACTTGAATTTACTGGAATTGAGTAAAGAACATTGGTAAAACCCCTGGAAGCATAGTGCTGAACAGTGAAATGTTGTCAGAAAAAAAAAAATCATGAATGGAAATCATTTTAAACATTTGGTGAAGTTGATGAAATGTAATGAATGAAATGTAAAAATGTAATGAAATATCAATGCTAAATACTAAAAGTAACAGCACTACCATCCACACATAATGTAATGAGAACTCACAGAATTGAGACTAAACAGCTACAATATGTGGCCATAACAAAGCCACTTGTTAGTGAAGCTAATCAGAGAAAAGCCTTGAATTTGATATGGAATTTGATCTGTCTAGACTGTCCTAATTTGTGAGTGTACGTCCGGTTGAGAAGGGAAATGCATGAAGCGATCAATCCACTGTATAAGCCTGTGGAGGCAGTGTTATGATCTGGGGTTGCTTCAGTTGGTCAGGTCTGGGTTAAGGTTAGCGTTATGTGGCAGTAAAATGAAGTCAGCTGATGACCTGAATGCTACGGTGGCCGTGAAGTGCAAAACAAATTAACAAAACCGAAAACAAAATAACAAATTCAAAACCAAATTAACAAATCCGAAAACTAAATAGTAAATTCAAAACCAAATTAACAAAACCCAAAACAAAATAACAAATTCAAAACCAAATTAACAAATCCGAAAACAAAATAACAAAACCCGAAACTAATTGTTAATTTGGTTTTGAATTTGTTATTTTCTTTTGGGTTTTGTTAATTTGTATTGCACTTCTCGGCCAGTCAGATACGAACCAGGAAAGGTAGGTATAGTTTGCTAATTAAATTCTTACCGCTGATTGGACGAGACATCTGTCACTTAAGATAAACAGGAAGTAGGAAATTGTCTCTCTAACTTTGTTTCTTGTGTGTTCTGCTTCATTTAAAAACCATTTTTTCGGTGTGCAAAACTAAGAAAATAATGAAATTTGTCATTAGAAAGCAAGGAAATGGAATTTATTCAACGTTACTTTGAGGACGGACATTCGTGTGCCGTGATTTTGGATATGCGGATGACATATCACGGTATAAAGATTAGTTCTCGAACTGCTGTGTCTCTTTTAAAAGCAAAAGATTTTGTCCACAAGAACTGCAAAAATTTGGCAGAACGCCATATTTGAAACCACAATAAGGACAGTACATGTTTGCACATTCATACACACACGAATCTACCGCCGCTACAGCACTTCCTGTATATCTTGAGTGACAGATGTCTCGTCCAATCAGCGGTAAGTATTTCATTCTCAAACTATACCTACCTTTTCCGGTTCGTTTCTGAACGGCCGAGAGGTGCAAACCAAATTAACAAAACCGGAAACTAAATAGCAAATTAAAAATCAAAATATCAAAAACAAAATAACAAACTAAAAATCAAAATAGCAAAACCGAAAACAAATTAACAAAACGCAAAACAAAATAACAAATTAGTTTTGGGTTTTGTTATTTTGTTTTTGAATTTGTTATTTTGTTTTGAGTTTTGTTATTTTGTTTTGGGTTTTGTTATTTTGTTTTTGAATTTGTTATTTTGTTTTGGGTTTTGTTATTGTGGTTTTTAATTTGTTTTCATTTTGTTAACTTGTTTTGCACTTCTCGGCCACCGTAGAATGCACTGAATGAGCAGGGGTTTTTTTTGTTTTTTTTCCTCCCCCTGATAGCACGGGGCATATTCCAGGACTCAATAAACTACGAACTAATGAACTCAAAGAACTAATTTAATATGAACTGGCCACTATGTGGTGTGCTGTAATCAAAGCTACCAGTAATAGCATGAAATCTTACAGTATGTAAACTAGTGTTAGCATTAGCGAACTCTTATGCACTGCAGTGTTACACCTGATATACAGATATGATAATCAGTTTTTTTTTTTAGGTTAAATGTTAGACAACCATTTGTAATATAAAATGGTATATCTATTTTGATATATATTTTTGCTTTACTATTTTGTGGTTTATTTTAATATTGTTTAATTTTCTTTATATCTAACATGTAAAATATAGCCAAGTAATGCATAAAATGTGTCATATTAGCTGTTTGATGGACTGATAATATTAGGACTTGCTTTATTTTACTGGAAAGAGTCTATATTTATTCTAATTAGAAAAGGCCAACATCTTTATTACTCTAATTAGGCACTTTAGGGCACACCACATATTTGTTCCATAGTTAATATTAGCACTGATGCTATGAGTGTTTTAGCTATATGGTTAACAGGGTTACCCTCCAGAGCCATCTGCTTTTAAATAAACGTTTAAAGTCCCATTAGGATCTGGAAATGAGCAGTTATTAAGTTTCACAAAGATTTAGCCATCCTTATTTAATAGCGATTATGTTTCATTTCATTTGGTTTGCAGCAGCAATAATAATTAAACTGTACTGAAGCATAGGAAACTACAGATGTTTAAAAGAAATGTTTTTGACTGGCTGTGTGGTTACATGTAGATTCTTTTATTATCTGTCTGGGAAGTGACTAAATCACAATTCCAAACACAGATGCACGGGCTGGTTATATGAGTTAAATTACCAAAGAGCAGCATGCACAGTAGTATCAGCTGTAAAAGATGACAAAATTTAAAAGATTTCTGAACCATATGATACAACTGCCTGAGTTCCAAAAAAGGCCGAAGAGTGGGTGTTGCAGTAGTGTGTACAGTCCAGCCACAAAAAAATAACCACAGAACTGAATGAACACCCCCTTGACCCTTTCTCAAGAGAAATAGCATCATATCTGTTTCACAACACTCATGTCAGGGCTAAAGTTCAGAAACCTTGTGTATCAAAGGGCAACGCTGTGTCTGAAGCTGACTAACGTGGTGTAAAGAGCACAAAACCTAGAAGGTTAAGAATGAGAAAAAAAATAGATAATAGAGTTTGCTTTCTTCTTGTTTCTTATTTGAATGAAGCGTGCATTGAAATCACCATCAGCTGTTAAGCACAGTAAGGGAACCTGTAACAGTTTGGCTCACCACCTCGTGGAAATCTTTAGGCCTAGTGATTGGACAGTTGTACAGCAGTCAACAAATATAAACCAGAACCAGATGCCGGATCACCCTGTCTTCCATGGCCTCGTCAATCAGAAAATGTAAATTTACTGGCCATTTTGAAGTCAGTACTGGAGCATAGACTAAGAATTGAATATTCACCTCATTCCTCTCTTAAACTGCTCAGGATTTGTATCACAGAGGTAAACTCTCCAGAAACACGATTTAATATATTGAGGGGTGTTTCTGTTAGGGAGGCGCGGCGGTTCAGTGGTTAGCGCTGTTGCCTCACATCTCCAGGGTTGGGAGTTTGAAGTTTATTACTGGTTTGTGCACATGTTCTGCATGCGCTTTGTGGGTTTCTTACAGATACTTCGCTTTTCTCCACAGTCCAAAGACATGTGAACAGTTTGACAGCATAATTCTATAAACGCCATTTTCCAACTTTGACTTGTTTGGCAAATTCTTCTTTTTTTTTTTTCTGACTCACAACGTTTCTTTTTATAAGCTTGAAAATTCCATATTTCGAGCAAAGCATGACACATGTCGTGACAAGCCAGTTGTATCACTTCCTTCCGTCACATGATCTGTCAAGCAAGGATACTTACTGTGCAACACAGCGGGTTGGTTTAAAGTGGTTTAAGTGACAAGAAAAAGGATGTTTAAGTATGTCTTTGTTCCTGCCATTGCAATCACTCCAGCAGTAATCAATGGCACGTCTTTGTTTGGGACATTCGGTGATTTGGATGTTGTTTAAACACACTTAACAAAATGTTGTGGCATACTGTAGTGCACGTATAGTGGTGAAGTTGACATGTCTCTTCGTCCCAGTTTCACTTTTGCTGTGTGTGGAAAGATGATAAGCACGATATGTGTGTGTGTGTGTGTGCCAAGATGTTGCATTTACTTTACATTTGCTTAAGCCATGACTGACGGGCACACGCTTGGGTGTTGTATGATGTGCATCATACGGTGCGTGACAGTGTTATGATAGGAAGCTGTCATCATGTACCGACTTGAAACTGAAGCTGTTAGAGGACGACACTGATTATGAAACTAAAAGTTAAAGTAAACAGAAGTTTATTCATTGCTTATGATGCAATATATCGTGCAAGATAATCTTCCTAATTTTAAAAGATTTTGGGAACAACAAACCTCAGCCCTTTTTTCCCTTGATCTAATTTGTTGCTTGACTTACTACAAAATTGCTAAGTATTTGATTAAACTAAGCATTTTTCATTAAAACTTGACTAACACATTACTGATACTAAATTACTAACCCTAACCCTATACTTAAATGACCACAGACACTACTGTAATCTGATTTGTCCATTGTGACAAAACTGTGGGAGGTGGAATTACAGTATAGCTTTTTGAAAAATTACACAAAATGCACACTGATATAAAACAAACTAAACATTTTGTCATTCGTAGTTTTTAATCATCCGTGTGACTCAAAGACAACTTGGACTAAATATTCTCTATCTGTGTGCAATACTTCTTGATTTATTTGAAGAAAAAAAAAAAATCCCAGAAAAATATACAATTTTGCTGTCATATACACTGATTGGTGTTTCCAAATTGACCATACTGTTTGACGAAGTGTGTGAGTGTCTACCCTCGGTAGGCACCACATATTTCTTTTACCTTCTGCCCTAAGCTCCTTGGGATAGGCTCCAGCCCAAAACCCTCACCCTGGGTAGAGTTATTAATGAATATTTTTCAATGTATTATTTATTTATTTATTTATTTATTTATTCATTCATTCATTTCCAACATTTCAGTACATCTTCCTCCATGTTGATGGGCCGTGGGTGTACATCAGTGTGTGCGTTCACTGTATAGAAGTGGTACTTGTTTTTCTTCATTGAGTCGACTGAAATGAGATTACACTCGAGCTGACCTCAACTAATGTCGCGTATATAAACTGATCAATAAGAGAGAAAAACAACACTCCAACACCAAGGGAACAGATATTCCACTTTTCATACCTCTGTTTTTTCAAACAATAAGGCATCCGGCTCACATTCACTATTCACTGTTCAAATATTAAGCTTATTATTTAAAGTCATTAATCGTTTTATTTCTAAACAGCACAGGCTTTACATAAACCGTCTCCCTTGATTCTTTTTATCCATATCTCTCATATTAAATTCCAGAATAACAATTGCTCTCCATCACTGGGGCCCTGAGTAGTCAGAACCCACCACCACCCCCACTGTGATGCTGCTGACGAACACACAGAACAGAGAAAATCACAGTATATGCATTGGGTTTAAGCATAAAAAGGCAATACATCATTATTAATATTCATACGGACACGAACGCAAGCTAACAAACTGGATTTAGAGAGAATACAACGACGCACACGCAATATTATGTTAAATGCAGCAGTCATGCAGGAGCCATGGAACAAAGTGGATGTATGAAGGCAGTGAGGATACTTGGGCCATGAGGAAAAGGATGAAAAAGAGGAAAATCAAGATATCATAAATTGAAAAATTGAAAAGTCCAGCAAAGTGGATGAACCACCGGTCCTGAGGGTGAGAGAGCAAGAGAGAGAATCGGAGATTCAAAGAATCAAAGGGTGCTTTATTGGCATGACAAATATGGACATTCATACAGCCTAAGCTCAGAATTAAGTCTCTCTCTCTCTCTCTCTCTCTCTCTCTCTCTCTCTCTCTCTCTCTCTCTCTCTCTCTCTCACACACACACACATCATCTATACCACTTTATCCTGTATACAGTGTTACGGGGCGTACACCCTAGATGGGTTGGCAAAATCATCACAGGAAAAAATAAACAATAATAATAAGAATAATAATCACAGCATAATTCAAACTCATATTTTTATCTGTCACATCCACAAGCATACCCAATGTGATATACTGTATAGTGAAATGCTTACATGACTGATTGTGACCTAAAAGAGAAATAAGAGAGGCGAATGCCAATAGAAAAGATGTAAAATCAACTGTAAAATGTACAATATTTAGTTATTTTGTTACAATATAAGGTATCAAATAGAAATATACAAGAAATATATAAAAATGTTTAAAAAAATCATAAAAAAAAGTATGAACTGTATAAGTAAATACATATTACTACTACTAATAATAATAAGAAGAATCATAACACATGGAGAGAGTAGAGTGCTAGAAGCAGCATTACTGATACAAAGGAAGGGGAGAAGGAAAGGCAAAGAAAAGAGATAGTGAACATCAAGTGGGATTGTGCTGCCTGTATAATTGTCATCCTCTTTGTTTCTCTCTCATGCGCAATTCTCTCTTAATCAAGTTTGTTAGCCTTTGAGTGCTCTTATGAATATTAAAAGTGCCACATGATTAAACCTGATGCAAATATTTTATTGTCACTGTAAATATGCACATGTATTTCCCTCTTTGGATAATTCTATGTCACTGCTCTCATTCAGGCTTTTAATGCCGGTGTGTAACTTTGCCGAAGTCTGTAAACGCACTTCAATGTCAATTTATTTTATTAGATTGTTGATCTGTTCAGCACTATTATGGCTGTTCCAGTTATTAGCCCTTCGTTTGCATTCGATTGATGCCTTCACATAGCTGTAAATGTGCAGTAATTTCAAACGGATTAAGGTGAAATACCAGCATACCTGGGTATGTGTGGGAACGATGTGAGGACTTTAAAATAAAAGCAGTTTTACAGCTAATTTGTCAAAAAGAGGCTGGAGCTCAGTGATCTTCCTTGCATCTTTCACAGACAACTGCTTTAATATGAATGCACGAGAAATTGGATGTATGGTGTGTGAAGATGAATGAATGTGTGCGCGAGAGTTGGCAGCTCTGGTGCAACCGGATCTCAGATTGTGTGGCCAGTTAATGGTAAACCCACTCCAATGTGGTATGCACTACACATAATGAGTGATTGAGTAATGAGCATTTCCATTATACCAGCCAGTGATACCAAGATGATTTCTTCAATACTTGGACTAAACCCCACCCCCACCCCCAATACATTTTTTTTTCATTAATTAAAAAATATATATCTTCCCGACTGTTTGACTGATGGCACTTAGTTAGTAACCTAGTAACCCAGTGTAAGTATGTATCCAGTGACAGGAACTTCAAGGCACTTTTTGTAAGTCGCTCTGGATAAGAGCATCTGTCAAATGCCTAAATGTAAATGATGTGCAATATACAGTATGTGAAGTAGGGGTGGAAATTCTTGCTTTTAGTCTCTATCATTAGGAAGAGCTACATTGCTATTGAGTCTTCACTGATGTTACTGTACGTCTTGTGGCTAAGACTGTTATTAACAAATTACTACATTTAATATAAACAGGTTGTGACGGCCAGTTAATAGGGAAAAGGAAATGACTGTAATAAACTGAACTCGTCTAATTAAGCCTGAAGAGGTTATCTTATACACCGTTCATACTGCTGTAAAAGCACATCTTTGACTTAAAAGCATCTCTGATCACAATAAATGTGGTGAGTAATTTCATGTATCTCATGTACAGTATTGTGATCAAAGATGCTTAAATTGTTCATCTTTTGAGCATTTTTTATCTTAATAAATGTGATAAGTAATGTTAATGAATCTCATGCATTGTGATCGAACGCGTTTATACCGTTCAACTATAAAACATCTTTGATCACAATAAATGTGATAAGTAATGTTAATGTATCGTATGTATTGTGATAAAAAAAAAAAAACCTTAAATCTTTCAACTTCAAAGCATGTTTGTTTATCTTTGATTAAAATAAATATGATAAGTACTGTTATTGTATCTCATGTACAGTATTGTGATCAAAAATGCTAAGCCATTTAACTTCAAAGCATCTTTGATCAAAATATATGTGATGAGTAATGTTTATGTAGCTGAGGTATTGTGATTGAAGATGCTAAACTGTTCAACCTTAAAACATCTTTGATCTTAATAGATGTGATAAGTAATGTGAATGTATCTCATGTATTGTGATCAAAGATGCTATAACCATTCAACTTCAAAGCGTCTTTTATCTAAATAAATGTGATGTGTAATGTTATTCTATCTCATGGATTGTGATCAAAAATTCTTAAATCGTTAAACTTCAAAGCATCTTTGATTATCATTGATTAAAATAAATGTGATAAGTAATGGTAATGTATCTCATGTATTGTGATCGAAGATGCTAAATTGTTCAACCTTAAAACATCTTTGATCTTAATAAATGTGATAAGTAATGTATCTCATTTATTGTGATCAAAGATGCTTAAATCGTTAAACTTCAAAGACTATTTGACCACATGTGATAAGTACTGTTTACGTATCTCATGTATTGTGATTGAACATGTTTATACCGTTCAACTTCAATGCATCTTCGATCACAATACATGAGATGCATTAATATTACGTCTTACGTTTGACCATAAAAAGATGTGATGCAGTGATGCACACCATTTCTACTGTACCTTTCTACTTCTCTCTGCCTCCTCATTGCTCAACCTACATCCCAGAATATACACCGCCAAAGTGAAACTAATAATAATGACAGCTGAATCGAGCCGAGCTTCATTAGTGTTTTTAGTTAGTAGAATTAAGCTGCTGAAATGTTTCATGCATTATTCAGAAGCTCTGTTAATGCAATTAAACTTTCATTTAGAGTCAAGGGCAAGAGAGAATGAGAGTGCCGTCATTCCTGTTCTCACCACTAGAGGTCACCTACTGCCTATATCTATACATAGTGACCACTATGCAGATGGGACACAGTGGAGTGTAATGGAACAAGATAAACTGTGTAAGTGCATCTGACATACATTTACCAAAGTACAGAAAAAGCCGGAGAGATCTGATTGTAGCAGGGATCTTTATAAAAAATAAAAAATTTTTAAAAAGGAGCGCAGGTCATCAGGACATCAGTGTCAATGCCACTGAGATCCGGGGTGTTCCTGAGTAAATGAGAGAGAGAGAGAGAGAGAGAGAGAGAGAGAGAGAAGATTGGAGGTTTTCAGAGTGTGACTCTGATCGAGCTGCTCAATCATTTCTCTGTTAATTCAGACTGCTGAAATTACATATTGATTTTTCAGAAAGGCCCAATCAGAGAACGGCGAATCCACATCTACTGTATTTCATACATGACTAACACATGCTTATACACAAACACACACTGTTGCACTACAGACGACAGGTCATCAGGAAATCAAATGAATGCACGCCCATTGGGAAAGCTTTGAAATCTGTGTTGATTTGTGAGGTAGTGTGTATAAGAGAGAGAGAGAGAGATGTTACCTTAGAGTGTGTGTGTGTGTGTGTGAGAGAGAGAGAAAGAGTGAGCGGGAGATATAGCTGGCTGAATGATAGAGAGCGCATAATTTGTGTTTAAGCACTCGCACTCAGACAGGCTCTTCAGGACTTCAGATGTAAGCGGCGTACTCATCTTCCACACTAACCACTACACTTACAGAAAGTAGGACACAATCCCCGGCAGACTCGGGCTTACTTTAAACACGTCTCGACTGCGTGTGTGTAAGACTCAGATCCTGACAGACTCAACGGAAAATTGTAAGGTTGTGTGTGGTCAGGTGTGTGTTCTTCTCTTCCTCTCCCCCTTTTTTTTTTTTTTTTTTAATTCTCACTTTCACCCAGCGCTGACATTAGTGCAGTGCCATGATATCACCTCTCTCTGTCTCTGTCTCTCTGTCTTTCTCTCTCTCTCTCTCTCTCTCTCTGTCTCTCTGTCTCTTCTCTAGGATAGCTGTGCACGTGTTTTGCTGTTCAGAGGAGCGAATAAAGAGATAAAGAACTACAACAGCCAAACTGCCTTCCAGGTGAGAGCACAGGTCTCAGCGTTCACACAATCCACCCAGCCGTATTTAACCTTACACTTTCTCTTAAACGCTGCTGATTTAACTACAGCACTGTACTCTACTGTATATAGTCACCTTTATTGCAATGTAGTAATTTCCTGAGAATTGCAATTTTCAGGTGATCTGACTATAGGGAGCAGTTGAATAGACAATTGATCTTTGATCTTTATTGTCTTTTAAAATTCCTCTAATCAGCCATATCAGTATATGGCTTTTTAAATGAATCTAAACAATGACATCATATTCCCAATAATATCCTATTTGCACTCCATGTGTCTGATAAAATATTCCATCAGGACGATCCGACAGAATATGTGTTTGTGTTTATTTAAATCTTGTTTATATTGCTCTCCCAAGGTAACGTTCATATTCAGTACACAGTACATTTTGTGTAGAAGCATAATAATCGTCAGATTATACTGTAGCAGGTCTCAGTGTTAGTGAAATGCGACCTCAGACGAATAACAAAAAAAGTTTTTTTTTTGTATGTTTGTTTATTATTTATTTCATTAAAATGAATCGAAAAAAGAAGAAAAAAAACATGCGGACAGTGCTAAGCCCCCCCCCCCCCCCCCTTACTGCTTCCACAGGGTTTAAGAGGGTAAGTATAGCAGTATACTGTAGCAGCCAGGTGCTGCTAATCATCATCCCTCGATTAATTGATCATCAGCATGTGATCATCAGCACCTCTATAGAAGCTGAAGTTTTGGCAGTTTCTGGTCTGGGGCATTCAGGTGTGTGTTAACACAATGCAATATGTTATAGAACAATTGTTGCTGCACATCAATCAGGAAAATGTAATAAAACCATTTTCAAAAACATGGAGCACAACTTTCTATACTGGCGACACGGTGGTGTAGTGGCTAGCACTGTCGCCTTGCACCTCCAGGGTCCGTGTTTGATTATGAGCCAAGTTCGATTCCCGTCTCTGTGTGCATGGAGTTTGCATGTTCTCCCCGTGCTTGGTGTGTTTCCTCCAGGTACTCCGGTTTCCTTCCACAGTCCAAAGACATGCAGATTAGGCTAATTGGTGTTAACGAATTACCCGTAGTGTGTGAATGAGTGTGTGCCCTGCAATAGATTGGCACCCGGTCCAAGGTGTACCCCACCTCATGCCCTAAGACTCTTGGGATAGACTTCATGCCTGCGACCCTAAATACAGGATAAAGCGGTATAGACGATGACTTTCTACAGTGAGGAAGATTATTCTCAAGTGGAAAGCATTCAAGATGGTAACCAATCTTGACCGTGCAATGCTCAAAGAAAAAAAATAATACAAAAGCTACAGTACATGTCAGACCCTACAGGTCTCAGTGATGATGTTTAAATGTTAAACAGCACAATAAGATAAAGACTTAACAAGTGTCGTTTGTTTGGAAGGTTTGTTTTCTGTCTAAAAAGAACATGGAAGCACGACAAACCACTGAACAAACCACAAGACTTCTGGAACAATGTCCTACGGACAGATGAGACCAAAGAGGAGTGATTTGGGCTTAATGGCAGGCACCATGTTTGGTGAAAACCAAATAGCAGTTCAGCAGAAACACCTCATACCCACTGTGAAGCACTGTGGAGAGGGGTGATGATTTGCAGCCATCGGACTTGAGTACCTGGCAGTCATTGAGTCGACCGTGAACTCCTCTGTATGCCAGAATAGTCTAGAGCCAAATGTGAGGCCACCTGTTCGGCAGCCAAACCTTGGTCACAAATGGGTCAAGCAACGGGACAATGATCTGAAGCACAGCAACAGAATGTAGATTTTGGAAGTTCTGGAATATCCTAGTCAAAGTCCAGACCTCAACCCAATAAAAATGCTATGGTGGGATCTTAAGAGAGCTGTGTATAAGCCAAAGTCCAAAAGCCTCAATGAACTGAAGCAATGTTGTAAAGAGGAATGGGACAAAATGATGTATTTCTGTAAAAGGTCAATCTACAATCTATTGAAATATGGGGGTACTTCGTATTGCCCACATTTTTTGGGGGGGGGCTTTATTTTTTTTTGTTAAATAAATACTGACACAGTTTATGTTTTATATATATATATGTCATATTATGTTATATGTTGTTGTTTGTCCGAGGTTGTATTTGACAAAAACTGAGATCAGACCAATTTTTTTTACTGTTTCTACACACACACACACACACACACACACACACACACACACACACACACACACACACACAAGACAATATATAATTAAATGAGGGGGTATGAGCTGTTAAAAATGCCTGTATGTGGTGTGTTGAAGTCAAACTGGGACTTTTGATTGTGCCGAATAACAGAACCCAAATACTAGAGTAAAATCTCCCTTTATTTCTGTATATAATCTCCTGCTGAAATAATGCCTCCCAGCATTTTACTTGTGCTTGGATTCCGTCAAGGTAGAAATATTACTCTGTACATTCCTGTTACTCCGAGTGGTGCGGTGATCAGTATGAGATGAGATGAGTTGTCCTGCAAGGACAGAACGTCTTTTGCGATCAAACCAGGTCATTCTTTTCCTCCAATGAAGGAAGGCATGTTCCTGGGACCGGGAGGCCGGCGTTTCAGGCATGAACCATGAAGAAAACTGAGAAAACTTTCTACCTTGATTGTACAGTATCCAAGCACTAGTGAAAAGGCTGAGATACAGTAAGTGCATTAGAGCGTTACTGTGTATTGTGAAATAAAGCGAGTTTTTACTCTCGTAACCGTGTTCTGAACAATCAAAAGTTCTGGTTTGACTTGAGCTCTCCTCATAATGGCATAAATAATGCCAAAAAGGTGATCAAACATTGCATAAATGTACAGCAAGTCAGATAGAGCTCGAGAGCTTATATAATAATAAACGGCTCTTTCACCTCAACATCGTGCAATATTAGTCAACCTTCAGCATCCATTTAACAGCACACTAAGCACCAATATTAAGGTAGGAGTTTATTATTTGATTAATGTCAGGACAATTTGCTTCTAGACAAGTGGCCCTGGAATATGCAGAAAATTGAGTAGGAAAAAAAAAAATGCTGCACATTGAAGTGCACATCTTTATTAAAAATGTGATCAGCCGAAACATCACACAGCAGAGAAGCATCACCGGGGAGCAGGTTATTTCCCAAGACTTTGGTTTTTCCAGGTTCCTTCCACCTTTCATGAACCTTCCTGTAGGTGGATTTGATACGGTAAAGTGGCTAAATGTGTCCTGGGAGAGACTCTGGATCTGATGTGACCCTTACTCAGGATCAAACATTTAATGGAGATGCGCAAATGAATGGGAATTGAGGTTGAGGAAACCTCCAGAATTCTGCAAACCGGCAACATTTAATCACTGCCAGACTCTTAAGCTTTATATACAGGAGATGATGATTAAGACCCCAAAAGTCCAGCATTGCCACTTGTGATGTGCAAAAAACACATTTTAAAATCACGTAATTGTTTGTCACTCTGTGAACTGCATTTAGTGATGCTTCTTCCTACTTGAACTCTCGCTCCAATTGAGATTGGCAGAGATTTCCAGCCCTGATCAAAGTTAACTTGATTAAACAAAGGAAGAAAAGGCTAACACGGCACCGCTGTACCCACGGAGCCATTAGACAGCTGCCAAACCCTGACGCTGCTGAGTTACCGGAGAAAAGCTAATCAGCCGGCATGTTTAGACCGAACAACAGAGAACGAGAACAAAGAAAGGGGAAGAGGGCAGAGATGAAGGCGAGGAGAAGCGAAGAGAGGGAGGATGTTAATTCGTCCCGCTGATTTATTTATCGTTAATGTGACTCCATTACATCTCCGTAGCAACATTAAACTCCAGCTGTGTGTACAGTCATACTTCCTGACCCATGCTCTAATATGCAGCACTCTAATTAACAATAATTTCACATTAGTTCTGTATCATTGTGTAAGGTGGATGCTGCGCAACATTACTTAGAAGTGTGATCACGTGAACATGTGTCTCGTCCTCTTTCTTTAGGTGGCTATTATAGCTGGGAATTTTGACCTGGCAGAAATAATCAAAGTTCACAAAGCATCAGACGTTGGTGAGTGCATTGAACTTGTTGTTGTTTATATACGAAAATGATTCTATAATCATTTTTTGTATTTATTCTGTCCTTACTGAATCACTGAGCGGCTGTTATAGTGTGTCAATAAATGTTTTCAAATGAGTCAAATGTTTCAGTCAAAATGGGACTTATGATCGCACAAAATCATGGAACAACAGTTAAAGTTTGAGTAAAATCTACCTTTATCTCTCTATATAATTCCCTGCTACCATCATGGTAAAACGTTTTCTCAGTACACCAGACTGCCTGCTTCACGTCTGAAATGCTGGCCAGAAACAACACGTTCCCAATGTTCATATAAAAATGATACGTCTACTGTATACAAATAATGTACAGTACAAATAATTATTTTATTTCCTAATCATTTAATAATGCCTTAACAACTTCATTATACTGCAAATGTGCTAGATATTAGGTTAAAAAAAAAAAAAAAAAAAAGAATTCTGGAGAATTTCACTAAACCCAGTGTGTGACTGTGATTTCCCGATGAATAGGACATCACTCTAGCCACCAGTGCTGTAATTAAACGATCAAATCATGGTGCAGCAGCAGCAGCCAAATTCAGGACTTGTATAGCGCATTCAGTAAGTACGAGAGGCTGATCTTTAAAGACAACATGGCAAGATTTAGACGTCACCTTTCATAAGCCAAACGATTGAGATTGAATGATGTTTCAATCCTTCAGCTCTTTGTCTCTCTGACTCTAACCCTCGATCTATTTTGCTCCCTCGATCTCTCATTTTCTTGCTTTTGACTACATGCTTCATGTCTGAAATGCTGGTCTCCCGGGAACTCCATTAAAACCCATACATGAGGAAACGGCTTGGAGCGAGGTCAGGTCTGTGTGCGCGATGTGGCGATAACTCCCAGCCGGGTTCCTGTAATGTGCAAGTGGTGATGATGAACAGTTGTACAGTTCCCATTGACAGCTCCGTCTGTTCTGCAAGCAGGCAACGTCGATTTTTAAGGATGAAGCGTCCCACTCGCTGAACGCTCCCAGGAACGACTCTAAGCCACCTTGGGTGGGATCATCATTCACAGACATATGGCCTTCTTTAAAACCTTTTAAACCGTTCCAATGTTTTACTGCGACTAAGAGTTTCATCACTGTACTGTGCTTCACGTCTTCTATAAACGTCAATCGGTTTTACATCTTCATTCAAAAGAAGTAGTTTCCTCACTGAAGCAATACAGCTCTAAAGTCCTATCTGCCCACTAATTGAAAGCAGTTTATTCCCCTATCTACCCCTTACCTCAATGGATAATCTCCTTGGATTGGATTGTAGACACATTGGATACCTTAGAACTACTGACTTATCTGCTTATTCCAGGATTCTATATAATCTTTGCATAACAAACCTCCTTTCAACACACTTAGAACTTGTTGCCTTACTTTTCTACATCTTTTATACTCTAATGATTTATAGTACCAGTATCCAGAACATGATGGGATCCTTTTTTTCAATATGGATCTTCTTAAGGCCTCTTCCTTATGTTGGCTCAAGAAGTTTTCCCTTGTAAACAGACAGCTGTGGCTTCCTCATTATGGCCCGAAATCTACAACTGGAGTTCTGTATATTGTAGCTGCACTGTGATATTGTTTATTAGAATAATAAGAATAGCACTATACATATAAATTGTAAATGAATGTAATACAATTAATGTGGGGGGAAAAAAATCTAACCACTTCATTTATTATAGCAGATAGTTTGAAATTTTTCGTGCCAAATGTTTCTGAATGGAATTTGCAAAAAATTTTAATAGAAAATCAGGAGTGTGGGTTAATGTTTTTTTTTGTTTGTTTTTTTTTTTGTTTTGTTTTAATATTTAATATTCCCACTACATTCTCTTTTAAATGACACGACCCCAGGCCACAGTCTCACCATTGCAAAAACAACACAATCCCAATGTTCCTATAAAAAGCATAAAAATTATACATCTATACAAATAATGTACAAAGAATTCATTTTTTCCCTAAACATTTAATAATGCATCAACAACTTCATTATACTGTATGTGGGGTTTTACAAATGTGCTAGACAATAGGTTAAAAAAAAAAGATTAAAAAAAAAAAAGAATTCTGGAGAATTTCACTAAACCCAGTGTGTGACTGTGATTTCCCGATGAATAGGACATCACTCTAGCCACCAGTGCTGTAATTAAACGATCACATCATGGTGCAGCAGCAGCAGCCAAATTCAGGACTTGTATAGCGCATTCAGTAAGTATGAGAGGCTGATCTTTAAAGACAACATGGCAAGCCTTAGACGTCACCTTTCATAAGCCAAACGATACGGTTTCATCATTGAGATTGAATGATGTTTCAATCCTTCCGCTCTTTTTTCTCTCTGACACTAGCCCTAGATCTATTTTGCTCCCTCGATCTCTCATTTTCTTCCTTTTGTCTACATCTTTAGGAGTGAGAGAGATCGAGAGAGAGATCGAGAGAGAGATCGAGAGAGAGTGAGAGAGAGAGTGAGAGAGAAAGAGTGTGTGTGAGAGAGAGAGAGAGAGAGAGAGAGAGAGAGAGAGAGGTCTCTGTGTGTTATTGGGCATTTGGCCTTTTCACAGAGAATGGATGGTGGTATAGAGGAAGATTTAAACCCATTTTACTGCAAGAGGCCTTGAGTATGTGTCTTCACCTACTGTGTGGCATTACTGCATTACTGCAGAACTCAGATACCAGGAACAAATTGCTTTTTAGTACTTGCATGTTCTTTTTTTTTTTTAGATAAATAACAATAACAATATCCCAAGCTAATTATTAACTCAAGCCATGACTTTTTTTAATCACATTTTGACTACTACTGAATACAGACTCATCAGGTTAACTTCTAAACTTAGTGTTGTTAAATACATGTCGTGTTAATTGACATGTTGATTTATCGTAACATACAATAAGACTATTCAGTAAGAATAAGTGATTATACTACATCTACATCTAGGCATTTGGCAGACGCCCTTATCCAGAGCGACTTACATTTTATCTCATTATACAGTACTGTACATCTGAGCAATTGAGGGCTAAGGGCCTTGCTCAAGGGTCCAACAGTGGCAACTTGTTGGTTGTGGGGTTTGGACCTGGGATCTTCTGCCCTGCCCCGCCCTATTATACTGTATGTGATCTACAATACACTGAGGAAAAAAAGTTTTTAAAAAATGTAAATATTGTGAAAGAGGATCAGGGCCACCATAAAAATGCTTTGCACAACCAAAACAATTATTGAAGTTTGTATGAAATGTGAATGTGTATGAATCAAAATGGTCAATATCAGAAGGGTTTATCTGAGATCAGAATTTTGAGGGGGAAAAAAGTAGACTTTTTTTTTTTTTAATAGTGGCCCTAATCATCTTCCATATAGTATAGTGTCAACATAATACAAAAAATTTTTCTCAATCAAGTCATTGATCTAACTTTCCATTTGAATTCAGAAAACTATTTGAGGAATGATCAGCTAACTCGATTGAGTATTTTGGTTCGCATCACTTTTCATTGTTAAGTTAAAAACAATTTGATCCTACAGAACAAGTGTCTTTAGTGGCCACTGTTTGCCCACATCCAGTAGCACCATAGATCGGCTAGAGTTGCTCTGATCAACAGGAGAATGCAAACATGTGTCCCCCGAGTCTCCACCAAAAGTATGGCTGTCCTGCTCTGCCAGGGCTCAGACTCACAACCTCCAGATGAGAAGGGGAATGTTTTTTATCGCACCTCTTAGGAGACCATACATGTGCAGCAGTTAGCCTGATCGGCCAGTTCAGTCTAGAACAAAAACAAACTTCAATCGTTTTTGTCAGACGAAATAACTAACATGCTGGCTGATCAATTTCGGCACACATACAGACTCGAAAGAAACGTGTTTGTCTGTTATCAAAAGAGTTATTAAAAACCCTTAATTAACTTTACATTTCTATTCCAAAACAGTTTGTTAAAACAGTTTTCTCAACTTATTTTATACATTTTTTTGTTACAGTATTAAGTCTATCAAAGTCTAGCACACGAAAGCACAAATCGGTCTTTCTAAAAGCACTAGCCTATTAATTCATCAAAGAACTGACACGTTATTTAGATTCCTAGAATAAATGACGTTCTTTAACCAGAAGGGCCATTATGGATATTTTGGTAATTGTAGGAAGGTCAGTTAAGATAAAAAAAGATCTAAGAATGATTTAATGAGAAAAGTATTTTATTTCTACATTTAAAGGAAGCATCAAATTAAAGGAGTTAATCAGAGTTTGAAGGTAGTGGGTACTGTAAATTACTTTTTAGTAAAATCAAGTAATTGATTTTAATGATGAATGAAGAATTAACGATTTTTTTGGCATGAAGTAACAGTGTCTCGTCTCAGCCATGTGGACTAAAACTGTGGTGTTAACAGCTAATGTTAGGAAGGATTCAGGTTCTGTTACATCTTAGAATCTCTGCCATGGTTTATTAAATGGGCATAAAGTCACAGGTGCGTTTGCACATTTTTACATTTTGCATGGTTGTTCATATCTATTCTACTGCCTCTGTGCATTTATTAGAAGATTAATATTAATCACTGACTGTATGACTACAGCTGCCGCATGTCATTCTCAGCTTTAGCATAAACCCCTAAAAGGAACAGCATGTTCAAAAGGAGAGTGACATTAAACTGATTTATTTATTTATTTATTTATTTATTTATTTTTGGAAAGAGGTCAAAATGATTCATAGCCCCAAACTAAAGGGAGTGCTTGACCAGTCTGCACTCTGACTTTCAGAGTCAGTGAGTTTACAAGCACGTACAATTCTCAGACGACAAGCATGCACATGATGAATTTCAGTCCTTTTTGCTGACAAAAAAAAGGGATGCACAAAACAGATTTATAAACCCTCGACTGTGTTTAATAAAGAATAAATATAGCCAAAGGTTTCTGTTCACCTGCCCATCATGCTTACAGTATATATATATATATATATATATATATGCTTTCTAAACATTGCCTTTTAGATTTAGTTCTCTTCTCTGTTATAATAAGCTCCACTCTTCTGGGAAGGCTTCCCAGTAGATTTTGCTGGGGATTCGTGCTCATTCAGCTGCAAGAGCACATATTAGTGAGGTTAAACACTGTTGAACGAGAAGGTCGAGGGAGCAGTCAATGTTTCGGTTCATCCCAAAGGTGTTCAAAGGGGTTGAGGTCAGGGATCTGTGCGGAATACTCAAGTACATTTCTTTTACACTTGGTAAACCATTTGTTTATCTCACCTTCTGCACAGGAACATTGTCACGCTGGAGCATGGTTAGTGCTACTGTAATGCTACAGCATGCAAAAGACTTTCAGTGTAGTTGTGTGTCTAAGGGTGCTTTCACACTACAAACCCAGGCATGGATATGGGTACCCTTGGCCTCTAAATTCAGGTACATTTTTGCAATGTGAACACTCAATGCTGTCCCTCTGGGCATGCATAAGAAACATTTTTAAGTGGACTTAACCCTAACACTAACCCAATATATACTGCTAATGTGAAAGCTGACCAGCAGGGTTGAGGGGCTTATACCCAAGCACATTAAGTGCCGAGTGTAAAAGTAGCTTAACTTTGTGGCAAAGACCCATATATGGAAGTGATGTTCAGATGTCCACAACCATTTGGCCAAATAGACATGATGTGGATGCCCTGTATGCGAGCTCACAGCACAGAACACGTTAACATGCCAGTCTGATCCATGAAACGCTAGGTATGGTTAAATTAATAATTATAATACAACATACTAATTCTACTTTTACACTCTCATAATCTCGATTCATATTTAATACTTCCATTACCAGGAAGACACAACAGAAGTACATAGTCTGAGAAGAGAGCCTGAAATGAAAAGCTCATCTTCTTCACCGAGCGGCATGAAATGTTTTTTTATGATGTTATATTTCATATCAGCTCGCTGACCTGCAAATGATCTATGTGCATAATATGCTTTCTGCTGTTGTGCAGTTCATCCCTCCATGCCTTGAAAAATGTGTTTTTCCACTTTAATGACTGTTATCTCTGCCTCTCTACAATGTCATATACTCTGCTCTGTTTGCTGATCCATTCTAAATGTGGTGTGTGTGTGTGTGTGTGTGTGTATGTGTGTTCCTTTCTCAGTGCCTTTCAGGGAAACGCCTTCCTACACAAACCGCCGGCGCGTGACAGTAGGAGGTGGAACTCTGACCTCATCACGCTCCCTGCTTCGTTCCGCCTCCGACAACAACCTGAACGGGGCCGAGACGGGTACCGCCCACTCTCCCGTGCCCTCTCTGCGCAGTCTGCCCCCTTTGGCACCCCCTGGAGGGGAGGCTGCGGCTGACGGTAGCCTCCAGAGCACCGGCAGCTCCCGTTCCTCTCATTCGCGCTCGCCTTCTCTGCACCGTGTCAGCGAGGAACCCGACCCACACGTCCTGCGCAGACATCCCACATACACACACGGGCGCGGCCGCCTCAGGTGAGCACCCGATCCCTACGTAGTGGTTAAAAATCTCACACACACACACAAAAAAAAAACGCCATGTTAAAGTTCAAGAGTATCATTTTGTTGTTGTTGTTGTTGTGGTATTAGATTAATGCATTGTTTCCAGTTCTGTTATGAAAGTTATAGACAATAAAAAGGTTAAAAAAAAAATTTCTTAAAACACGTAACATTTACACATTCATTCCAAAGAAGAACTTTTAAATTCTATTAATATGAGAATTATAAACATCCAAATTCCTACACCACACCCATTTTCTTGGTGTCGCTTGGCTTGCATTTGCATATTGAAACGCTATCGCCTCGCACATTTTATGACATAATAACGCTGAATTGTTACAGGTTGAAGATTTACCTTTACATTCTGATCCTGCTTCGCATTATTTTTTTAATGCAAGGTGCCAAAAAGTGGCTGTTCCTATTGTTTATTTTCCAAACACCAAGTTGTAAAATCTTAGCGTGAACAGTGCTACAGGCGCCACAGTACTGTAAGATGTGTGTATTGCTTCCTGTTTGTAATTGCATTCTAATGCACATTGAAATGAGACAGGCCTGAACTGCATGGCATTGTGGGATAGACTCTTGAGTGAGCCATGTGTCGTAGCGAGTTATTGGATTTTGCTCCAATATTGTCCTCAGTCTCATGTTTGTATTTATTGCAGGAAGATTACAGTTAGGGAGACTGATGTGATTTCAGAGACGAGTGGGTATTGCAATTCATAAGTGTTTGTTATTTCGGCATGGGGGGAATGAAACGCTTTAATATGAAACCCAAGCTCATTGTACTACATAGTGTGTAAACAAGAAGCGATATAGATTGTTTGGATTTAGCATGGGTGCTAGGAGTCCGCCTCACTTTTTTTTGTACCATGTCTTCAACCAACAGACGTTTTTTTAGCTTTTGATTATTATTTTTTTTGTAATTGCTATATTGTTGGTATATTTAGAAGCATTTAACAGAGACTTTCTTCCTCTCAGTCTCATGCGTACACACCCACAATGAGGTCCTGAGGGGTGTGTTCGCTGTGTTCTGTCCTACTTGTCCATCTGTCAATGTGTACTGATATACTGTCCCCTCAGAATCATCACCACTGGCACTTGTTATCTGACCACAGATGGGTGTGTAGCTGTGTTTGTGTGTGTTAATAAATGTGATGCAATTGCCTCTGCCCACGGGGTGAGTCCATTTGCAACAATATCATATCATCTCTCTCTCTCTCTCTCTCTCTGGTTATTTGCCTTGTGTCTCGCTGTGTCCACCTGTCTCTCCCCAAGGTAAGTGTGGGGACCAGGGGAGTGTGTAATTAATAGCATTGTCAGTCCCGCCCACTCACTTCCTGCTCAGGGTCAGGTGTGAGGCTATGGCACTCTTATTTTCTTTCAACATTACCAAACATAAAGTTGCGGTGCATTATTTAACTTAAAAATCATGAAGATTTACATTTACAGCTTCTACATACAGTTTTCATGACATTCAAACAGTGTATTCAAGCTCATGTGAAATACTGTTGGCAATTCCAATTGTATAGGTAAAGAACTGTAAATATAGCCATAGTGCCTTCGGGTCACAGTGTGTTTTTAAGTAGTTTTTGTTAAGGCGGGAAAGAAAATTATTGACGACTGAATGAAACGTCTTTTGTTTTCTTTATTCTATGTATTAATGTTTTATTTTCCCTTATTGAAGGAAAATGAAGAACTGAACAGTTACTTTGTGCCACATAAATCCTTGCGTATGCTGTAGACATACAGTAAGCTTTATGTTGGTGAATTGACACTTCCACAACTCAGGAGACAACTTCAAAGAAATATGCAAGTTGTCATTACAACACTGAGTGACATTTATGTAGGAGAATTAGAGCCAGCACAAAAAAAGGGGGGGGGGGGGTAATATGTTGAGTTCTGTTTTTTCTCAGAAGTATGACATGATTTCAGAATTATTAAATTTTTCCCTCAGAATTCTAAATTAAATGTCAGAATTTTAACTTTTTTCCTGAAAGTCTTCTCAGAATTCAGATTTGTTTTTATCCCAGAATTTAAATATTTTCTCACTTTTTACCCTCAAAATTCTCACTTTTTTCCCTCAGAATTCTGACTTTATTATCAGAATTCTAACTTTTTCTCAGACTTTAATCTTAGAATTTTAACTTTTTTTTTTTTACTGTGATCTCAGCATTCTGACTTTTTCTGAGAGTTCTGGATTTATTCTCCGAATTCTTACTTTTTTCCTCAAAATTCTCACTTTATTGTCAGAATTCTGACTTTATTCTCAGAATTCTCACTTCTTTCTCAGAATTCAGATTTTTTTTTATCTCAGAATCTTTTTTATCGTTTTCCCCTCAGAATTCTCACTTTTTTTCCTCAGAATTCTCACTTTACAGTATTATCAGAATTCTAACTTTTTCTCAGAATTCAGACTTTTTTTCATCAGAATTCTAACTTTTTCTCAGACTTTAATCTTAGAATTTTTACTTTTTATTACTATTTGTTCTCAGAAATCTCACTTCTTTCTCAGAATTCAGATTTTTTTAAATCTCAGAATTATCACTTTATTATCAGAGTTCTAACTTTTTCTCAGAATTCAGATTTTTTTTATCTCAGAATCTTTTTTATCGTTTTCCCCTCAGAATTCTCACTTTTTTTACTCAGAATTCTCACTTTACAGTATTATCAGAATTCTAACTTTTTCTCAGAATTCAGACTTTTCTGTCAGAATTCTGTCTTTTGGACATTCATACGCGTTCACATCATGAACGCGTATGAATGTCTGTAAACATGAACGCGTATGAATAAAGCTGTAAAATGATGCTAGGTGATCTCTGTGTACTACACCACAAATGGCTAGTGGAGAAGATTGTTCGGTGCGTCCATACCTGCTTTTCTGCCTCTCTCGTATTGTACATTCCATCTTATTTCTGTTTGTTTCATTACAAACTTTTTTTTTCTTTTGCATTTCTTGGGTTTTGTTTTTCTTTTCTGTGGATTTTCAATCTCACTCTTTCTCTGGGGCAAATTTAAAAGATGCGCTTGCAGTGATCAAATTCACACGTCGTAATTAAGAGCTGCATTCATCTTTCTAATTTACATATTTGCAACCCAGCTGCATTGAGTAAACTCAAGTGCCGGTGGGTCAGTGGAAAACAATAACAAATCCAAATGGAATATTAGCTTGCGGTATTATACTAATGCTGCGGTCGAACGTTTTAGGCAAATCATTTTAAGAGTGTTGATAAATTCTGCTGTAATTAGTTAAGCATTCAGAAATGGGGTTGATATCAATACAGCTTGTAATAACTGCAAAAGTTAATGACTACACAGATAGCAAAGCTTGCTTGTGCTTTCTGATTTGTACGTAGAACTGTTAGCAGGATATGTCAGCAAAAAAAGGCAAAGGTTTTGCAGTAAGTTAAAGTTCTGATTAGAAGTTTACATGTACTGATGGGGAACGTGAATATGCCATGGTAATATTGAGCCTGCCATGTATTTTAACAGCTCAAAAATTGTATACAACATGAAACTTTAATAGAAGAAAACTCTGACATTTGGAGCACAGGTTTTAATTTATTTTGGGTTTCTGATATCAACATGTACATTCAGTTAGTTGACCCTCCTTTAGCAAGTTTTACCTTAAGCAGAAGCGTTTGATTGCCATTCAAAAAGGTTCTGCCAAAATTCTGGTTGGATAATGGCAGAATTGTTAGCCCCGACCTGACTTTTTGCGATCCACAAATTCTCCAAAATCTTAATGTTACTCTGCTTCATCCATTACACTTACTTTGATGTAAGTTTTAGGTCATTGCATTGTTGCAACTCATTTCTGTCTAAATTTTAACCATCTAGCCAAAGATTTGATGATTTACTTCTCCAAACACATCTCTGGTCAAAACTTTCCTGTTGGCCAGGTGCAAACTTTAGATCAAGCATGAAGGTGTTGATTTTGAAGAAGTGGCTTCTTCTCAAATGTTATGTGGAAGGGAAACGTGTGGAAGAAAAAGGTGCACAAGCAGCAGGGATGACCGCAGCCTGGAGAGGATTGTCAGGAAAAGGCCATTCAAAAGTGTTGGGGTCTTTCACAAGGAGTGGACTGAGGGCTTCAAGTGTCGTATTCCTCGTCAAGCCATTCCTGAACAACAAACAACGTCAGAAGCGTCTTACCTGGGCTAAAGCAAAAAAGAACTGGTCTGTTGCTCAGTGGTCCAAAGTCCTCTTTTCTGATGAGAGCAACTTTTGCATCTCATTTGGAAACCAAGGACCCAGAGTCTGGAGGAAGAATGGAGAGGCACACACTGCAAGATGCTTGAAGTCCAGTGTGAAGTTTGTGTTGATTTGGGCAGCCATGTCATCTGCTGGTGTTGGTCTCTTCATTAAGTCCAGGATCAACGCAGCCATCTACCAGGAGATTTTGGAGCACTTCATGCTTCCTTCCGCAGACCAGCTTTATGGGGATGCTGACTTCATTTTCCAGCAGGACTTGTCACCTGCCCACACTGCCAAAAGCGCCAAAACCTGGTTCAATGACTGTGGGATTACTGTGCTTGATTGGCCAGCAAACTCCCCTGACCTGAACCTCACGGAGAATCTAAGGGGCATTGCCAAGAGAAGGATGAGAGACATGAGACTGACCAATGCAGAAGAGCTGAAGGCCGCTATTGAAGCATCCTGGTCTTCCATAACACCTCAGCAGTGCCACAGGCTGATAGCTTCCATGCCATGCCATGCCGCATTGAGGCAGTAAACCAAGTACTGAGTACATATGCATACTTATACTTTTCAGAGGTTCGATATTGTTCTATGTACAATCCTTGTTTTATTGATTGCATGTAATATTCTAATTTTCTGATGTTCTGGATTTGGGTTTTTCATGAGCTGTACTGTACACCATAATCACCTCAAATATGACAAATCACGGCTTGAACTATCTTGCTTCGCATGTAATGAGTCTATCTCATATATTAGTTTCACCTTTTAAGTTGCATTACTGAAATAAATGAACTTTTGCACGATATTCTAATGTTTCTAGTTTAACCTGTATATATATGTGTGTGTGTGTGTGTGTGTGTGTGTGTGTGTGTGTGTGTGTGTGTGTGTGTGCCCTGTGATGGATTGGCACCTCATTCAGGGTGTACCCCACCTCTTGCCCTAAGTCTCCTGGGATAGTCTCCTGGTTTTTCATGAACCTGAATACAGTAGGAGTGAGTGAATGAGTAAGTGATTTCAGAAAACCCAAAACAAATTAAACCTTATGTTAAAATTCTTGCTGTTCTTCTTCTATTAAAAAGGCAATGTTGGGCAATAAGTCTTCTATAGAAATAGACTATTTCAAAGAAATCATTGAAAACCAAATTTTTCTTGATGAATGTATGTAAAATACATGTTTGCTCATGACTATAAGCTCATCGCTATACATTTCAACCATTTTTTAAATGATAAATATTATAACCGAGTTTCATTGCTAATTGTGATGTGCTATATTTAAACTTATGAGAAAAAAGTATTAATTTGCTCTTATTTTTATCAGTAGTGTTTGAATGATGTAATAATTACCATGTCTTTAAACATGCTCAGTGTAAATAATTGTACTAAAATCAACATTTTTTAAACAATTGAATACATTCTTCTTGTTACTACTGGTTACACAGTACTGTAAGTGCAACTTCCAAGAGTTGAGAGGACACACATGTACCAAAACTCCATCTCTCATCATCAGAGCTGCTCCTCTACAGAAGACTGAAGACATGCGAGTCACATCGAGGCCTTTCTTCATTTCTGCTGTTTCATTACACCACCAATTTATGAACTCTTCAGAAAGAGAGAGGGGGGATGGAGTGATTTATCGACGAAGAAAAGGAAATCCATTTTGTTTGTGCAGCCCAGGTAAATGAGGTGTCAGTCTGAAAGAGCAGCCGTTCAGTCTGGAACCTTCTGTGATGGATTCTACCCTCAGGATATCGCTGAGACGCAGGTCACTCCCTCGCCTCCATCAGCAGACATGTGGGACAGAGGACGCACGGGCAGGACGGCAGTCGTTTTCTATCGGCTCTCAAAGACTCTGGGGCTGCTTAGTAGGTCAATATGATCTTCGCCATCCTCAGTCCTGATCGAGGCTTTAAAAGGAAAACCTAGCATATAGTATATATGGATATTAAAGTTTTCTAGCAGGACTCTCTGCCTCGCTATGAGGAACAAATCATTATAAATTGTTCTCTTTATCACTGCAGAACAAAAGGTGAAAAGGAGAGAGAGTGAGGTGGAGTGGGAGTGGTTTCATGATAATAGCAAATCTCCAAATTAGCTGGAAGGTTGGATTGACCCAAATAACACACACACACACACACACACACACACACAGATAAATGCAGAGTCAAATGCGAGACCTTGCAAAAAGACAGTGCACTCAATTAGCCTTTGTTGGGAGGAGCAGAAATGAAACACACAAAAGAGCCTGACAGTGAGACAGGAAGAGATGAAAGAATGGAGCGAATATCAGCTTCATTCCATCACACTCAGTAGCATATGGCTTTTTAGGGCTCTTATATTTAAAAAACTGCTTACTCCGAGAGCTTTGTTTTTTGCAGCTCTTTCCATTACACAGGTGCCAAGTCAAGTGGGTTTTGTTGTATACACTAGAATGAAAAGTCACTTCTTCAAGGATAAACAAAGCGAAGATGCACGACAGCACGTGAGTGCAAAAATGTCTGTGTTTTCCCAAATTTGGCAGAACAGACCAGTGTCACATTTCATGTAAAATTGTCTAAGAAACAGGCTACAAGTAACAATATCTCCATGATTCTGATCTTTTGCCTGTCGCCATGTCTCCATCTTGAACATAACCTTTACTAAAATGATCGATTGTAATATCACTGTTGTACCAGCACTTCTTTTTCACCTTTTAGGGGGAAAAAACATTTTATATAGGTCTGTTCATTTTAATCATATTAATGCAGTCTATTTAGTAGAGCTACTCAGTGTTGCTTTTGCTGGAAAGTAGAACCATACAGTAATACACTGCCTGGCCAAAAAAAAAAAAACAGTACACACTTTAATATTCCATTGGACGGCCTTTTATTTGATTATGGCCTTGGCATTGTTTCGATAAGCTTATGCAAAAATCACAACATTTATTTCTGTCCAAAGTGACATTAATTTCTCCTCAAGATCTGAAATTGATAATGGGAGAGACGGACTGCTGCTTAAAGTCTTCTCTAGTACATCCCAAAAAAACTGAGAATCTCAAGGTCTGGACTCTGTGGTCTCTCATGCTGGTTCTGCTTGAATCACTCCCTCTCAATTTGAGCCCAATGAATCCTGGGATTATGATCCTGGATTACGCCGTGTCATCAGGGAAGAAAAAAAAATATTGATGGATCGACTTGGTCATTCCGTTTATTCAGGTCATCAGCTGACCTAATTTTTTTTTGGACACATAACAGTGTCCCCAGATTATACACACGTGGACAAAATTGTTGGTCAATGAAAGAAAAACTCACAATGGTCACATAAATAACTTTAATCTGACAAAAGTAATCATTTAAAACAATTCTATGAACGTTAAACAATGAAAGTCAGACATTGCTTTTCAACCATGCTTCAACAGAATTATTTTTAAAAAATGAACTCATGGAACAGGCCTGGACAAAAATGATGGTACCCCTAGAAAATACTGAAACTAATGTGACCAAAGGGACATGTTAATTCAAGGTGTGTCCACTAATTAGCATCACAGGTGTCTACAATCTTGTAATCAGTCAGTGGGCCTATATATAGGGCTCCAGGTAGTCACTGTGTGGTTTGGTGACATGGTATGTATTTATTTTTTATTTATTTTTTTATAATTCTGTTGAAGCATGGTTGAAAAGCAATGTCTGACTTTCATTGGTTAACATTCATAGAATTCTTATTTATTATTACTTTTGTCAAATTAAAGTTATTTCTGTGACCATTGTGAGTTTTTCTTTCATTGACCGAAGAGTACCAACAATTTTGTCCACGTGTGTAACACTGCCCCTACAGGCTTGTATGGTACGCAGTAGACTTCTTACACTGGTGTGCCCCTCACTCTGAAACAGTACAGTAAATCTGGACTCATCAGACCACATGACCTTTTCCCAATGCCCCACAGTCCGTTCTTTATGCTCCTCAACAAACTGATTAGTCTCACTGATATGTGGATTTCTTAAGGCTACACAGCTGTTTAGTCCCAATCCCTTAAGTTCACTTATTTTCACTATTAAACATAGCCGTGAGTCCTACTCTTGGTTTTGTACTATTTGATTTCATTCAGCCTTTAAGTGACCTCCATCACGTCCATTTAAAATGTTTCTTTTTCTTTGATGATGGTTCACCTCTATCCTTTCAGGTTTTAAAAATGCAGTTTTTCAGTTATTATACCAATTTTAGTAGTTTCAGCAATCTCCTTAGTTGTTCTCTTTGCTTGATGCAGGACAATAATTTGACCCTTATGAAACAGAAGTAACGTTGTTGCCATGATCACAGGATGAGAAGCTACTCATTGCATCAGTTAGGGTTAAATAACCTGTTGCCAGCTGAACCATATTAATGACTGCAGTGATTATCCAGTGGAAGGCTGGGATGTGCTGGGGTTTACCTGAACTCCTGTGTGTGAAAGTGTAACAGAAAAGCGGAGCTGTGGATGGCGAAAAACCATGAATGAAACAAAAGCCTTGTTGACCGTGAAGAGTTCTTCTGGAGATTAGTGCATCTGAGAGCTTTAGCAGAAGAGCTGCTTCTCTCTCTCTCTCTCTCTCTCTCTCTCTCTCTCTCATGGATCAGCCGGTTCATCCATCTGCTCTTTCCAGCAGCTGTGACGAGGAAATTAAAACTTCTGACTCATCGTTGACAACAAAATGTGCCAAATTCAAGACTTTTGCCTTGAGTTTTTTTTTTTTTTTTCCTTTTCCTCCTTCTAAAAATATATTTATTTATTCCAGTTTCCAAAGCGTAACTGGTGTTCGTGAAAACTGAGCAGACAGTTCAGACAGATTGTAGACAACGAATCATGCCCAGGAGTGAACTCTTGTTCTACTATTCTTGTCGTCTTCAGTAGGCGTCGTGTTTGGATTTTGGTTTCGTGCGTAAGAGACAGGAAGACAGACAGGACTGGGCTTAGAGCTGTAGGATAGATGAGAGACTATGGGGGATGAAGAGAGATTTGGAAGCTCATCCACTTGTAGCTAGATTGCTAGTGTTGGAGAGGAAAGCGCCAAAGTGCTGCAGAGCACCGAGGATGAATGAAAGTAAGTATGGTAATGTTTCTTTGGTTTAGTTATCATGGTTTACTTTGATGAGAAGCATTAGGCATGGGATTCAGAGGAAAATCTTCAAGTAGATGCACCTGCATGTGAAATGAAAGGTGTGTGCTTTTTCAGGGTAAGCGCTTGCACCTTGTTTAACATTACTCATATCCCAGGCTGCATCTGTGTTCAAATCAAATCTCCGATCATTTTTCAGGACCCCATCCGGAACTCTCGATTAGAGTTTGGATAGAACGCAATACTGTATGTAAGGTTTACTTCTTATAAAAGAAACCCTGGGGCATTTACTGTATGCATGTGCCAATGATAACAACAAACTGCTTCACAATAATTGAATAAAAAAACATTTTCCAAAATACACTGCCTGGCTAAACATACATGCAATGTGGTGGCCAGTTCAAGTGGGAAAATGATTCCTCACACTCTTTTTTTTTACAATTTAAATAATTAAATATGCCATTAAAAAAAAAAAGAAATGCACAGATTTCAGTGTATTCAAGGTGGTCAGCTGACTTCATTTTATTGCCACATAACGTTGCTGAGTCTAGACCTGACCAGCTGAAGCAACCCCAGATCATAACACTGCCTCAAGAGGCAAGAGGCTTGTGCAATGGGTACTATGCATGATGGGTACATCTCTACATGTGCTTCCCCTCTAACCCTGAGGTTAGACCCGAGGTTTGAACCTGCGATTGTCCAATCAGTAGTCCAAAGTGGGCATGCAAATGTTCTTCCTTTTACTATTAAACATACTGTAGCTCTGATCTCTACTGTCGATTTTTATGATGCAACTTTAGACAATCATGGTCTTTTTTTTTTTTTTTTTTTTTTTTTGTCATTTCCTTATGTTAAGGTGCAGTAACAGTTCAGCACTATCCTTCCAGATCTTACCGAAACGTTGGAAAGTTCTTAACCCAGTTCCAATAACTTTGTTATCTTCTTGGCTTGATGCAGGCCAATAGTTTTTAACCTTCTGAAACGGCAACTTTTATTTCACTCTTGTTTTGGACTAAACTCTTTGTGTGTGAAATGGGACGTTACTGCAGAGTTAGGCGATGATTTTCAGTGCTGTTTATTATGGACTGGCACTTCACACTGATCGATATGGAATCAGAACGAACCGTGACAACAAGGAGCCCTCCCTCTGTGTGTGTGTGTGTGTGTGTGTGTGTGTCTCTCTCTCTCTCTCTCTCTCTCTCTCTCTCTCAGTGTCTTCATTCCCTCTCTATCATTACGTCTTAAAAGCCCATCTTTCTGTGCTCTGCCTTGTCTCATATCTCTTCTCTGTCCTTACTCATCCTCTTATGTTTTATGTGTTTCCTCTCTTTCTCTTCCCTCTGCTCTTTCTTCTCCCTCTCCCTCTCTCTCTCTCTCTCTCTCTCTCTCTCTCTCTGGTTACTGCGTGTTTGCAAGCTGCAGTCCGTCCTTTTCATGCATCCCTGCAGTAATTGGAAAGCCGTCACCAAGCTCACCATCCAGACTGGGCAGAGAGAGAGAGAGAGAGAGAGAGAGAGAGAGAGAGATAAAGTCTGAGTCTTTTGATGGATTTTGCTGGTGAAGGAAAACATGAAATGAATCATATATATTGTACAGGAAGCCTGAGGGAGGGGGCAAAAAAAACCCATAAATGACTCAAATGAGAGCCGGGTGAAAGTTAAAGCACTGGATGCTGATAGATGACAGAGAGATTTGGAGTGAAAAAGGAAGAAGAAGGAGGGAAAAGGCAAGCATCACAGCTGAACATTGTGTTAGGAAGAAAAGGAGACTGGTGTTGCGTTAATAAGCGTACCCGCTGGGATGATGCACAGGTTATTCTTTCTGTGTTACTGTAAGTGGAGGAAAAGAGAGAGATGTGTGGACGTGTGTGCGTGTGTGTGTGTGAGTGAGTGAGTGTGTGCATGATGAATGGGCAAGTGGGAAGGCTCTGAGATGAATGAGACAGACGTAGAGCAGCGGCTACTCAGCCTGCAGCTGCATTAACATTCAGAACCTGTCTCTCCACGAGAACGAGGGACGGATGGAGAGAGAGAGGGTAAGCAGCTAGCAAGCTGTGGATGGAAGAAGAGAGAGAGATGGAGAGAAATTGCAGGAGAGGGGAGGGCAGGAAGTCTGAGAGAGAGAGAGAGAAAGAGAGAGAGGAGGGGTGTGTGTTGATTACGGCAGTGAGAGCTGTGTATGTGTGTGTGTGAGTGTGTGTGTGTGTGTGTCCCCACTCTAATCAATCCAGACCCCCCTGGCACCAGCGCGTTGTCATTGCTGACGCTTGGCGTACGGGTTAGAATGTGCAGAGAGGGAGTGTGTGTGCGGGAGTGTGTGAGCCCAGGCACGGCGAGAGAGCGCAGCCGCGTCAGTGCGAGCGTGTGTGTGTGTGTGCGTGCGTGCGTGCCAGTGAGAGCCGTGGGGAGCGGACATGCCCAGCTCGCCCGAGCTCTCGGCGCGCCGCACGACAGGCAGCCGCTAACGGGCGTGAGGGAGAGAGAGAGGGAGGAGGAGGAAGAGGAGGAGGAGAAGGGAGGAGGAGGAGGAGGAGGAGGAGGAGGAAAAGAGCGGGAGATCAGCGAGCTGCTTTTGCATGACGGCCTGGCCGGTCCAGGACTGTTGAGAAGAGGACCTGCACACACCGAGCGTGTGTGTGCGTACGCACCTGTTTATGTGTGTGTGTAGCCACACACACCCGCTCGTACTTTACGGGACCATGTCAGTGACCACCGCGTTTGGCTACCAGCTGCCTGGCATCACCACGGTAACCTATGTTTTTGTTTACAGCCCTGGGACGGTGCAGCGGGACGTCAGCCCTCCGCCCGCCGGGCCCGCGCACACGCTCGCCGGCGCCCGCGGGCCCAAGCGGAAACTCTACAGCGCCGTGCCCGGGCGTACCTTCATCGTAGTGAAGCCCTACACACCCCAGGGAGAAGGAGAGATCCAGCTGAACCGTGGAGAAAGGGTCAAAGGTTAGTACCAGCCTCCTTGTTACACCTGTGAGCAGGTCAGTCGCAGGACGAGCCGTGCAGGGTGTATAGTGCCTGAGGGCGTATATAGTGTGTGAGTGGATTGGGGCTGATTGATAGGATGATCTGTTGTCAATATTGTAATTAAATTTTGTTACAAAAGGCTTTGATGTTAGTGCGCGTATCTGACAGGAAACAGACGCTTAGATCACAACAACTGCACACTGCTGTTATTTTTAATTTATGATTGCTATTTTATTTTACTCCATAATTATTATTGTATTTTTTTATAAGGTTTACTTACTCTGGCCTTGATTTTTTCATTATCTGAAGTTATATTTGTTTCCCCTGCAATTACAAGTTTCTAGCTCTTTTTTTTTTTTTTTTTGGTCAAAATTGAGTTATTCCCATTTTTTTGGAGCATGTATTAACATAAAGTAGTTTTTTTGTTTGTTTGTTTGTTTGTTTTATCTTAAGTTTAAAACTTTTGCTTTGATATTTTGTCCCCTCGGAAATTTTAAAGTTCCCATTTTTTTGTTAGTTTTTTGTAAAAAGCTATTCACATGTTATTATTCCTGGACAACATCTTAACATAAAGTGAGTTTTTTTTTATTATTATAATTTTTTAAGTAATATGTATTTTGGACTCCTTACTCTTCATAGTTTTGTTCTATGGAGTGCCAAAACTTTAAAGCTTAATATCCCAAAACTGCTTAGAATGCAGGCCATATAAAACCCCATAAATGGGTCGAACTATCAAAGAATAAGTTAAGTTTTCACCCCATTTGGGATAATACAGTATGTTATAAATATCTCAATAAACCTGCTGTATGAAGTCGTGATGTCATGATACTGTATATCAGAATGGACTGGTACTGTACAGTGTAGGTTAGAAAATCGTTCATTCTTTTTAATAAGCTGCAGGAACTTAAAGCTATGTCTCAGATCGCATATAGTAGGTCCCCTATATACAAACATGCTTCGTTCCACAAGTTTGTTCTTAAGTCAGATTTGTTCGTAAGTCCAGCAAACATTGTCTAGGTAGTAGGATACTAACACAATTGACTATACACAGTATATTACAGTGTGGTGTTCTTTAGAATCGTGCAAGTGGTTGAACGATTTGTGTTAAAAGAACGAGCAATGTCAGTCATCTTTTCACCTCGCTCCATTCTTTCAATTATTTTCACTTTTGTCTCTATCTTTATTGCTCGGTGCTTGTTAGCAGTACCAGCTTCATTGTCGCTTGCTTCTGGGCATCCTGGGTTTGTACTGGACATACGAACTGTTACAGCAGGTGCCAGTTCTTCTGAGATTCATGTCTCAGAGTTGTTATTGTTAACGAGCTACATTTCGAAAGGAAAATGGTGTAAATGTTGTTGGTTAAGTTAGCTAGCTGAGATATGCTAGTTAACTCATTTGACCAAGCTGTGTAATAAACACACTCGCTTCTTCATAGAGTTCATGCCTTAGTTTATATGTGCTATGTGGGTGATAATATTATAAGCAGGGCTGTAACAATGGTCTGTGTACAGTATGTCCCTCCAGTACGTGCTGAAAGCTAGCAAGTTAACATGGTCTGAGTAGGGTAGCTAAGGTGTTCTGTAATTTTGTTCAGATTGGACAGATATTACATACATTTTGTTGCTTGATGTCATGAAGAGAGAATTGAATGACACTGTAGACTTCCTCTATGTGTATGTAAGAGAGTAAATTAACAATTATGAATGAGCCCAGCTAGCTACCCTGAGAAGTTCACACTCTTTGTACCTCCTTTACGCCGTACTTTTTTAACCCCTGTTTATGATGTATGTGGGTTTATGTGTATGTGTGCATCATTGCTCATATTCTTGGCTCACGTGTTACTCTGCCTTTGTGTCCATACATGCTTCATCCCAGAAAACCACTCAAACACAGTGGAAGGTAAAGACCATTGCATTCATCCTCCTGCCATTGCTCACACACCCTCATGCTAATTTGTCCTCACGGTTTGTCTTGCCCACCCCGTCATTTAGATCTTTTTTTTCTTTTCCCTTGATCTGTTTACCGTTTCATAAAACACGCTAGCCTTAACTGAACTCAAATACACACATGCAAGCATCTAAATTTATCCGGTGCACAGATCCTCCAAATGAGAACACCAGAGGTCACACTCACCCCATGCCTGTGCTTTAGTACCAGGCAGCAGGTGCCATTGAACCCGGCGAGTGCCAGGATGGCCGCTGTGCTGCCGGTGGACATGATGCTAAAGTGTGAGCTGATGGCATTTTGCCTAAAGTCAGACAATTTGCCAGCAAAACCATATGCCAGAAATACATCAGAATGTTCTGACATAACGGGGCCATATGGTAAAAAAAAAATGAAGTCATAGTTTTCAAATGTTTCTCCAACAACATACCGCACACTGTACAGTTAAACGGTAAAAACCTTTTTTTTTTTTCTTTTTTAATTAAAGAGTTACAAAAAAATTTGAGAGAAACATAGAGCGTAAAAGGTCAACATGTACCTAGTGTACTGTAGGTTCTTTAGTCTGACATACACTTCCTGGGCAAAAAAGACAGCCACTGTTTTAGAAAGGTCAAATTATTGGGGTGCATCAAGCAAAGAAAACAACTAAGGAGACTTGAAATTACTGGAATTAAGTTAAGCATTGTGCATGGGAGAAATGTGGGCAGAAAAGAAAAATCATGAATGAAGATCACTTAAATGCTTGATTAAGTTGCATTATTTTTAAAAAAATGACAGCACAAATCAGAGCTACGTTTAATAGTGAAAGTAAAAGCATTTCTACACATACGATATAATGAGAACTCAGGATTGGGACTAAACAGCTGTGTGTTCATAAGCAAATCACTTGTTAGTAAGCATAAAGATGGAACGGAAAAGCAGTCGTGTGGTCAGATGAGTCCAGATTGACCCTACTCTAGAGCGATGGGTAAGAAGGCAAGCAGATGAAGAGATGTACAAGCTTCTGGAGGCAGTGTTATGATCTGATGTTTCTTCAGTTGGTCAGGTCTAGACTCAGCAACGTTAGGTGGCAGTAAAATAAAGTCAGCTGACGACCTGACTTGTGGAAAAGACTTGTGTAAGAGTGGTTCTGGGAGCATGAGGAATCATTTTCACATATGAAATATTGGCAACAAATCCAAGCAAAGGTAAAGGCAGTCAGTCGAACAAAATCTAGGTTCAATTCCTAGGTTCTTGTGCCGTAAGTCCCCTGGGATAGGTTCCAGGCCCCCCGTGACCCTGAATACAGGATTAAGCGGTATAGATGATGAGTGAGTGAGTGAGAGTGTTTTTGGCCAGACAGAGTATTTCCATGCGCCATTAAAAATCACCGGCAAGATTTTTCATTTACACAAGTACTCAGTGTGATAGGATAGGTTAGTGGGTGCATTAGATGAAGCAGAACACAAAATGTTGTGAGTTAATGCAAACTACTGAACCCTAATTCAAAAATGATGAGTAAAAGACAGAAGTCTTCATGCAAAACAATAATTACGTATAGTAAATTTCCATTTATTTAAGTATCGCCCTTACTTAAATGTGAAGATCACGCATTTATTTCAAAGCGTGATCTTCACATTTAACGCAAAACACATTTAACATTGTTCCGGATATTTCTGTCCATGCATCACCACAGGACAAAGCTCTGTGCCATTGTTCTCCAGCTTCGCGAGCGCTCCGAACCCCAGCGGCCGTGCTCTCACCACCATCACTCTCCTGATTCATTTATAATGCCCTTCCTCTAATCTGCATTCATTAATGCAGAAGTTACTGATAGTTAGAGCCGTCTTGACTGCCCCATTTTCTGAGCGGAAAATTCATCCACTTCACTGACCTAAAAGCTTGTACGATGACATGCACACCTGCATGATTACACACCTTTACAGAACACCTGAGTTTCAGAGCGCTGCACGGCCATAACTGGGATCTGGAGCTGATCTCGGAGCAGTAGGCTTTCACCTCTTGTCACATTGTTTGCAGTTGTTTATTCTATAAAGTGCTTTTTCTCCACACTAGCTGAAAAAAACTTAATGAGGAGTGAAATCCAATCGCTGCTAACTTATTTTCGGGTCCTTCAGATCAGAACGAGAGAATGAAATTTGCTCCATGTCCTGTAATAGCTGTGTAACTGAAACTCACGCAGAAGGATCCGAGGTCGTGATGAGGATCTGTTCTGGAAATTCAACGTAGGTTTGTTTTGATTGTTTAGCATTTCAATTTATGTTGACCAACACTATCATGCTGTGAAATCTCCCACACGTTCTCACACTTTTCCTTTGCCTAACGCGATTGCTCATCTTTCACTCTCTCGCATTCTCCTTCTCTCATTGTCTGGTGTTGACACAGGGGAAAATGCACATGGAGAAATACAACTTGGCAAACATACGCTTTTCCTCATTTTCCTATTTTTGATCTGTTCATTTATCCTAAATGTGGACTTTCCTGTAATGTTATATATATACAGTATATATATATATATATATATATATATATATATATATATATATATATATATATATATATATATATATACTGTATATAGATAGATAGATAGATAGATAGATAGATAGATACTGTGTTATTATTATTATTTATTTATTTATTTATTATTCTTTTTTTTCTCTCTCGTTTTAATTTTGTTTCTGAAACTCCAGCTTGAGCTGCTCTGGATTGTTTTGGACTTTTTCTAAACTTTCTTGACATGTCTTTGACTAAACAGTCCTGGCCGTTTGGGATTCTAGTGTCAAGTTCTTTATTGCTAAAACAACCTGAATATAGACAGCTGTATTCATGGGTGAAAGTAGGCTCCTACCCCTCCAGATCAGTGGCACTGTGTTCCACTAAAAGATTCAGTGGTGGTCCGCAGTACTGGATAGATGGGAAAGCGGCTGTCTACCAAAACTAACATTCCAAACCAATCGCGGAAACTACATTGCAGACTAGCTGTATCTGAGTCTATTCTAGAGTTAGTTATCTGAGACTATTCTAAAGTGGGAAAAGTGAAGTCATGAAGAGAAACTTACAAGATTTACAGGACTGTCCACCTTACATAGTACCGGTAAGAATCCATCCAATCCCTCCAATATCGCATGATACGGAGTGCTGATGTGCTGGACATCAGCAAGGCTGTGATATGGTGGTAGGCACAAGGGCCAGTATGAAGGCAAAAAGCATTCATTCAATTCAATTCAATCCGATTTTATTTGTATAGTGCTTTTAACAATTGACATTGTCGCAAAGCAGCTTTACACAATCAAAAGAATTATTTACGTTTGTATGGAATGTGAATGTGTATGAATCAAAATGATAAGATACTGTAGTCCCTGATGAGGAAGTGGCAAGGAAAATCTCCCTGAGATGGCAGTAGGAAGAAACCTTGAGAGGAACCTGACTCAACAGGGAACCCATCCTCATCTGGGTGAAAACGGATAGCAGGGATTGATCCGCAGTCATAATGTGTGAGACTGGAAGTTCAGTATAACAGGAGGCTCAGGTAGACTATAGGAAACTCCAGTCAAGAACTATCGAGCAACTGCAGTTATCAGAGTTCTCAGAGAACAGCTGTCAGCATCAGCCGTGATGATATCCAGGCCAACAGCACGACCTCTAGTGTGATATTGCTTTTATGTAACAGTTCCACAAATACCATTTCTTATCAACAGGTTATGATTTGTTTGTTTATTTAATTGGTTATTTTGCTTTGCCTGCACATACGGAAATACTTCTGGCAGAGCCGCCAATCGACAGGTAGTAATTAACACGGGTGAAAGTATTTTAAAATTCTTATCAGTACTTTGTGGCCAAAAGGTGAGTAGAAACAAACCACGGAGGTCGCCGTCAGTCCTGTAAATCTCATAAGTTTCTCTTTATATTATGTATATTATATTAGGAGTATGTTCGTATACCCCGATAGATTAGCGTCCCACCCCAGGGTGTATTCCCACCTCAAGCTCGGTGTTCCTGGAATAGACTCCGGATCCAATATGACCCTGACAAATTACTGTTTTGCCTGCTTGAACAAACCTCCATTCACTTGGGATGAAATCGGTAATTAGCAGATTAGCTGAAAAACAACAAAAGGCTGCAGTACTATTCTAGACTGTCCTGGAAACCTGTAGACGCTCTTAGGTCTGTCTGGAGGGTGTTGTGCTCGTCTAGACTGACACTTCTAGGACAAGCCACGCTTCCTGACTCCCTGATGCTGCCTTTACAGACCGTGTAGGTCAGCTGTTGTTTCTAAAGGAATGGTGGTCAATAGATGCATCAAAGGAGCATATGAGAGATGTTATTTATAAGTGTGCATGTGTGAGAATTAATGCATGTCAGACATACTGTATACAGTTTCTTGCTGCTTATTATACAGTAGGTAGAGAGAAGAATATATATTAGAACATTTTACATTCTTACATTTCCTACATTCTTAATGGTACTTTCTTGATTTTTTTTTCTTTCGTTTTTTGGTTAATGGCATATTTAGGAAGCCAATCTGAGGATAATGATGATGAAGGAAATCCTGTCCATATACCACGTCTATAAAATGGTTATGCTTTAGGTTTTAAAGGAAATAAAGACATAAAGGACATTATGAGCAGAGCTTAACTTTTTTTTTTTTTTTAAGATTGGTGCTCTTTTAATATCGCATACCTCATCGTTTTTTATAATCCACATTTTTACACCTTAGAGTTTCTGAATAAACGTGAATAGTCTATTGAAAGTGTTAGCAGTCCAGGTTATCTGAGGTCAACGAGACTCTCGAGAAATCCAGCTCCTTTTTTCCCCCTCCTCCTGAACAGTGATCGCGATCAGTCTACTGGGGTTTTACTGTGTTGTTACTGTGAGTCTCTTGTTGCATACATGATTGTTAATATTCTGGCCACACTGAATGTCTCAGAGTCATTAATCATGTTTGTGAATGTCTAATCTGGCTGTTATTTGCAGCCGTTCCATTTTCATGGCTGTCTGGAAGATGAATAAGTACAGATGAAGGAGAATCCGGCTCTTTTGGTACCAGTGAGGCAATGGAAACTGCTCTGAGATGCCGCTCCAGTGTTCAGAGTGTTCTAACCGTGACTGCTCCGAGATCCAAGTAATAGTTGTGAGGTTGGACATGTGTGTGTCTTCTTTTCTGTTGAATCAATTATTGTTGCATTTTCTGTTTCACAAAAAACATAGAGAATTTTTAAGTGGATGGACACTGTTCCAATTCTATATTAAAATAGATTTTAAGACAATACGCTTAAACTTTGAAGGTGCAAAATGATTGTGACGTAAACAATAATTAAGACAAACAAAGCGTAATTGCATAAGTGCTGTATTCAGTCCCAACCGTCAAGCCACATTTTGCTGCAATTACAGTTGCAAGTCTCTTGGGGTATGTCCCTATTAGCTTAGCACATCTAGCCACTGGGACTTTTGCCCATTCCTCAAGGCAAAACTGCTCCAGCTCCTTCACTTTAATTGGATTGCATTGGTGTACAGCAATCTCCATGTCGTGCCGCAGATTCTCAACTGGATTGATTCCAAGGCGTTGAAATATTTCTCTTCCTCTTTAAACCACTCCGCTCTAGCTTTAGTAGTATGTTTAGGGTCATCGTCCTCCTGGAAGATAAACCTCCATCCCAGTCTCAGATTGACACAGGTTCTCTGCAATAATTGCCCTGTATCTTGTGCCATCCATTTTCCTTCAATCCTGACTGGTTTTCCGGTTGCTGCCGATGAAAAGCATTACCACAGGATGATGATGATGATGATGATGCCACCCCCACACCTTATTGTGGAGATGGTGATTTCAGGGTGAAGGAAAATGCTGGGTTTGCACCACACTTATCATTTTCCATGATGGCCAGAAAGTTTTAGATTTTTCACTAGAGAACCTTCTTCCATGTGCTTCGTGAGTCAGCAGCATACTGTTTGGCAAATTTCAAACGTCTTTTCTTATTTTTCTCTTTAAGCAATGGCTTGCAAATGTCTTTCTGGCCACTCATCCATAAAGCTCTGCTCTGTGGTGTATGGCTTAAAGCGGTCCCATGGACAGGTACTCCCCTCTCGGTTGTGGATTTTTGCAGCTCCTTCTGTGTTATTTATATATATATATATAAATAGTTTGCATCCCATATTAATGCCTTTCTTGCCCATTCTGTGAATTTGGCGACGGCCTTCGTTTTCTTCCCATTTAGGGGTGGTGGATTTAATGCTGCTCTATGGGATGTTCAAAGTTTGGGATCTAAACTTCAACAACTTTGTCTCTGACTAGTTTGGAGCACTTCTTGGTCTCCAAGTTGCTTGGATAGTAGTGTTGCATTTATCATTTGATATCATCAAATGTGGACTGTATTCAACTAAATATGGGACTCACTCACTCACTCATCGTCTATACCGCTTTATCCTATGTTCAGGGTCGCTGGGGGCCTGGAGCCAATCACAGGGTGCCAATCCATCGCAGGGCACACACACATACACTCACTCCTACACTGCGGGCGATTTGGGAATGGCAATTAGCCTAATCTGCATGTCTTTGGACTGTGGGAGGAAACCGGAGTACCCGGAGGAAACGCACCAAGCACGGGGGGAGCATGCAAACTCTATGCACACAGAGTCGGGAATTGAGCCTGGCCAGGAATCGAACCTGGACCGTGGAGGTGCAGGGTGACAGTGCAAACCACTACTAGTGTACTACTACCTGTCTAAATATAGGACTTATAATTGTTCAGACTACATCTTGTTTCAGGATTTCAGAACAAAGGTGCAAATTCTTACGCATCCTCCAGATTTCAGGTTGTTTCTCCTACATATTGTTTATGTCACGATCAAAATACGTAGCACCTTCAAAGCCGTAAGCGTGTTGTGGAAATCAAATGGTACCCCATTTTAGTTCCAGGTTATAATGCAGCAAAACAGGACAAAGTAGCATATGCATACTGTATATTGAATGTGTGATTTCTCCTCAGTAAAATACATTTAACACAGCTAGAATGCTTGTATGTGGATAATTGTGCAGTTCTTGTCTAAAATCAAACTTTCTGCATTGTCAGAATTTTTGCCCATGATGTCGAATGCAGCTGTTGTTGTATTCAGGAAATGAACGCGTATCTTCCCGTATCTTAGCAACAGGTGCCTCTGGTTCACGTTTATATGTGCGCTTGCCAAATGATGCGACATTTGAAGTGATGCGAAAAAATCTCTCTTTGTTAAAATCGGGCCTGGATTTGGACTCTGTGACCCAAATAAGCACTTAGGGAGGGATAAAGTTGTCTCACATGCTACTTCAATTCTCCCTGGAGCCAAATAACCTATTGAACCCAAGACGAGTCCGTTTTCTGTAATAGCATCTGCTCTGAAAAAACTGTACATTATCTCTGGTTTATTTGTACACAGATTGGGTTAGGAGATACCCTGGCTTATTGCCATTGTAAAGATAACGGCATATCAACCAGTCGTGTGTGGATGGTATAAATCAGCTTACTGTGGTTTTGATTTAAACTGAATAAATGTGCTATGCCGTCAGGAAGTGTAAAGCTGTTTTTATCTCTGCTATTAGTATTATCGGTTGCTATTTCACCAGCCCGTTCATAGCACAAATGTACATTTCTGCTGACTAGTCTTTATAAGCACATGCCGTGCCCTTTTAGTAAATACGTTCTTAATAAATTCATTCGTTAGCCCAGTGGACCAGTCAACCCTCCATTGTGCTCCTCGGTCTTGCTTTGGTTGCCTGGAAACCTCATAGGTTAAGATGTAGTTGTTGATGTAATGTACACTGCTTGTCCAAGAAAAGAAAAAAAAGTTACACACTCTAGCATTGATTCAGCGTGCATTGGCCATAGCATTGTGCTCTGAACCTTATGTAATGACACAACGTTTATTTTTGGCTCCAGGAGCATTACATTTTGGCTTAGATATCTCGTATTGATGACTGGAGACTTGAACTACTCTGCAAAGTCTTCTCCTGTACTTCTCAAAGGCTTTTATCAGAGACAAGGTCAGAACTCTGTAGTAGCCAATTCATGTGTGAAAATGATTCCTCATACTTGCAGAACCATTCTTTCACACGTTGAGAGTGATGAATCTTGGCATTTTGATGCTGAAATGTGTCTGTGCAATCATTCGGGAAAACCAATATGTGTGTTAACCTGGACATTCAGTGCATTCAGGTTGTCAGCTGACTTAATTTTTTTTGCCACATAACGTTGCTAGACCTGACCAACTGGAGCGACCCCAGAGGCTAGTCCAGGAGTGGGCACTGTGCGGGATGGGTGCATCGCTTCGTGCGCTCTGGAATAGGGTCACTCTGGGCTCATTAGACCACATGACCTTTTTGCTCCAATTTTTATACTCCCTAGTACTTTTTTTAATTGATCTGACTAGCTGTTTAGTCCCAATCCTGTGAGGTCTCATTATGTGTGTGTGGAAATACTGTAGATTTGAATAAATGAGCCGTTCAGTGCCGTGATCAGCCGAACAGTTCTGAACCCAATTCCGGTCATCTGCTTAGTTGTTTTCTTTGCTTGATGCGGCCTGATATTACTTAAATACTTCAGAAACACAGTGCCATCATGTCCATGACCATGTGATAGGTCCTTTAAGAAATGTGAAGCTACCCACTGCATTATGTAGGGGCAGTTAGAAACATATTAATCACTGCTGCTGTTGCTAGTCTTTCGGCTGATCCCTTTGAGGGGTCACCCTAGCGGACCCTCCAATCCGCACACAACTTGTCACAGTTTATATGCTGTATGCCCTTCCTTCCTGACACAACCCTAGCATTTTATCTGGGCTTGGGACCGGCGCTGTATCTAGGGCTGAGGTTTGGCCATTATTTGGGAATTGAACCCAGGACGTCTGCATGGTAGGCGGGAAACCAATGCCCAACCTATGTTATTTATGGGTAATTATTATTATTTTTTAAAGCATTTAAGTATATGTTTATGTAAATCCAAACTGTGACTTTTCTTGGCCCTCAGATGTTGTGGTGTATGTTTTAGTTTAGGTGTGCTAGTTAGCTAACTAAGTGTATTAATTCCAGCTAAGGGAACTGAATTACTATGGTTATGTCGCACATTGAATTCCTACAATGAATACCATACTTTCAGCTATGCTTTAAAATAAGATTCTTTGAGTCAAGGTAACATCTTTATTTTAGCGCTTGCTGTACTGTACATTGCAAGGTGACTGCATGTTGTCCTAACAGAAAAGGGAATATGACAGATTTTCACTGTTAATATTTGTCACTCGCATGTTCAGGATTCTAAAGTTGTTCATCAATTACACCACTCAGTACAAAAAAAAAGCAAAAGCAAAAAAGAATTCATTGTACTGTTAGTGAGACCTCAGTGCATGTGTGTACTGCAGCAGAGGGTGGGATTCAGAGTGAGCAGTGTGCGCTATAATTACAGCATCGACGTCTTTCACACCACAGCAAAGCATGTTAAGTTTAAACATAGCCACCCGGCCAAAACAAATTGCTTTATGAAAGACAAGAAGGCGTAGGGATTTTTATTTTTTTTTTCATACTTTTTCTGGTTTGTTGAATTTGTCTCCTGAGACACTGCAAATTAAAAACTAATAGCCCGGACATGAAATCTGCTTGTCCCAGGCAGAGGGTAGTGATTTGTCCACAGTTGTATCCATAAGGACACTAGAGTGGAACATGAGGTATCGGGCTGAAACACACTGCTGGTTATATGTATAGCTAAGACAAGATGCAGTAAAATATACTTAGCTAGCTGACACCACACACACACACACACACACACACACACACACAAACACACTTAATGGCATACTGTAGTACGTAACGGTTGGATCCAATTTCACCTTTAGAACTGATTTAAATTCTTCATGGCATAGATCCAACAATGTGCTGGAAATATTTCTTAGAGGTTTTGGTCCATACTGACATGATTGCATCATCATAAGTGCATTGTCCCTGTAGATTTGTTGGCTGCACATCCATGATGAAGATCTCCCATTGCACCACATCCCACAGGTGCTCAATTGGATCGAGATCTGGTGACTGTGAAGGCCATGTGAGTACATTGACCTCATTGTCAAGTTGACAAAAACCAATCTGAGATGATTTTAGCTTTGTGACACGGCTTGTTATCCTGTGGTCATAAAGGGATAGGTACAGTATGGTCAGCAGCAATACTGAGGTAGGCTGTGGCATATCAACGATGGTCAATTGATATTAAGGGGGCTCAACATGACCCAACAAAAAATCCCCCACACCATCAGCCTGAAGCATTGATACAAGGCTGGATGGATCCATGCTTTCATGTCATTCGTTCTGAATGTTAACATTTTGTTAATCGTCTATTGTCTAATTTTGGTGAGCCCCTGCAAATTGTAGCCTCATACAGTAGTTTCCTTTTCCTAGCTGTCAGGAGTGGAGTTTGTGGTTCGACATGTTGTTTGCTCAGAGATGCTCTTCAGCATATCTCAGTTGGAATGAGAGATTGTCCGAGTTATTGTTGCTTTTCTATCAGCTTGAACCAGTCTGGCCATTCCCCTCTGACCTCTGGCATCAACAAGAAAACTCCCACTCACAGGATAGTTTGATAGGTTGTGCATGAAATACCCAGCAGTTTCTGAAATACTCAGACCAGCCCATCTGACACACACCAACAACCATCTCTTCCCCCATTCTGATGCTCGGTTTGAATTTCTGCAGATCGTCTTGACCACGTCTACATGCCTGAATGTATTGAGTTGCTGCCATGTGATTGGCTGATTAGACATCAGCATTACAGTACATATACACTTATTAAAAGACTGATACTTACCCCAAATGCTGATGCTCAGCCAGGGCACTGTTGGTGTTCTAATATTTGCTCTGGGACTATGTGACTAGACAAATCTGAGTCACACAAAATCTTCTCTATAAATAATTCCTTGCTCACAATAAATCTATGCCTCAACCCACGTCCAGTCCTTCAGTAATATCAGACCTGTCGCGTGACACTGTGGACTTATTGGAATATATAAATATAACGACCAAACTTCAATTAAAACGTTATGGACACAGCCATCGTAGGCAATCTGTAGTCATTTTTTTTCCTAGATAACTTCATCATCACATGTAGTGTGGTTGGTTAACATGATTGTGTTATACTGTTGATCCCATAGATTTTGGATCTACAATGAAACTACGATGATGAGGATGAAATGCCTACTAAAAGGTCAGCAAGTGAATAAATAAATGTGTAGCATGACCAGTGACGATGAAACCGGTACGGTGGCTTAGTGTTTAGCACTGTCGCCTTGCACCTCCATGGTCCAGGTTTGATTCCCGCGTCAGGTCTACTGTACTGTATGTGCATGGAGTTTGCATGGGTTTCCTCACACAGTCCTAAGACATGCAGATTCGGCTAGTTCCCAATATGGCCGTAGTGTGTAAATCTGAATGAGTGTGTGCAATGGATTGGATGCCTCATGCCCCAAGTTCCCTGGGATAGTCTCCAGCCCCCCCCCACGACCCTTAACACAGGATAAAGCGATCTTAGCTATGTTAGCCATGTACGTACCATTTTTTTTTTCATCCAATGCTGTAATATCTGTGCGAGAACCCTTTTACTCATTTCGCTTTGTCATTATGTATTATTTTTGATTCACTGCTTTATTTATACATTTTTTTCAAAATTTTGATTATCCTAGGGTTTTTTTCTTCTTCTTCTTCTTCTCACCGCAAAGCATGATTAATAAAGTGCTGTTAAAGAAGAAAGGAAGTTATTTCACGCCGCTGATTAGATCTGTGCACATGAGCGAGAGTTTGTGTGTTCATCCTGTTTGATTAATTGGCTCACTATTACCTTGATGGGGATAGACTGAGCAGGCACACAGCGATGTTATGGCTATGCGCTGGCGCTAACTGTTTTCATACTGATTAACAGCTGGTTGCTTAAGATCACCTGTTCTGAGGATTAATTAGCATTGTTCTTTAATTTTAACATCGATGGTGACAGATCCCGGGAAAGGTCATGCAGTCTTAGCGGCTATACCCATGTGTGCGTTAGTGTGTATATACTATGTGTGTCTGTGTGAGATCTTTAATCCCAAGGTTAATGTGGATCTGACTTCCTTGTAATAGTGAAGCACCTGTACCACTTTAGAACCTTACCTCTTTTCAACCCTCTGCCCCCCTGCCTTTCACACCACCTGTCTCTCTCTCTCTCTCTCTCTCTCCGCTTTCACACACACATTCATCTGTGCCATATTTTCACACTCATGGCCCTGCGCTCCCAGACACAACCTGTCCAACACAAAACAACCCTCTGCTCTCTGCATGGCTTACATCATCTGCCTTTCTCTCACTCTTACTTACTCTCTCCTCTTCACCCCCTCTTTATTTCTCCGTTTCCGCATTCGCTTCCACCAGAATAGTTCCTGACCATGGGTCAAAAACAGGCTAAAGACACAGTGATTTATTCCTGTCTATTTCTTACCCTTACTTCAGCCTTGCATTTGATCCTTCATGCATTAGCCTCACTGACATGCTCTTTGAGATTTCTTCGAGTTCTGACATCTCGCACGTTGTTGACATCGGCTCTGTCTTAGCCTCAAAGTGTCCAGCCTCACTGAGCCTGTTCCCAAGGACAGACTACAGGCACGCACAATAGCCGATCGATTAGCTGTCTCTGATTGATGTGCTGATAAGCCGAGTGTCATGGATGGACTGGAAAAGCCTGTGGGTGTGGGCCAGATGAGGTTTGCCTCTGCAGTAGTCATCTTCTGATTGGAGAGGCAGTTGAACACACAGGAACTGTTGGCAGGTCCAAAACGTTGTAGCCACCGTTATATCAGTTTTGCATTAGTTACGGAATAATTCACAGTGATTCTTGAATAATATCATCCATCAAGGTAGAAAGTTTTTGCCAGCACCATAATCAGACTGCCTGCTTCGCATCGGAAATGCAGGGCCTCCTAGGAACTCCTTTATTGACTCAAACATGTGGAAATGGCTTGGAGTGAGATCAGGATCTCACTGTATGAGGGATGAGGCAATGTAATGTGCAAGTGGTGTTGGTGAATGATTGTGTGTGTACGGTACAGTTTCCACAGCCAATGTCTCTCTTCCACAAGTTGGTGACAAGTTACGCGTCGATTTTCAAGGATACGACGTTCTAAACGCTGAAGCGACCGCGGTAGGCTCCGAGCCACCACGGCCGGGATCGTCATTCATGGACGTTCAGGCTTCATTCAAATGTTTTACTGTGGCGAAGATCCTCATCCTCACACTGTGCTTAAAGTCTTCTGTAAATTTCAATCTGTTTCATGACCTCATTCATATGAGATTCCCTTTTTGAGTTGAACACTACAAATAAATATTGATACTCTTTCAGCCGTTTTAAATGTAAATGTATTATGTGTACGAAATTGCAACTGAATAAAATTCATTTTTTTATGTTCTTAGAGCTGTTTGTCTGCATTACAAACAGGAAGTAATTAATTAGCTCATTATTCATTATTCATCATTAACCTACCGAAAGGCCACCGATTGAAGCCCGACTGCAGACCTTGTAAGTAAATTTTTATTCTCTGCTGCTTCATCCTTTTATTCTCAGTGGTAATGTTCCCCAATTTTCCTTAATAGTAATGTTCTCCATTACTCCCAGCCTATTTGCACTCTGTTCAACCCAATGCTTAAGACAGAGACACAAGCCTCTCAGTGTGCATCAGCCATGAAAAAAAAAAAAAATAGGCCTTGTTCAGATGGCTGAGTGCATGGCTGCAGGTCTACCGCACCTACCTATAGTACATGCTGTCAGAGTGGGAAAAAAAAAACTGAATGGCTTTTTATCTTTCCTGCTTTCCTTTATCTTCTTTAAGAGAAGCAGAGCAGTTTCCATGGCTGTATGTTAATAGCCTCTGTTCATTGTGAAGCATTTTAAAATATTAGCTCTTTTAATGAAACCAGTTTACTTTTCTGTTGTGGTTTCAGGTGGCACTATAACTTGGTCAAATGGGATGCAAATAACATTCGGCCATGGAAGATGCCACTTATTGGAATGGAAAAGACATGACATGCAAGCATAAAAGAGTTAACTTCTCTTGATTTGTGAAACAACAGTTTATCGACAGTCTATCATGCAGTGATGGGGTGGGGAGGGTGTTCTGGTACTGTGTGTGGGGATTGGGTGGGAAAGGTGTTGGATTGTGTATGAATGTGTTGGGGAAGTTGTTGGAGTGTTTGGGGATGAAGTGATGAGAGTGTTAGAGTGTGTGGCAGGAAGGGATTGAAATGTGTAGGATTGAAGTTGGGGAAGATATCGAAGAGTTTAGGTATGGGCATGAGGTGTTTGGAGAGTGTGGGTATGGGGAGGGAGTTGGAATGTACTGTATAGAGATGGGTTGGGGAGGGTGTTCAGGTGTGCAGGGATGAAGTGAGGAAACTGTTGAAGCATGCCTGGATGCAGTGGCAAGGCTTTTGGAGGTCAGAGATGGGCAGTTTATTAAGACAGACTGGCAGGGAAACCTGATAGACTGCTTTTAGCCCTGGCACAGCCATGGAGCAAAAGAGTTGCCCATTTATCACAACTGCTCCAGACCTCTTCAATACACACTGCACACTGGTAATGTTGTGACTTCCCTGAAGATGGCTAATGCAGAAGAGCGGACTACAAATGAGGCATGGATGGGTCTCTCGTTAACAATAATATATATGCATCTGCTATGATATCCATTGATCACAGGAGGTTTTCAGACCTTTTCAGTTTTTTCCACATTTCATGTAGTTTGACAGACAGACAGACAGACAGAGAGAGAGAGAGAGAGAGAACAGTCACATATGGTCACAGTCACATAATGTATAAGGTAAATGTATTTATTGTGCAGAGTGCCAGCAGGGACTCCATCAGGACTAACTATGACCGAATATCTGAAAGGGAGAGCCAGAAGGAAACACAGACATGAGGGCTCCCTGGAAAGTAAAGCAACCAGTCACTTCACCATCAACAAAACTGAACGATCAATGAGAGTGGGGAAGAGAGCATCCAAACATAACCGTTTGTCTATCACATACACACCCCAGATCTATTCATCAAAGGCCTGGTTACATACATACTGTAGTTTTTCAGCATTAGACTTAAACACTGAGACATCCTGGACATTAATTGGAAAGCAATTACATAGCTTTGGAACTCTGTAGGAAGAATCTCTGCCCCCTGCTCTAGTTTTAATAATACGAGGTATTGATAAGCAGCCTGCATCCTTTGATCGAAGTAGGCATGGCGATCATAAAACACTAGGAGGTCACTCAGGTACTGTGGTGCAAGACCCTTTAGTGCTTTATTTGCCAATAGTAGTATTTTAAAATACTGCTATTGTGAATTATGCTACAAGCTTGGCACAACTTTCTTTTGGACATTCCTTCTATTGTTCTTGGCAGAATCGCTCCAGGTTGGATGGTTACAGCATTTTCAGTTCTCCACAGATGCTCTATTGGGTTCGGGTCCAGACTCGGTCTGTGCCGCTCCAGGATTTTCAAAGAGTTGTTCTAAAGCCACTTTTGTGTTTTCTTGTTTGTGTGCTTTGGGTCATTGTAGGTCGTTGGAGAAGCTTTTGACTCAGGAGAGCTCTTTATTTGCCTGCATTCTTTTTTTCCCCTTCGATACTGACTAGTCTCGCAATCCCGGATGCAGAAAAACGTCCCCACAGCATGACGCTGCCTCCATTTTGTTTCACTGTAGGGATGGGTTCAATTAGATGATGCGCAGTGCCTGATTTCCTTATTCTAAATAGTTCAAACTTAATGTAATCAGACCAGAGGATTTTGTTTCTCACGGTCTAAGAGAGCTTTAAGTGCTTTGTGGCAAACTCCCAGAAGGCAGTCATGTTTCTTTTCAGAGGAATGGCTTCTGTCTGATTGGTGGAGTGCTTCTGTGATGGTTGTCGTTCTGCAAGTCTCTCTCATCTCCACAAAGGATATATAGTGACCATTAGGTTCTTGGTTAGTTTTCTGACCAAGGCCGTTTATTCCTCGTTACTCAGTTTGGTTGGGTGGACAGATCTGGGTAGATTGTTCCAAATCTCTTCCATGAGAGAATGATAGAGGCTACCATGCTCTTGGGTGCTCTTCTTGGGAAAAGTTCTTGTTTCCTTCCAAACCTGTGTCTTGCAGGTTTACAGATAATTCTCCGGATCTCATGGCTTTGTTTTCACTCTGACATGCACCATTTAATGCCGACGCCTTTTATAGGCAGCCTTTTCTAATTCTGTCTAACGAATTCAACTGGGCACAGATGGACTCCAATCAGGTTGTAGAAGCATCTCAAGGAAAATTGATAAGAGTAGGATGCACCAAAGCTCAATTGCAGGTGTCATAACAGAGTCTGAATTCTTATGTAAATTTGCCTGTTTTTTTTTTTTCCTCATAAGTTAAAAAAACACTCCAAACACCTGTTTTTACTTTGAATATTGTGCGTAGAATGATGAGGAACAAAGGGCTTTAATATATATTAGGATGAGTCTGGAACATACAGTAACAATATGTGGAAAACTTGAAAAGCCAAATGTCCTTAATTCTGCAATTCGACAAGACAAACATGTGCTCATTTAATCAAGATTATTTAATTTAATTGATGGTTGCATGAATGAGGCGAATGGGGTACTAGTGTTCATTTTGAAGTGGCGTGGCAATCACAAACCCTGACCTGAATCCCAGAGAAAATGCGTTGATTGAACTGGAAGGATTCGGCACAGTGGTATAGTGGTTAGCTCTGTGGCCTCACTCCTTCAGGGTCGAGGGTTTGAGTCCCGCCACGGGTCTGAGTGCATGGTTTCCTCCGAGTACTCCGGTGTCCTCCCACAGTACAAAGACATGCAGATTTGGGTAATTTGTGTTTGCAAATTGCATTTAATGTGTGAATAATTGTGTGTGTGTGTGTGTGTTTGCCCTGCGATGGAATGGCACTCTGTCTAGGGTGTGTGTACTTCCTTGTGCCCGTAGTATTCTGGGATAGGCTCCAGGCTCCCGGCAACCCTGTACAGATGAAATACAATCATGTGAACAAAAAATGATTTGAATGTCGAGCTTTGGTTTATGATAACTTTTGGCCCTGCTGTAAACGAGTAAACTCAGGTTATTTAATTGATAGGCTAGGTCAGTGATGAGGTCTTTTCACCCCATTTCAATTCATTTGTAATCTTAATGGTCTCTTGGCCTATTGCAAAGTCGAAAATCTGACTATTATAGGGGTTGTTCCATTTAAACGAATTGAGTTTCTGTGTACCCTTCCATGTGTGTATTCAAATGGCGAACATGCATGTTGAACAAACACTGCTGCGGTTAGCCTGAAAACATGGGCTTGGCTGTGATCATGGTTTTTTAATAGAGACCACAAATCACACAAACAAAAAAATAAAACCATACTCTGAGCTGTGCTGATGAAATGCTGGCCCGGATTGGTTAGAGAATAAAACCAAAGCACATTAAGGCTTTGGGAAAGAGAGAGAGAGAGAGAGTCATGAATGAAGTTATTAACAGAAGGGAGATAGAGGAGAACATAACGACCGAGAGATTTTAGGATAGAGCCATTGAATTGAGACATTAGTACAACCGAGAGAGATAGGCAAATTGTGTGTGGTGTGTGTGTGTGTGTGTGTGTGTGAGAGAAAAAAAGTGTGTGTGAGAAAATCTCCCTTCCTGTGATGGTTCATTAACACACCGGTGGGGGAGAGGGCAACTCTCGGTGTGCTTCCAAATCTGATGAAGGGCAAATTTTATAGAGCACATAAACATTACAGCACATACACACAGGTACGAACGCGTTGCTTTTCTACACACAAACGCCAATGTATTAAAAAAAGGCACATTGTTCATCAACAAAGAGCATTCATTCTGAAACAAAGAAATTCAACAAAATCATGTTAAAAACCACGAATGTTGGCTCTTTAATAAGTAGCTGTTCAACATTTTCCCATCATGCCCTTGTGTTTCGAGCAAGAGCAACATATTCTTGTTTCAGTGGCTGATACAGATCCGTTAAATCTTAAATGTAGTATTTAAGATGTTTACCATTGATTCTATAATCAACTCCAGAATTATTGGCACCCCACATATTAAAAATCTAGGGATCCTCCAGTCCTGCAGTAGGACCCCCCTGTCAACATTCACACATTACAGGAACCACAATTAGCCTAATCTGCATGTCTTTGGACAGTGGGAGGAAACCGGAGAAACCGGAGGAAACCCACCAAGCATAGGGAGAACCAGGAAACTCTATGCACACAAACCCAACAGGGAATCGAACCCAGGACCTGGAGGTGCAAGGTGACAGTGCTAAGCCATAGGAATGCTGTAAAGGTTTTTTATTCCTTTTTTTTTTTTTTTAATAAATGTAAGATGTTTCCTAAGTATTGCAATAATTTGTCTGAAAATTATGGCTTCTAAATTATCTCTCCAAAAAAAAAAAATAAATAAAATTGGCAAAGCCAGCAATGAGTTCCTTGCTGTCTAACAAGCTGCTTTGAAATATTCAATTTGCACATATGGTCTTCGCACTTCAATCCAAAATGGTACGGTATGCCAATGGTATGACAAATTGCTGATACTGAAATGACGTATACAGTATTAACCCATTTTATTACTTGGTGCGGTGCTGATGATGTCTATTTTGCTGGGGGAAAACAAAAAGCCAGCTATACTCTCTCGCTTGCTAAAGTCTTTTGTTTTAGGCATGAAAGTGATTTCAACGTGGATGTCACCTTTGGGCAATACAGGATAATTGCATTCAACTGGAGTATCAGAGATTCGTGTTAACACACAATTATCTTTACTATAAATGTGCGGGTGGCATTAATAAGCAGCTTTGTCTTGTTTGAGTCGAGTAAAAGCGTGGTCCCTGTTTGAGGAACTGAAGTGCGTCTTCGGAAGCCACATCCCTGAACCACACGCAGCCAAGAACAGAGCGTTTAAAAACATTAGTGAAAGAAGCAGCACTTTCTGAATTGGCAGGCAGGTAGAGATGTCTTTTTGTCCTGATTGACAGAATGATGCTGGTTCACATTATGTAGTCTTTCTCTCTGGGCCACCACACCGAGTTTTCTCTCTGTGCTGATATTAAGCATCGACAGCTGCAGCCATGGCTACAGTAAATCCCACTGGAATCATACGGTTCTATCTGCATTCTGAGCAGGTTTCAGATATTGAGCTTCGAAGTTTTTGCACTCCATAGAACAGAACTTTCCAAATAAAGAATCCAAAAATGCATGAAAATGTTATGTTATATTAATACGTTATCACAGAATAGGAAAATGTGAAATCTTTTAGAACCTTATAATTCCAAAGGGTTTAGTAACAACTTTTTATAAGCCACTTTTTATCATTTTTATACTTTTTACAATTTTATACCCAAAATGACTCATTTCTTTCAGCTAACATAAGTCCTGTTTCCCAAAGATAAACAAGTACAGTATTTATTCATTTTTTTTTTATTTCCAGTATCAAGTATTACCAAGCACTACTATTCAATATTTATATTTTTATATATTTTTTGTAAGTCTTATTGTGTATGAAAACTTTGCATACATACCTGTAGATATTAAAACAATGATGTGTTTCAGCTGACTTCGCCCTCATTTGTGTTTTTTTGCGCATTAACATTATTTCCAGCAGCATTTTATTTTTCTCATTCTGTTTGATAGAAACAGAATCAATGCATTGCTATTCTTACATGAGAATTTATTTTTTTTCTTTTTCTTAAAGAAGCATCATTCTGAAAAGTTTTTTTTTTTTCATTGTACCGTCAGCCCTACTTTCAAAGACAAATACAGGCTTAGTGCTGACTCTTTGAATTGCGTAAAAAAATAAAATAAAATTAACTGATCATAGCAGGTCGTAGTATTAGGCAAATACAACCTCGGACAAACACCTACTGTATAACCTTTTTTTAATTATTTTTTTATTTAACCGTGCCATTATTTGTTTAACAAAAATGAAGCCACAAATAAAAAAAAAACATGTGGGCAATATGAAGTACCCCTCACTGCTTCCACAGGATTTAGGAGGGTAAGTTCCAGCCAGGTGCTGCTAATCATCAGCCCTTGATTAATTGTTCACCATTAGGTGTGCAGACCTCTATAAAGAAATAAACAATGGTTTTAGAGAAGCAATTGTTGCTGGACATCTGTCTGCAAAGGGTTATAAAACCATTTTCAACTATTTGAGGTTCGGTGTTCTACAGTGAGAAAGTGGAATTCAATCTTTCCAGAAGTGAATGTCCAAACACATTCACCTCAAGGTCAGATTGTGTAATATTCAGAAAGAAAGAAAAAAGTGCTACATGTCGGCGTTAAATGTTGTCCATGACAGCACAATTAGAAGAAGACTGAACAAGGTTGGTCTTCTTGGAAGGGTTGGCAGGAGAATCCTCTTCTGTCTAAAAAGAACATGGAAGCGTTACACATGAGGTTCACAAAACTGTATCTAAACTAACCACAAGACATCTGGAACAATCTGGAGCAAAGTGGAAACAGCATTTCACCAGAGTAACATCTCATATCCACTGTCAGGCACGGCAGTGGAGGGGCAATGATTTGTGCCTTTTTTTTTTGCACCTTTCAGTCACTGAGATGACCATGAACTCCTCTGTATAGCACAGTGTCAGACAGCTGAAGCTGCAAAGCGAGAGCGGGTCATGCAACACGACAATGATCCGAAGCACATAATGGCTGAAAAGTAAAAGAAGTACAGTAAGGTTTTGGAATGGCCTAGTCAAAGTCCAGACCCCAACCCAGGATCTTATCAGAGCTGTGCATAAGCAATTGCTTAAGAACGCTAATAAACTGAAGCATGGACCAAAATGATGTGAGAGACTGATAAGGACATACAGGAAATGATTACAAGTTATTCCTGCTAAAAGTGTATCTGCAAGTTATTGGATCAGGTACTGGTACTTACAGTATTTTGCTTCATTAATAATGGCATGGTAAAAAAAAAATATGTTATTATATAGGTTATAGGTTATATTATGTTATTATTATATAATATAGGTTATATTTGTCTAATACTGAGACCTGCTACAATCAGATGATTTTTATTATGTTTTTACTCAAGAAAAAAAACATTAAAGTAAAAAGGAGAGGCAGTAACTTTTCCTCATGACTGTATGTTGTTGTCCGTACCATATTAGGTTGATTTAAACTCATTGCCATTTTTTAGGCATTTTTACAGTTTTTCAGTTCATATTTTAGAGACCTTGTATGACATTAAATATACAGTATGACATTGTCATTTCAATAGAATTGAAAAGTGCATTTTTTAGACCGTAGCCAAATTGTTTCCACTTTTGCAAGGCTATTCCATCCAAACATAAAGCTACCAGTACCGCTATAAAAGTGGAAGACCTTCATCTGTGTTTAACTATATGCAGCATCACTTACTGCATGCGTTATTTATTTTATATCTTCTTTTTTTTTTTTTTTTTTTTTTTTTTGTTCCATGAGAGCTGTCAGTTCTTTTGGAGTTGTGAGTAAGGTGGGTTGAAACGTAAGTGTGATCTTGTTGGCAATCATGCAGATTTATTTCTGGCCACCGCAGCCTCCTTGACAACTGTTGTTACTTAATTAGTTTGCTACCTGCTGCAGGAATGTGAGGAAGCAAAATATTGCACACATGTCCCATCAGGGGAAAGCTCCACCAGTCCAGTGTATTACAGTATCTGGTTTTTTGTTTTGTTTTTTCACTTTGTACCGTCTGTGTGTTTATCTAAAGGTTATAGGTCAATTAGAGAGGACGCTGAATCGCTCTCCTGGCTGTATCATCGCTATCATTGTTAAGAAAGTTTTAGAAGCATTTGGGTAGGAAGCTTCCTGTGCTTGCCTTTGATGACACATAGTCTAATGAGCGAAAACATCATCTGTTCTGAAATACTGTCCCTTAAAAACGTATTCATCCAGTGATCCTGTGACAGCTAAGCTTGGTAAAAAATAAATAAATAAATTTAAAAAAACCTCCCACAGAGCTGTGATTCATCTTCAAACGGACAGAGTGAGTACAGTTACAGTACAGCATGTAAGAGACTCTGCACTTCTTTCCTTCCTCACTCTGCTTCTCCATGGCTTGCGTCGTCCTCCTTTGGGTCCTGGCTTTTTCTTTAATATACCATCATTGAGCCTATTATTGTCTTTTTCAGTCTCTCTCTCTCTCTCTCTCTCTTTCAGTGTGATGGTTTATCTCATAGTGCCATAATTGCTCAGAAGTGAATCACACATATTACCAGTCATGGAATAATGTAGCCTCTGGATATGTTTTGTAATGAATTAGACTGCTTTCTCACATATACTGTATAGTATGCACCAGTATTGGATCCCTCCCTCTCTGTCTCTCTCTCTCACTCTGTACTGTAGCTGTGTTCACATGGACCCTCAAAGCAGGTGCTGAAATTGGGTCATGGAACCGGACAACGATCAGTAAAAGTGCATCAGAATGGCTGAAAAATGTCAAGAATCAAGATTTTAGAGTGGTGTAGTCAAAGCTCAGACCTCAGCCCAATTGAAATGATGTGGCAGGACCTTAAGAGAGCCGCTCATGGAAAAGGGCCATCACCAAACCTTTGGCACAAAGTTGGAAGCATAGCATTGTCAATCTACGATGTCTTGGTATGTACAGAATGCTGAAGCATTACGATTGCCCTTCACTGGAGATAACTGGGCCTGTTTGAAACACCTATGTTAAATGATTATCAGGTCTGATCATATGTGTCTGTCAATAAATTGTAGCTACTGTAGTTTCTCAGTTCCGATTATATTTCATTCAAGTACATTCTATTTAGGCGTCACGGTGGTGTAGTGGTTAGCACTGTCACGTTGCACCTGCAGAGTCCCGGTTCAATTCCCGGCCGGGTTTGATTCTTGTCTCTTTGTGCATGGAGTTTGCATGTTCTCCCTGTTCTTGGTGGGTTTCCTCCGGACAACCCGGTTTCTTCCTACAATTCAAAGATCTGTAGATCAGGCTAACAGGCATTCCCAAATTGCCCGTAGTGCGTGAATGAGTGTGTGTGTCTGTGTTCCCTTCAATGGATTGGGACCCTGTCCAGAGTGTACCCCGTACCCTAAGTCTTCTCATGTGCCTCAAACCCCAAGTCGTCCAGGTCCCCCATGACCGTGAATACAGGATAAAGCGGTATCGACGATGAGTGTGTGAGAGTGATGACATTTTATTTGAATCCAGTAAGTAGATTGAAGTCAAACAAGAGTGTGGAAGGTGTGTATCATAGCAGTGCCACAAATCTGTGAGGAAGTATATTGTACATACTTGCAGGAGAGCGCTAAGTCAATCTGATATCTCTGATCATCTGTGGATATGTGAAGTTCAAATATCAACTATTGAACACAAGACATTATGCCAAATGTCTTTCATCTGCTGCAGGCAAAAAGTTTTGCATGAAAAATCTCTCTCTCTCCCTCTCTCTCTCTCTCTCTCTCTCTCTCCCTCTCTCTCTCTCTCTCTCTCTCTCTCAGTGCACTTTCACCATCAGTTGTAGGATGGTTCAAGGCACCTGTCAAACACGTGTAATACCAGGCTAAATGGCATTGCAGCGGGATACGCACGTGCAGACTCTTGCTCACACACACACAGGAATACAGCTCCACTGCCCAGGGCATCAGTCCTGTTACTTAAACGTTAAATGGCTCTCTTAAACGTGTGTGAGTGTATCTGTGTGTCTGTGAATGATGTGGATGTCTCTGTGTGCTCATCTAATATTGTTTTTTTTTTTTTTTTAGTCGTGAGTGTGCCTGAGAGAAATCTGAAGGGTCTCATCTCTTTAGTTCATTTGTTATGTGTGTGTGTGTGTGTGTGTGTGTGTGTGTGTGTGTGTGTGTGTGTGTGTGTGTGTGTGTGTGTGTGTGTGTGTGTGTGTGTGTGTTTGTGTGTGTGTGTCTGTTTACATGCTGCTGAATCATCTGTCAGTATTCCAAATCTAACAATAAAGCTATTATGGCTAAGCCAAGAGAAATCTCTATCCAATCAAAAGAAGTATATAATTAGCTTAATAAGGTCTTAAATGAAAAAGAAGAATTGCAGTGGAAACCTTTGACCCTGATTACTTTCACAATCTGAATCTAAAATAAACACATTTGCGTATCGGTGTGCCATGATGAATGCCGGCCCACACAGCAGGTGCTAAAATGGTACTGTGAGATCTGCACATTTTTAAAGATTTATCATTGATTTTGAGGTCTGTTACGAGGTATGGGTTTGGTACCTAGTGAGACCTGAATTGTTTTCACTCTTTATGTTTAATGCATAAGTATTAACCCCCTTGAAGCATTTTATATCTTATCTAAACTTGGCTAGGCGGCACAGTGGCTTAGTGGTTAGCACTGTTGCCTTGCATCTCCATGGTCCAGGTCCGATTCCCGTTTCTGTGTTCATGGAGTTTGCATGTTCTCCCCGTGCTTGGAGGGTTTCCTTCAGGTACTCCAGTTTCCTCCCACAGGCCAAAGACATGCAGGTTAGACTAATTGGCCTTCCCCATATTGCCTGAAGTATGTGAATGAGTGTGTGTACGTGTGCGTCCTGCGAAGGATTGGCGCCCCGTCCAGGGTGTACCCGGCCTCGGCCCTAAGTCTCTTCCAGGCCCCTGTGACCCTGTATACAAGATAAAGCGATATAGACGATGAGTGAGTGGTCTTGGCCATTATTATGTTACGTTACCCCTGAGCATTGGTTATGTCCCTGACTAATCCCCTCTGTACCTTGTCTCCTGGCTTCTTTTTTTTTTGTATGCGAATGGGCTTCCCTTGGCTGTGTCATATTTTTATCTTTTTACTTTTGTCTTGAATGTTTTATTTACCAAAGTTTTCCAGACCTCTGCCTTGGACTTGCTCATACAGTAGCTCTTTGGCTTTCCCTATGCCATCTATTATGGGACCTTGGCTGGGATGAGCCAATACAATATTATCACGATACCTAGTAACTGCTTTGATTTGTATTGTGATTCTATCATGATTTTACAAATATGCTGATTTCAAAAAATAATATATATTTTTTTATATTGTTTTACAGCTTTAAACAAACTTATCAAATACACCTCCTGGCCAAAAAGTCATCATCGAGTTCTGGAATATACCTGTGCCTTCAGGGAAGAAAAACTCAGGTCATCAAACATTCAGGTCATCAGCTGACTTCATTTTATTGCCACGTAATGTTGCTAAGTCTAGACCTGACCAACTGAAGCAACCAAAGATCATAACACTGCCTCCAGAGGCTTCTACAGGGGGCACTGTGTGTGATGGGTGCATCGCTTCCGTCATGTGAAAAGGGTCATGTGGTCTGAGAAGATCGGATTGACCGTATTCCAGAGCGATGGGTGCGTCAGGGTAAGAAGGGAAGTGTATGATAGGGGGCATTGCTTCATCCGCTTCCCTTCTTACCCTGTCACTTCCATCGCTCTGGAATAGCGGCAATCTGAACTCATCAGACCACATGACTATTTTCCATTGGTCCAAAGTCCAATCTTAATGCACCCTAGCAAATGATCTGATTAGTCTCACTAAGAAGTGGTTTTCTTTTGGCCACACAGCTGGTTAGTCCTAATCCTGTGAGTTCTCATTACATAGAAATACTCTTACGTTCACTATTAAACATTGCACTGGTTTATCTGTTGATTTTTAACCACAGTACTTCACCAAGTGTTTAAGTGATTTAGCACAACGGTTCAGCACTATCCTTCTAGGGTTTGGTAATGTTTTAATGGGTTCTTAACCCTTTTTCTTCTTTTTTTTTGGGGCCAAAAAGTGTACAGTAATTTACCCCTAACCTCAGCATATGAATAGTTTAGAATGTGCCACCATCCAGGAATGGCTCCATTTTCCACCTCACGTGCAAACACATATAAATTAAAATGAATTGAAACAATGCAGGCGGCGCGGTGGTGTAGTGGTTAGCACTGTCGCCTTGCACCTCCAGGGTCCGGGTCCGATTCCCAGCCAGATTTGATTCCCGTCTCTGTGTGCGTGGAGTTTGCATGTCCTCCCCGTGCTCGGTGGGTTTCCTCCTGCTACTTCGGTTTTCTCTCACAGTCCAAAGACATGAAGGTAGGGTAATTGGTGTTCCCAAATTGCCCGTATTGTGTGTGTGTGAGTATATGTGTGTGTGCCCTGCGATGGATTGGCACCCTGTCCAGGGTGTACCCCTGTCTCCTGGAATAGACTTCAGGCCCCCTGCAACCCTGAATACAGGATAAAGTAGTATAGACAGTGAGTGAGGGAGGGAGGGAGCGTTCGTTCGTTCGTTCGTTCGTTCGTTCGTTCTCACAATTGGCATGAGTTCTTGCGTTTTCACTCAGTTGCTTGCACACAAATCCATACATCACTACTGGGCATATCTTTTGCTTTGAGCATAAAACTCGGGAGTGTAGTGCTTTTGGAATGTTGTCATGTCATCATGCAGCGACTCCAGCAAATGAGGAGCCGTTCATGTAGAAAGCAGGCCAGCATAAGACATCATCTTTTTTTCCTTTTGTGTTCTCAGTCTCAGCTCTTGAAACACAATGGTGAGCAAATTAAACTGCTCATCTTCTATAAATGTCTGGTTTGGTATATGAATAAGGCATTCCATCAACTCTGCAGATAGCTTGCATGCAGTTTTCATTATCCGTTAAATGTACTGAACTCTAAGAGCAGACGGCGAAAGGCTTCCAGTCCAAGAAAAATAATGCAAGTATAAAAATGGCAAAACAAACACTAAGGCTTTCCAGTCACATGTGTATTCATATGGAGATTATGGGGCATTTTAATTGCACACATTTGGGCTCTATTCAGCTGATTACGCGGCGTATGATAGGACACTAAAATGCAGCCGAAGGTTTGAGGACACCAGGGTCTGTATCACAAAGCGTTTTAGAATTCTCGGAGAGCTCCTGTCTTATAAAAGTCCTAGCTGGGAGTCTTAGACAAAAATCGATTTAGAAAACTTCTTAGAGCAACTCTGAGTAAGGAAAGTCCAAAAACCTTTATGTGAGTGAGGAGGTGTGGTTGTGTACAACCACACAAAATATCATATCTGTAAGCTGTCGTGGCCGTCGATTTTGGAATCCAACTCGGACAAAACACAGAATTACACACAAATCTTTTTTTTTTTTTTACACACGATTATTTTTGACAGTGATTTTATTCCATAGTCCTCTAGTATAGAAACTCTTAAAAGCCTCTTAAAAGTCCTCCTCTCTACTCTTAACAATTTTAACCCTATGGGCTGTTTTTAGGGCTAAGATGTTTAGTGAATCATTTTTATCTTTACTATGATTTAATCCCAAATTTAAGGGGAAATTCTGAGAAAATGTCATAATCAAAAGAATTTTCTTAGAATTTTGTCACTAGGAGCAACTTTTAGGCTTTGTGAATACGGGCCGTGATGATCAGACCTAAAGTACATGTGGATTATCCCTAATAATCCCCTTTATTTTCACTGCAATATACTGTATATATCCATACATGGTCAATTTATATATTTAAATATATTAATAAATATAAGCACTAATTTCCTATATATGAAAATGTATTATTTAATATATTGCATTCTATTTTACTATATACTGTATATATATTTTTCCCCCATAAGGGCTGATCCACTGTGACAATGAAGAGCTTATGGGTTGCCAAAATGTCATGTACAGTACAAAGCCCTGACCTCACCCACACTGAAAACCTTTGGGATGACCTCACTAATAACAAATTCGCATAGCCATAGTGGAAAGGCTTCCCAGAAGAGGGCATGTTACTTTACCAGCTAACTCTGGAATGAGAATGTTTAATGAGGACATATGGCATTACTGTTTTTAATTTATCATACTGCATGGTACTTGTTCAGTTTTGAAAAAGGCCATGTGTGAGCTGATTAAAGACCCAATAATAAAATCTAATTAGTCAATTAATTTCTGTTCAATAAACACGCGCACACACACATGCATACACATGCATACACTTTTTTTTCTTCAGCAAGGGTTTGCATCATTTATCATCCTAACTAATGTTAATCTCATTCAGAGCGTTAGCTGTGTGTTAATCAATAGGTGCTCTGGAGCCAGTTTCCTCAGGCAGACATGCTCTAAAACAGGAAATAGTTCCTCCACTGGCTTATGAAGTCTCATCAGTACATGATCGATACAAAAGCATAACTCAGATGGTCACTAATCACACAGTGTGTGCGTGTGTGCGTGTGTGCGTGTGTGTGTGTGTGTAAGAGGGATCAGAGGAAGCGTCAGGAAACCAAAGGTGGTGAAGGAGAGTTGGATGTTCAGAGAGTCACTGAGGTATGAACTATAAAACATCTAAGCCGGGCTATTTCAGGCTACACCCCTGGGGATAGGTATGAGAATGAGAGTGTGTCAGTTTAGGGGAAAGAGAGACATGACAGTATGCATGTGAATCAAACGTAATATCCCCACCCTCACAGTGCATGTTGCTTCTGCCATCATTCACAAATAGCACCCCCCCCTTCTTTCCTTTTTGCCTTCTCTTGCCTCCACTCGGTCATTCAGAGCTCAGCATACCAATGAGCAGGGGACTGCACCACTGCACTCCTCCTCCCTGGGAGTCGTGACTTTCTTCTCATCCCTCCTCTAATATACTGTCTTGCCTTGGGCTGCACTCATAAGGCCTGCTTCTCATCCCATATTCTTTTCAGTTGCACTTCCATTCTCTTCCCCTTGACACCTTCTTTTTTTCTGCCCTCTAATACATCCTGCTTTCGGTTTCCTTCACAGTTATAGGGCAGGGCAAAATGTCAACATAGATTCTGCAATGCATTAATATCACAATGTACTTCTGAATATACGTACACTGATTAGCTGTAACAGTATGACAACCGATCTAATATTGAGTAGGTACCCCCACTTTGCCACAAGAACAGTGATGCACTATGTGTTTCGGCACCTATCTAACAGAACCAGAATTAACCTTTTCAGCAATTTGAGCTACAGTAGCTTTTCCATTGGATCAGACTACACAGGCCAGCCTTTGCTCCACACATGCATCAATGAGCCCGTGGCTGCCCGCGACCCTTTCACCGGTTCACTGGTTTTCCTTTGACCAATTTTGTTATGCCGTGACCACTGCAGACCAGGAATATTGCACAAGAGCTGCAGCTTTAGAGTTACTCTGACCCAGGTGTCTATCCATAACAGTTTGCCATACATTATGTTCATCACAATGGCAGCTGAACTTGGCTGAGATACAGTATATTAGACTGTAAGTTATTTTGTACCTTAAGTTGATGAAGGATTTGAGTGACTTTGATGGATAGATGACCGGATTGGAGCAACTTCAAAACTACGGCTCTTGCAGAATGTTCCTAGGTTTCGGTGGACAGAACCTAGCAAAAGTAGTCCAAGGAAGGAAAACTGATGAAATGGCGACATTGACAGTCATGGACACCCAAGGCTTGTGAATGCATGTGGGGAGAGAAGGCTGGCCCATATATTCAGATCCAATAGAAGATCTACTGTAGCTCGGGCTGCTGAAAGGTTAATGCTCGATCCGATGAAAAGGTATTAGGACACACAATGCATTCCTGTTTTCGTGGCAAATAGCAGACCTTCTTAATATTAGGCAGGTGGTCATAATATTATGGCCACGGATTAAGGCGTATTTTTTTTCCATCGACTTTATCTCTGGTTGAACTCCAGGGCCTGTATCACAAAGCTTCTTAGAATTCTCAGGGAGCTCTTATCTTAGCCTAAAAAGTCCGAGCTGGGAGTCCTAGCCTAAAAGTGATTTAAACCATTCACATACTTCAGTAAAGCTTTCAGAGCAACTCTGAGTAAGGAAAGTACAAAATGCTTTATCTTAATGAGGAGGGGTCGCTGACCCCGGTCCTACGGATGATGCAGGGATTCAAGGACTGTGATTGGTTGATAAAAAAAAAAATCTGCAAAGGTCTTAAAATGTGCTCTTTGTAAAAATAGAATATATGATAATAGAATAGACAGTGAAATCATAATGTTTGTATATAAAGAAATTGTATAATCATGAATGCCGGCTACTTTATGCAAAGTTTCTGTTATAAGCTAAATATCTTAAAGATAATTAAAACAGCCACATGTTGAAAATGTGTCTACTTTTGAAACAACCAATTTCCACCCAGTGGTTATTATATTTAAGTTCTTACATTTATTTAAAATGTAATACATTTCAGATTGACGGGAGCAAAATAGCTCACCTTTTACCAATTTACATGACTGCAGGATGGTCTATTTAAGTTGCATTTTTGATGGTATGTAGCCAACAATCCAAGAGAGACGGAAGGAAGTAAGAGAACAAGAAACCCACATTTGACAGAAGAGCAGTGTTTACGTTTAGGTTTACATTCAGTGTTTGGAGAATATCTCTTCTTTTTGCCATTTGTCCTCTAGTATGTACCGTAAACCTCTTAAAAGTCCTCCTCTCTACTCTTAACAATCTTTACCTTCAGAGCTGTTTTTAGGGATAAGCTGTTTGGGGAATCATTTTAATCTTTACTAAGATTTAGTCCTAAATTTAAGGGGAAATTCTAAAAAAAAATTCTTTTTTTGAATATGGGCCCTGAATTTCTTAGTAATGCCATTTCATGGCATTTTCAAGACATGGATTTATTTCAATAATGCTCACTAGTATTGTGTAAGTGAAAAAAAGAAGCTCTTCAGTTAGACTGACACAGCCAGGGTAAGGCTTGAGTCAGCACTTAGGCGCCGCCATCCACCGCGCTCCACACCTACATTTCCTATTTTCCTTTACGCTCCCACCCACCAAGCTCCGGTTCCATGTCTTCCTCTCATGTCTGTCTTGATATTTTTCCCTCCTGGTGTGCTTTAATCCTGATGGTAAATAAAGGTCTATTACATGCATCAGTGCGCTACATGCCCAGAGCTTTGCACAGCGCTTCATAAGAGCACATCTGAACTCTACACACAGGCCTAATGTAATCCTGCTGTTAAATACAGCACAGGCATCTGTTTACTGTAAGACACAATTCTCTGCTTAACACCGTCACAGTGGATAACTTTGATTAATTCATTAATAGTCTTATGATCCTGATTGCGTCTCATTTAGCCTGAGGCAGTTTGCTATTTTGGTGCATAGAGGAAAAATAGAGACACATACAGACAGAGAGAGAGAGAGAGAGATTTCTGTGTCCTTCATTTTTAAAGTTGTGTGCAGTGCCAGAAAGAAGCTCCCTTCATGCCAGATCTTTTCCCCTCATTAGCCTGCTTGACCATCATCTCTGAGTCTCCTTCTGAATATCAAGCAACTCTTATCTTACCCTGCTCTTTCAAGTGCGCGAGTGTATGTGCTGGTATGCGTGTGTGTGTGTTGAGCTTGAGCCGATTTGGGAATAGCTGACAAATTACTGATATTGTGATGGCCATTAACTTTGACAGTTTAAATGGAAGAAAATGTTTCTGATGCTGTAAGGGCTTTAGACACATCAAGCAGCAAGCCTCTCTGCCCCATGTGTCTCTCACCGCTTCACATATGTAAGACTGAAAAAACGTCTTGCTTATGACAGCTTTTAATTCAGCAAGTAAAAAAGTTCACTCATCTCTTACGTGGTAGCCATAGTAACAGCGATGCCATAGATAGCACACGTCCAATGAGTATTCTGCCATTATTCTGCATTTGCAGACTACATTTGATGCTTAAAATATGTATAAATGCATCACTGGGATGATAAATAGTTAATAAGTATTTAATTTGGTGGCTATATTCTAATCTCTTTTCCCATGTCACCTGCTTCATGGCAGTACTGAATGACACCATCTCTACAGTTGTACATGTACAGCATCTGTTGAAGGCATGACAAGGCTGAGAAGGCAGCAACTCCTGAAATAACTTTTTATTATACGAATAACATTTTGAACAACCCTGACATTGATAGCCAGAGGGCAAGATTGAATTATGGTATATTTCACATTATCACAGTGCCATTTTCTAACATTCTGTTTGATAAAAAAAAACAATGTGAATATTTACATCCTTCTATTGGATTTCTTTTTAAGGTTGATTAGCTGGTTGGTTGGTGGGTAAGGTTTTTGGTTTGGGTTGGGTGGGGGGGCTGGTTGGTGAATTTTTCATTGGGTTTGGTTGATAATTTGGTTGGATTGAGCAATTTTGAATTTTTTGCGTGGTTAGTTTGTTTAGAGTGGGTTGTATGGTTGGTTCATCAGTGGGTTCAGTTGTTTGATCAATTGGTTGGGTTGGGATGTGTCACGCTGTCAGTCTACACACGCCATTCTAAGACACTTTCACCCTTTGACATTTCCTTTCCCACGCTATCAGATTCCATACCACGCTGTCATGTTTTTCCTAGACAGTCGTGTGTTTTTCCAACACCCCATTTTCGCCCTGTCTGCACCCCAGTTTCGCATCTTGAGCTGATTACTCTGGCAATGAAACTCTGTGCATTTTGGCCAATTCTCTCACGTTTTTGATTCATGATTTCACATTGCCAAGTTTGTTTCGCCCCTCGTTTTTCCACTCTTGTTTTCCGATTCGGATTTGTCGCCTCGCTCCTTGACTTCTCCGGTTTTGATCTTGCGCTTTCCCCTTGCGCTACAGCTTTTACTTTATGTTTTTGGATCTGTCGCTTCGCTCTCAGATACCCCATTACCAATCTCATGCTTTCCCTTTTGACTAGGTTTTCTGTTTTTTACGATTTGCCTCCGTCACTCCATTGACTTCCCCACTCCTCCACTGATTTCCTGGTTTTTGATTTCCGTTTCCTTTTTCTTGGCTACGCTCTCACCTAACGTCTTGCCTCCACACTCTCACTGTCTGGGTGCTTCGGCACATTCTTTCTCCTTCACGCTCTTGTGTCACGGAAGAGAGATATTCGCATGCTGTCCCTCGCTGTTAATCTTCTGCGCCTGGAAAGTCAAGGACATCTTCTTGGGGCACACCAGCAGGAGCTGCCTAGCACCAAGAAGGCCCTCGCCGAGAACACTACCCAGCTCCCTCTCCGGCTCAAGGTAGAGTCCTCGACGCCCAACAAGAACCACACCTACCTGCCCCTCCCACCTATGGGGGTGATCCTGGCACATGTCGCTCATTTCTCTCTCAGTGCTCATTGATTTTTGTGCTGCAGGCATGCACCATCACCTCAAAATGATCCAAGGTGGCGTATGTCATAACGCACCTCTCGGGATGACTACCTTCATCTGGGACGAGCCCGGGAGTGGAATACTGCGCTCTGGGATGCCCATGACCTTCACCTCAAAATGCTCCAAAGTGGGTTGTCCATGACCCCTAATGCTCTAACTTTGAGGATTTTTCCAAAGAGATGAGGAGGGTGTTTGATCGCTCATGTCATGGAAGAGAGGCAGGTGACCAGCTACTAAGACTTCTCCAAGGTTCTCACTCGGCCTATGACTACACCATCAAGTTTTGGACACTGTGCACAATCAAGCACTGTGCGACTGTTCTTAGAGAGGTTGTCAGAGGCTCTCAAAGATGAATTAGTCTCCCGGAAACTCATGGATCTGGCCAGATGCGTGGACTCACACCTGCATCTCCGGAGACCAGCCAGGATTCCACCCCTCTGCTCCTCTCACCATAAGCGTGTTAAGAAGAGAAACCCATACGACTAGGCAGAACCCGCATCTCCGCAAATGAGAGGCGCCACCGCCCCCTGGAGTGAACTTGCTTCTACTGAGGGGCCTCAAGACTTATGCTTAAGGATTGCCCAGTTAAGGGGAGGCGCCCTCTAGCTAGACTGGGAATGCTAGCGGATGGCCTTCCGGAAGGCTTCCTGAGCCACACCCCTTACTCCCCACAACCCTAACCATCAAGGGTCAAGCTCACCCGGCTCAAGCACTTGTCGACTACAGCTCTGACCGGAGTTTGATCAGTGCATCTACAGCCAGGGCATTGAATGTCCCTTGTGACTGGAAGGGACCTACTAAGGGACCTACCAGTTAGTGGTGAAAACTCCACTAACTGTTAAGGCTCTGGATGGGAGCCCTCTCCTACCCATTACATGCAGGACCCTTCCACTCACTGCCTTCAACACCCCGACTGGGTATTATGAGTATTTGGTGGTTCCATTTGGACACCATCATCACCATGTCCATCTAGTCTTACAGAGACTCTTAAAGAACAAACTGTACAGTACGTCAATGCAGAGAAGGCTGGAAATGGAACCGACTAAGGTTCAGGCGGTTTCCAATTGGCCAACCCCAGCCTCACTGCAAGACCTCCAAAGTTTCCTGGGTTTTGCCAACTTTTACCGCAGTTTTATTAGGGGATATAGCTCAATTGCAGGCCCCCCTAACTTCGCCGACCAGCAAGTCAACGGCATTCACTGACCTGAAGTCAAGGTTCACCTCCCCGACCCATGCCGGCAGTTTATAGTAGAGGTTGACTATAAACAGCGGTATTGGAGGGGTCCTTTCCCAAAGATCCTCGCGGGATAACAAGCTGTACCCCTGCTCATTTTTTGCTCGTCATCTGTCCCCGGCCGAGAGGAACTACGACATGGGTGACCGAGAGCTTCTGGCCATCAAGCTAGCCTTGGATGAACAGAGGCACTGGCTGGAAGGAACCGAGCTTCCATTCCTAGTGTGGATCAACCATAAGAATATCGAGTATCTACACGCTGCCCAGAGACTTAATGTCCGTCAAGCTTGATGGGCGCTGTTCATCTCAAGATTCAACTTCGTCCTGTCCTACCGGCCGGGCTCTAAAAACACCAAACTAGACATGCTCTCTCGACAGTTCTCCTCTCCCCAAGACCCCATGCTATGCAACACTATCCTGCCGTCTCACTATTTAATCGCAACCATGGAACTAGACATCGAGACACAGGTCAAGCAAGCATTAACCCAGGAACCCGGCCCAAGCAATGTTCCCCCCCAATCGCCTGTTCAATACCCTTCATCTACGCTCTCAACTTTTAGAATGGTTCCATGGAACCAGGCTGTCCTGCCACCCAGGCTTCTCCCGGACCTGCTGCGTCATTCAACAACGCTTTTGGTAGTCCATACTAGAAGCGGACATTTCCAGATTTGTGGCAGCCTGTGACATCTGCACCCGCTGCAAGCACAACAATCGACCCCCTGCCGGCCTCCTAAGACCCTTACCGGTTCCTCACTGCCCTTGGTCTCACATCTCTCTACACTTTATAATGGGCCTACCTTCATCTGATGGGAACACCTGCATCATGACTATCGTAGACCGCTTCTCCAAATCAGCACATTTCGTTCCACTTCCCAAGCTTCCCTCCACCAAGGAGACAGTGGACCATCTAATACTCCATGTGTTCCGGTTTCATGGTCTCCCCACGGACACCGTCTCAGACTGAGGCCCAGAGTTTACCTCATGTTTTTGGAGAAACTTGTTGGGGCCACGCCTTGTCCCTCATCGGGATTTCACCCCCAATACAATAAACAAACTGAAAGAAAGAACCAGGCACTAGAGGTCGCTCTCCAATGCATGACTATGTGGGATTCCTCCTTCTGGAGCAAGTTCCTCCTATTGGTCGAATACACCCACAACTCCCAACCCTCTTCTTCCCAACCCACCGAGATGTCTCTATTTCACTGCTGCTTGGGGTATCAACTGCCGCTGTTTCCAGCACAAGAGCAGGAGGTGGATGTCCCTTCCGGCCAAAACTTTGTTTGCAGCGGTAAGTGGACATGGTCACTACCAAGGCAAAAACACTATTTCGAACTGTCAAGACATACAAGAATGAGGCGGATCGCCATCGTTCAAAGACCCCCAAGTATCATGTAGGGGAAAAAGTCATGCTGGCCACCAGGGACATTCCTCTCAGGACACTGTCACGCAAACTCTCCCCTGGTTTTATCGGCCCAATGACTGTGACCAAGATAGTCAACCCGTGTGCCGCCCGACTCTTGCTCCCCTCTTCAATGCGACGTATTCACCCACCTTCCATGTCTTTCAGCTAAGCCGCATCATTAAACTGTGCATTAAGTCAGTGGGTTTGCTTGTTTGAACAATTGGTTGGATGGGTTGGTTGGGTTGGGTTGCATTGGGTTGGTTGGGTTAGGTTGGTAGGCTGGTTTAATTGGGCTGTTTGAATAGTTTGTTTGGGTTGGTTATGTGGTTGGTCAGTGAGTTTGGTTGGTTAAGAGTCTGAATTTAGGACTGGTAATGTACTGTACATAGGGCTGTGTAAAACATAAATGTCAGACAGCAGATTGAACATTTAGAGTATGACAATGATTAAGTTAAGCCATTTTTGTCACATATACTGTACAATAATGCACAGTGAAATTATTTTCTTATCCCAGCTCAGGAAGTTTTTTTCAGCCATGATAATCCCCCAAGGAGTTGAGAGGATTGAAGGCCTTGCTCAAGGGCCTAACAGCAATAGCTTGGTGGAAATTGGGCTTGAACTGCCAGTTTTGATGATGCCCATGATGATGATGATATTTGTAAACTGCTGCATGCCGCCTAAATCTGTTTTATATTCCATGTATACATGTCCCTTTCTCAAGAAGTTACTTTGTAATATTATTTTAAGCACATTCATGACAGACAGTCATGAATAAATGTAAATACATATTAGGAATTTAATATGTGCAATTTAGAAAAATATCTGTAGACCAAGCTCAGTATAAATACACTAAAATGCCATTTTCAATTTGCATTTTTCTCACCTTTTCTCACAGGTCCATCTGTTGTAAGAGAACTGTAAATGAACTTGGCAAGCTAATTGTATTATTAGAAATAGGCTAATGCCTGAAAGCATATTTTGTTTGGCTAATAATAAATCATGTTGAGAAATGTAATAAAGAAACACAAACTGAAGTAAAGAACAAAATCCCCAAATCCCATGTTAGTTCTAACATGGTTTTAGCTCAGTGGTGTTTCCAGATCCGGGTCTATTTGTATAAGCCCGAGGACACATTTTCCATGGAGATTACACAGTTAATTGCTTAGCAAAATGATGTGCTGTATCTGATCTGGTAAATTTAAAAACATTTAAGAAACAGTCAAGTATCATAACTAGAAGCAGTGCTGATAAAAGTAGTAGTAATGGAGAAAATTCTAACAATACCCATTCTTGGAAGAGGATGAATTCTTGTTTGAGCCTTGTTCTCCTCAACAGTTTTTAAATCGTTTCTCTGACCACTTTTTGGTTTATTATAGATTTAGTTCTGGATTCCTGTGTAGTTGAAATAATGCTGTTGGTGGTGAAGGTGGTTATAATCAAAGACATTAAATTGTTGCATCTAGGTCAGCTGAATACAGCTTTTTTCACAGGAATAACAGATGATCCTTATGCACTCATTGGCAAATTCACTTTCTCCAGAATGCCACTTCTCCATAGCAACCCTCTATCAGGCTAGGACCTCAGACCATTTTTGCAAGCGATACATTCAACCTACCACCTGCTGATTTCCACACAACTGTCTGCAGGGCCAAATGTTCAAGAGCAGAGAGGCTTAAAGGGTGTAGCTTCACCTGAATGTGCTCTGATCATGACATGGTCCTGTTCTGTATGCATTATGTCACTAACAAAGTGGTGAAGAACTGGCAGTTCTGTGGCAAAAATTGCAGAAAGGAGGAATGAAAACTACATGCCGAGCCGCTCATTATGCATGCTTTAGATGAAAGTGCTGTGCTGTAAACTGATCCGTTTCACTGTGAGCTGGCAATTACAGAATTAAAATATTCTAAATGATAAAAGGGGTTGCAATACAGAAATAAATAGTATATATATTCATATGAATTACTGGCATCGAGGCGATCAGTCTGTGACCAGTATGTTTTGATACCAGCTTTCAGCTTGTCTGTATTGTTTGATTGGGTGTTTATAAACTTTCTCTTGACAATAGCACCCAGATTCTCTATGGGCTTCAAGTCAGGTAAGTTGGCTGGCTAATCAAACACAGTAATAGCAATGTTAGAGAAGCTCTTAGTGATAGTTTTGGCACTATGGGGAGGTCCAAAGTCGTGCAGGAAAAGGAAATCAGCATCTCCACAAAGCTTCTCAGTGTATATGGAAACGTGATGGGCTTTCAAATCTCCTGGTAGATTGCTGTATTGACTTTGGACTTGCAACACCATCAGAAGACATGGCACCCCCAAAAAAAACTTCACACTGGACTTCAAGTGACTTGGATGCTGTACTTTTCTACTCTTGGACCACTGAGTTTAGTTCCTTTATCCTTAGTCTGGGGTAAGATGCTACTGATGTTTTCTCTGGTTCAGAAGTGACTTGATACATGGAAGCAGCCTATTTTCTGAAGACATCTCGGTGTGGTGCCTCTTGATGCATTAATTCCAGCCTCACTCCATTCCTTGTGAAGCTCTCAAAAGGTCTTGAATCAGCTTTGCTTGACGATCTTCTTAAGGCTGCAGACATCCCTGTTGATTGTGCACCTTTTCCTACCTTCCATCAATACACTTTTGTACAGCACTCTGTGAACAGCCAGCCCTTTCGGTGATGACTTTCTGTGGATAGTGATCATCTCCTGAACCAGCAGTCTTTCCCATGTGGGATTACTAGTTAGGATTCAACCCCTGAACTAGCTCTAGATTTAAATTAGGCGGGAAATTGGGGAAACATCAACCCAATCTATCACTGTCGCCTTGCACCTCCAAAAGTCCAAAGACATTGTCCGTAATGTGTGAATGAGTGTGTGAGTGTGTGTGCCCTGCGATGAATTGCCACCCTGTCCAGGGTGTACCCCACCTTGTGCCCTTAGTCTCCTGGGATAGGCTCCAGGCCCCCTGTGACCCTGAATACAGGATTAAGCGGTATAGATGGTGGGTGGGTGGGGTGGGGTGGGGTGGGTGGGTGAGTGAGTGGGTGAGTGAGTGGGTGAGTGAGTGAGTGAGTGAGTGAGTGAGTGAGTGAGTGAGTGAGTGAGTGAGTGAGTGAGTGAGTGAGTGAGTGAGTGAGTGAGTGAGTGAGTGAGTGAGTGAGTGAGTGAGTGAATGAATGAATGAATGGTGGGAAAAGCAAGAACTTCCAGCCTTAAACCCTCTATTAATGAAAGAGACTTGAGAAAATGCTCAAAGGATTTCAATAGTAACTCAAACACAAGAATCCGAGAAAATCATGGGCACACTCACCGACAAGACAGTTAAAGATTAGAAATGCACTGATTGATCTTCAGCTGTCCACTTTGAGTTAGTTACTGATAGATAGATAGATAGATAGATAGATAGATAGATAGATAGATAGATAGATAGATAGAAGAATTCATAAGAAATTCATTTTGTAAACATAACTGGTATATTAGTGTTTAAATACTTGTTTCCTCTCACTGTACAGTATATAAATAGCATTTTCTGTGCTACAATGTGTAATTGTGTTTAAATGTACTCTTGGACCCAGGCAAGCAAGGTTCGTCAAAAAAGTGGTGCAGATGTAAATGACACAAATGCGAGTGTTTCCACTGCAGCATGGATAAATATTTAAGTGTCCTCACTCTCCGAAAACAAATGGGTGACTAAAAACACACAGAAATGCTTCCATATTAATAACAAATTCGGTGTCTTGCAGATGTTTTCGACGTGAACCAAGTCTTTAGATTAATCAGTACCATGGCGCTGTGCTGTAACTGTAGTTCTATAGAATTACAGTCTGTATTGTTTTCTCTCAGTGTATTGCACTTGAAAATGGCTTTTTGATGAATGTGTGCATTGTAGGCAAAAACATCCAGAAAGACATGTAGGTAATGGAGCACTAGAAATGTATGGAAACAGCTGGAACATCGCAGCAGGGCTTTATGGAGCAATGCATTCGCCTTCCCTTTATGCTGATTAAGGGCACATAAGCATAATCAGTTGTTTTCACTGCCACGAGGATCATAAATAGCAGTGGCAGATATGGAAAAATATTGTAGTATGTATGGTATGTGAAATTATTTCGATGCACAATATGTATCATTTAGGTTTTGCTAAGGATGTGTAAACAAAACAGACGAACAGTGTGAAAAAATGTATTTACATAAAGGCAAAATGGGGAAAAAAGGAGGCGTATATTTATTACTGTGAGTACCAACAGGGTTGCTCAGTGTTTGAGAATTACGGATGATGCTCATCCGCATTCTCAGAAAATCTTATACTGTTTAAGTAATATGACACAAGAGGGAGTCCTGTTGTACTGAATATCAGCATGGCTCAGAACACAACCTCGAGTGTAATATTGCTTTTTTTTTTCTACAAACAGCATTTAAGTAGTTTTAAATTCTGAACTGCTATGCTATAAGGCAAGGACGAATGAACCATGGAGATGTTGGGCAGTCCTGAAAATCTTGTAAGTTTCTCTTTATGTCTCCACTTAATCTACTGTCAAATATCAGCTAATTAAATGTTCAATGAAAATGAAATAGAATCCTTTGTTGTGTCTTTGTGTAGGGGTTAATGATTGTTAGAACTCTTTAGAAGTACAATGGGAAATATAGTTGAATGTCCCAGTCCTGTTATGCTCTATATCAGCACTCATGGAATACCACTTGTCCAATTAACTAACTATGTATATATTACAATATCTAAATTGTATATTTATAATTTGCTAGCCCTAATCATAACCATTTCCCAACTGCATCTTATTGCCATGTTGCTATTATTCACACTTCAAATGTACCTCTGCTTTGTCTTACTATCTTACCTACTGCTTACCGTTAGTTTCCTAGGCTTATAATACCTTTTAATAAATAAATAAAAAAACTGTGTGATTCCTAGTTTTGTCCTTCATGTGCCTGTGCAAAAGCCTAAGTATTATCTTTAGTACAAATGTATATGTTTATCATGTCTGCATTATTATGTATAACCATTTACTAATTTCAAAACCTTAACTTGAAAAATAAATAAATAAATAAATAAATAAATAAATACATAACATTACAAAAGAATATTTGCATAGCTGTATAGAAAGCAACATATTAAATGACAGACCAGTTTTCAGAGGGAAACAGCACAAAACAAGGCTCATGGGTTTTGCAAGAATAAACGAAATTACCAGAAGAATATATGCCTTTGAAAATGTCTACAGTATAAAGAGCACTGAAGAGAAATAAAATAAACACAGTTAATGTTTCGTGTTTCATGTAAAAACTTTTGCTTGGATACAGAATTGTGCAGTTTTATAAGTAAAGCAACTAGAAGGTTTTACTGAGTGTGCTGGAGAATACGCCTGAATTCCTCTTTTAACTGGGACACTTCTGAAAACTAGTTTGCTATGTAATATGTTGCTTTCTTTACAGGCATGCCAATATTCTCCTGTAACCTTATTTATTTATTTATTTTTAAGTTATGCTTTGAACTATTTTATGACTTTATACTGTGCATATTAATGCAGACATCATAACATAAGTCTATGACTTTAGCACCATACGTACTGAATTCTGACCCAAGATTCCCCCAGAAATTGCCCGTGTTATCCCTAGTGTCAATTTATTGATTTCGTTCTTTGGCTATTAACATACTATTGATTCCTGCGTGGGGCCTAATAAGATGGCTCTGTATTTACATCCTGTCACCTCTGGCTCCCCTTCAATTCACTTAACAGTGCTGCTTTGCAAAAGTCTTCTAAGTTTATCAGGTTCTACAGTGTATGTTTCATAAGAGAACATAAGCACTGTATAAAGATCACCTTGGATCACTTGAAGCACTTTCTCTGATGGCTGATATCTGATATGTTTTTCTTTTTTTTTTCTTCAAACCTGTAATGGAAAGATCTTAAGATGAAGCAATAGATGCATTTTGATGCAAATTCAGACCTGCAAGTTCATGCATTTTAGATGTCAGCGTGCGCCCGTCACACGGAGAGGTGCTCATTCCTGTTCTGACTCCATTAGTTTGGCGTGTGATTGATGCGAACTACCAGTCAACCAGCTGTTCGTTCACTCAGCATAAACTCTATTACAGATGCATAGCTAATAAGAGCGTTGACATATATCAGCGAGCACATACAGTACGTAAACACTTAATAACCATGCTGCCACCCTGATCACTTGACTGACAGGGAAAGGGTGGCGGCTGACTTATAAATACAGTCGTCCATATGCACACACATACTCAGTTGGACATTTTAAGACTGCAGCGGGACTCATCGTCGGGTTTTCCCACAGTGCAGCTGACGACTGATGGAGTAGAATCATTGTGAGCTAAAACACTCTCTTTCTCAGCCTCTTCCTCTCGATATCTCTTCATCACTCTCTCTCTCTCTCTCTTCTTCACTGGTCCTGTTGTGTTGTGTCTGTCCTCCAGTGCAAACACCTTCCTCGCTCATTCTGTCCTGTCTCTCTGATTCTCACACTGTCTTTCATCTGCTTGTCTGAGTGCTTTTAGGTAATCTTCATGTCATCCGGCACTGTCTCAGCTCTGGATGGCTAACGTTTGTTATGGAGTTAATTTTGTGCCTAACGTAATGATCTCCATGCTGAACCTAAATCATTGAAGGTGGCACTACAATATACAATAGGAAATACAAATGCAAATCATAAGAATTGAATCTAATGTGAAAAGGTTTCGGTTTGTTTTTTTTGCAATCGCATTTGTTTGTTTTTTTGGCATTGCCAAAAAAGTACATGAGTAAAAAAAGAATATATGGGTGTAAAGGCAAGAATACAACCTGAATGGTAAACCGGTCCACCTCAGGTCACCATGCACACGTATACCGATCTTCCATAATTTTAAAATAATTAACATTAAAACCACCTAGGTTTTTGGTTCCCTTGTACCACCGGCATGGCTCTGAACCCTTTGGGGTGTGGCTCTACAGGGCCTCTGAGGGTGTCCTGTGGTGTCTGGCACCAGGAGGTTGTCAGCGTATCTTTGAGTGCTGTGTGGTGGGGTCTCCATGGATCAGACTTGTTTTCCCTTCTCCAACACATTGATGCTTTTTTGGATTGGGATCTAGAGGAGTTTGGAGACTGGGACGGTGGCCTCAGTCTCTTTGCCTTCTGGGCCCTGTGCGTAGTGGACTACAGTAGGTGTTCTGGTGGCTTTCTAACGTCGCAGCATTGACTTTTTTGCCAACGTGTGCTGCATTGGCTTGGGTGAGTCTTGGGTGCCTGTCACCAGTGATGCTGTCCAGTTAAGCTGCTGGTGGTGTTGATGGCTGATCAGTGTCCGCATTCACACTTTTTTTTGTGGATCAATTCATTTAGGAGATAATTGGAAAAATGGAGAACCCAAAGGGAACCCAAGTGGAAACACCACACAGTCAGTACAGGGTCAAAAGAAGCAGGGATCCTGGACTGTGAGGTGTCAGTGTTTGTTATACTAGCTTTATTATTATTTTTATTATTATTATTATATAAATAATTGTCACCTCTATGTGTACCATTTTAAGCCCACTGTCTTGTTTACCTTAAACAAACAATAGGAAATAACAGGCTTGTTCCCAGCATGATGTGCGCTGCTTGTTCTCTTATTATGAAATTTTTTTATTTCGCCTTTGGTCTTGTCTCCACCGCCGGCCTTGACGTTAGTTTATTTCCCAATTGTGTCTTCCTTTTCTCCGTTTAGATCCTGATTAGTTTGTCTACTTATACCCTCTTGTGTCTTTGTCTATTTACCAAGCCTTTTTTTTTTTTCTTTTCCCTTCCCATATTTCAGGTATTATTCTCGGCTCTGCCTGCCTTTTCGTTCATAAACTCGTATCCAGCTGTTTTAACGATGCAGACACCCCTGGATCATACCATTGCCCCTGAGTGTACGACATGTGTCCTGCCTCTAATCAGCACACATTACACACTGAGCCTCTTCCTTAGACTTGCCGCCATGCGGAATATTTCAAGCTTGTTTAAATTCCGAGAGTTGCCTGATACAACCAGTTTATTTTGTGTCCCACAGCCATTTTTGTGTTGATTTGGATGCAGTATCTTGTTGAAAGAACCCTCTGGGTTGCCAAATCACAGGGCTCCAATTGCAGTTTCAATGACTTTTGAAGTTAAGATACTGCATTTTGTGGCTTGCAGACAGCTTGTTGTTATAGAGGTGGAATCTAAAAGCTGCCCATGAAATCGGACACCTGCAGGAATGTAACTGTGCAACTGTCCACTTTTAGCTGTTCCAGACATTTGAAAAATGTTATTATGACCTCGTTTGTGTGTATTGATATTTTTTGGTGCTTACTGTATATCCATTAGCTGACTTTTGCCTTTTTTGAATGTTTGAAATATCTGTGGTCTTCTCACTTTGTAATGAATGAAAGACCTACTAGTATTTCATTAATAATTTACTCATTCATTCATTCAGAGGCATCTGTGTCTGTTTACTATTTATAAATGAGCTTAGCATGTTACTGGATTAGCATCCTCAGTGCCCCCAACCACCACCACCCACACACACAAAAAAAAGCCCTATAACAGCGCTTCCTCTGCCACGAGCTTGGCCTGAAAATGCAGAACTACGGGCCGGGCACAGATTCCCGAACCCCAGCCAGCAATTTTCCCATAGTACCATTTGACTAATGCAAATGTATGCCAATTTTCAATATGGCAGCCATGCATAGGCATGCACTGCCAGAGCTGAAGACTGAAAAATGACCATCAGACAGTGGCCTGGTCTCCTCCTCAAATAAACAGCCATGTAGGAGAAGCGAATTAATGAAGTCTGATGTTACTCCGGTGTAATTTCACGTTTTTACATGGCCAGAGCATAGGGTTGCACGGCACTACTGCTGCCAGCTATAAAACGGAGCCTTTTAGACCTCCTGGCGTGCTCTTCGGGTTACAGGATATAGTAACCGTAGGATGGATGGCTTCTGCAGTGGATGTAAAGCAAGTTTTAGTGCTGTCAGTCACAATGAAGAACTGTTCCTCCTACACAGCAGTAGAAAATATTTTAAAAGGCACGTCTCTGCAGCCGGAGTGTGTCACGTAGAAGTCAGGCTGATGAGGGTGTGTAAAGACACTTTACGCAGTGTTGTGTACTGGGTCAGTCATCCCTGCCTGTAGTCATACAGTAAACAGTATGTAGGATCTAGCTTTCACAGCCACTTATTCATGTGTCATGAAATAACAAGAAGTCTGTTTTGTGTGTGTGTATGTGTGTGTAAAAAGGGAGAGAGAGAGATCTGGAAAGCTAACAGTTGAAACAAAATGTGATAATCAAATGCATATCCTGCAGCCCAAATTACCTCCTGATTTCCTGATTACAATCTGCACCATAATTGGTTTTGCATTTGGATGAAAATGAGAGATTAGTTATATGGGGTAAGGAAAGTGAAGTTTAGGGTACTTAGAGAACAAGTTCACCATTGCAGGTGTGCAGAAACGTGCAATCTTGGCTTGCGTGGCCTCACTGTGAATAGCCAGTGTAACGCTTTTATCATCGAGTACTTTTGACCGTGTTACAGTTCCTGTCACGACGTGTCATTTTGAGTATTATTGATACTGACGTTTTCATTTCAATAAGACATGATGCACTGCATAAAGAGCAGCCTGAGGTTATACGTGACCTGGATTATTATACACTGTAAACCCGTAATCAGAGGTAATCAGTTACATCAAATCTTTTAAGTATTGATGTTTCCAATTTTAAGTAAACAGGACTAAACTAAAGTTTACAAGAAGTAAACTTGTTGTTCTCATTCATATTCATCGTTCTTTACTTGCATTGCATTATTGAGTGGCCTAACTCTTACTATTTAATAGCAATTATCTTTTTTTTTTAGTTGTTGCAAATCAGATAAATTGTTGTCGGTCTTTCGGCTGCTCCCGGCAACGGGTCGCCACAGCAGACAATCCGGTCGGCACACAAGCTTGGCACAGGTTTTACACCAGCTGCCCTTCCTGACAAAACCCTCCCATTTTATCTGGGCTTGGGACAGGCACGTCATCCAGTTGTAGGGAATCGAACCCGGACCCGGGAAAGACCTACCACTGAGTGCCCTATTGCCCTGATGACATCAGACACAAAATCAGTTAGTGGAACTTTAAGATGACGGTTACTGTTACTCACGTACTTACAGCTGCTTACAATATCGAATTTGTTCAGCTAACTTGAAAAGCCTAATTTCTACAGACTCATAAATACCAAAAAGTTCTAAATACTCATCAAGGTCTGTTAATTTTAACTATTTGTAATTATTTAAGTTAACAGTACTCAATATGTTTAATTACTTTGAGCATTAGGGTTTACAGTGTAGGGTGTTTGTATATACGTGAAAACATCAAACAGGCATTTTTCAAATTTTGTTGGAGCAGCTTCATGCTTAAATTTTCCTTTCAGCAATAAGGCATGTAAAAGTTTTCTTAGTAATAGTTCCCTCTTGTGGAGAAAATTTAACCTGCTGAATATGAGTGAGCAAAACGGCATGTGACTCAAGACTGCATGCGAACGGCTTACTGTATGATAAGCTGACTGACCGACTGACTGAGCGAGTGACTGCCTGCTTTCCTGATTAATTAACAGACTCAGTGACTGAGTGAGTAACCGAGTAACTGAATAAATACTAACTAACTGGCTAACTTAATAAAGGAGGGAGAAGCTGAGTAACTGGCTGACGGAGTAATTGTTTAACTAACAGAGCATCTGACTACCCAAAATTTACTAGCTGAGAGACTAAATAACTCAGTCCATACCTAATTAATGAGGAACCATGTGATGTCCTGAGAGATTGACCAACTGATATCATAACTGAATGACTAACTGGGTAAATGTCTAAGCAACTGACTGATAACTGAGAGACTTCGGGACTAACTTGGCGACTGAGTAATTGACTGAGCCATGTTCACACTACGTGCACAAAAAAATTGGGTAAAACAGTAAGAACTTATGGGGGCACGTTGGTGTAGGGGTTCGATTCCCGGCCAGGCTTGATTCCCATCTCTGTGTGCTTGTTCTCTCTGTGTGAACTTGTGAAACACCTGAACTTGTATTGGTCCTGATATTATTCATATAATACAGAAAACGTTGTATGCCAAAGAAGCTACTTCGGATGTTTAGGCAACATGTAAGTGACCAATTTTACCTACCTTCTACAGTTTTGGAGAGGTAATTTTATATGTTCCCAAAAACTAGCCATTTTCAGCATATTTACAGTATACTGTTTCTCTTGAAACAATCATCATTTAAAATGCTAATTATTTATATTTCTTTATGAGTTTTGATATTACAATTGGAATTAGAAGCATATGACCTGTAAAAACTGTTGCTTAAATTAAAAAGAGATGGTTTTTGGTAAAAGCTTGAAAAGCTAAAAAATCTGTAGTGTCCGTAACCATGTCAAATTCATGTCGCAATACCTTCACAATTTA